>CAWUFW010015443.1:0-360827 GCA_963921515.1 Calotriton arnoldi | reverse complement strand
TTAGGGGCACATTACGATACCCGGCGTAAATAAATCCGCCAGGCATGGAAGCGGCAAAAATCCGCCCGCACACACCGCCTGAACACCGACCACGCCATTACGATTACACAAACCGAAAACCGCCATCGGCGAAAAAGCCACACAAAATACCGCCCGCCAACGTCCGGTCGAGTCAAACCGCCCGCCACGGACGGAAACACGCACGACAACACAAAACCGCCCGCCCTCACGGCCGACACACCGCACGTGAAATTACGATCGCACCGACATGAGCGCGGAAAAACCACAAATATACCGCCCGCCAGCGCAAACAACGCCGATGAGAATCGACACGGCAGAAGCCATGGCGCCAACGTACCTGCACAGAAACCATCCGCACACAAAACCAATAGCACACAACATGGCCAACAAGTCCACACAGCAAGGCACGCACAAATACACAAGCACAGTACACATCCCGAAAACACCCCCCGGACAAACAAAAAATACAAAGGCCAGAACCCCAGACACAACACACCTGAAAACAACAGACCATGAGGACACACCCACATAGGTGAGTACAAAAGCAGCACTCCCACAGACCACAACCCCTTGCTACATTGCAAACCAGAGAGGAGAGGAGAGGACACAGTGACACAGCAAGGACAGCAGCACACCACAGAAACGCACACATCACTACCACCACCACCACCACACACCACCACCACCACCACCACCACCACCAAACACCGGCACCACAACCACCAAACACCGGCACCACAAACCCCCTGCACATTACACAACACACACCGCACCAGCACCACAAACATCATGGCACCACAAAGAATGCCCAAGTTCACGCCCATGGAGCTGACGGTCATGGTCGACGAGATCATCAAGGTGTACCCACAAATCTATGGGAACATGGTCCAGCACACACCACTAGCCACCAGAAACAGAATGTGGAACCGGATCGTAGACCAGGTCAATGCAGTCGGGACCCTGCCCAGGAACAGAGTCGAGATTAACAAACGTTGGAATGACGTAAAGAGCCTGGTCAAGAAGAAGGAGGGCAAAAACAGAGAGCTGGCTGCCGTCACTGGCGGAGGGAATCCCGCGCTCTTTAAGACCTTCAAAGCGTGGGAGGAGAAGGTGCGAGTCGTAATCCATCCGGAGATCCTCGCCGGATTAGCAGAGGAGTGGAGGCTGGTAAGTACAAACTAATGTATACCAGCACACCGCTATGTACTCACATGCACTACCACCATGCCACAGCTCCCAGGGACAAACACCCCCATGTCCAGCACACAATACACAACACATCACACACACATGCAACAGACACTACCACACACAGCCCAAACCGAACAACTGTAAGATGCGTGGGGACATGTGTACACTAAGCCAGCCACGTAACCACCAACAGGTCCCCAAATATGCCAGAAGCGCCACAACGAGCACCCACCACACCCATGTGTCCGCCACAGCTGCACTAACCGACAAGTAACAGGTAAGTGGCAGGAACACAAAGTGCAGTGGGTGGGACGGTGGACAGCCCAAGTACAACACACACCAGGCCCCAGTCCCACAGCACAGCAAGGAGGAGCATCCCCCACACCCCACAGCCACGTGTCAGCCACCGCAGTGCACAACGACAGCCGAAAGGCAGACATCACGGTCCACAGCAATCGGTGTCAGTGGGTGTCCAGCCACCCCACGACCCACAACACCCTCCCACCCCCACAGACCTGCAACATGGAGCACCCCCGCTTAGAGCCATGTGGCATCCAGTACAGTGCACGCACGAACAACTTGCAGGTGGGAAACTGGACAGGGCTGGATTACTGGAGGCATGAGGACCATAACACGACCAACACATGGGACATGTCACGTAGCAGACGAACACGCAGCACCGCCCACCGTCACGAACAAGTGAACAATGTGCACACGGACATGAACAACAGACTCACACCCCACATGACCCATCACAGACATAGCAACACCCAAGGAGCCACGTCTGCATGCACAAGCCACACTGAATATAGTCCCACACGGCAGCCACTGTGCAACTCATCACACACAACCGAAACACCATTGAAGTCCTGTCCATGTAGCCCCTACTGCCTGTCAACAACACACCCCACAACTACGCCTATGTAAGACAAACAACACTAGACGCAACAGAGCGGAACAACATAAATGCACACGAACACCACTGAACCCATCAAACTCACAGACACACCATGCACATACAACATACCATCCATCCCATCCGTCAGCCCCAGTCTCATGAAAGGCATGTCATCCGCACAGCTGCCACACATACAGCAGTCACGCTAAGACACATGCCCATGACCAACCATGTGCCAGAAGTCAATTAAGCGCACGACACACTGTGAGCAACAACACACAACATGGGCCACACCCCCCGAGCACTGCAGTGATGCACATGGCACAGGGCAGCACGCACACCAAGGAGATGGGACAACTGCAATACGTTGGCTGGCACACAACTATCACTCACTCATAACGATGCGTCCAATGCCATGTCCAGTAAGCACAACAGACAGCAAATATGCAGGCCATGTCAAGCATGCACACACCTCAAACCATGCACTGTCATGCTGCCACAACACATGTCACGTTCGGCACCCATGGCTCACAGCATGTACCCCAAAAGCATATCCCCTCCCAAATGCGAATCTGGGGCATAGCCCCCATGTTGCCATATGCGTTCCTAAAGCGTTCCATTTGAACCCCAAAAGCATATCCCCTCCCAAATGCGAATCTGGGGCATAGCCCCCATGTTGCCATATGCGTTCCTAAGCGTTCCATTTGAACCCCAAAAGCATATCCCCTCCCAAATGCGAATCTGGGGCATGGCCCCCATGTTGCCATATGCGTTCCTAAGCGTTCCATTTGAACCCCAAAGCATATCCCCTCCCAAATGCGAATCTGGGGCATGGCCCCCATGTTGCCATATGCGTTCCTAAAGCGTTCCATTTGAACCCCAAAAGCATATCCCCTCCCAAATGCGAATCTGGGGCATAGCCCCCATGTTGCCATATGCGTTCCTAAGCGTTCCATTTGAACCCCAAAAGCATATCCCCTCCCAAATGCGAATCTGGGGCATAGCCCCCATGTTGCCATATGCGTTCCTAAGCGTTCCATTTGAACCCCAAAAGCATATCCCCTCCCAAATGCGAATCTGGGGCATGGCCCCCATGTTGCCATATGCGTTCCTAAGCGTTCCATTTGAACCCCAAAAGCATATCCCCTCCCAAATGCGAATCTGGGGCATAGCCCCCATGTTGCCATATGCGTTCCTAAAGCGTTCCATTTGAACCCCAAAAGCATATCCCCTCCCAAATGCGAATCTGGGGCATAGCCCCCATGTTGCCATATGCGTTCCTAAAGCGTTCCATTTGAACCCCAAAGCATATCCCCTCCCAAATGCGAATCTGGGGCATGGCCCCCATGTTGCCATATGCGTTCCTAAGCGTTCCATTTGAACCCCAAAAGCATATCCCCTCCCAAATGCGAATCTGGGGCATGGCCCCCATGTTGCCATATGCGTTCCTAAGCGTTCCATTTGAACCCCAAAAGCAAAGTACAAACCAGACCCAGGATGGGCCAGGAGCCCGCATACACCAGAGTCACAATAAGTAGGGGCACAGCAACACACCCATCGGCATGGCCAATCCGTCCCATGCCACATGTGCACAGCACACAGTCCCATTGCCAAGCACACACAACTACAGATGCTACAGCCACACACACGCCTCCGGGAAACCCATGTACGAGATTGCACGAACTGTCAATGTCAGACGACAAATACATACTTCGCCAGGTGCAACACAATAACAAATCTCATTCTCTCCACAGGTGACGAACTGCTGGATGCTGGGGATGGAGCCAGCAGCCAGCACAGCCAGCCTACAAGCCCCCAACGAGGACACACGGATCTGGAGGATCTGTCCTCCTCTTCGGACACGGACAACCAAGCAGGCCCATCTGGTGTGGCAGGGCCCAGCCGCTCCCCAGGACCCCTCCTACCCACCAACCCATCATCCAGGGCTGCTGAACATTCACAGCCCCCTGCTGCCACTGTCGTTGCGGCCACACCCACGGTCATTGTGGCCACTACCACTGCCGCAACCGCCACCATCGCCGCACCGACCACCACCGCCGCCACCACCGCCACGTCTTCGCTGGCACCAGCCCCAGCGCAGGTGGTGGCCCGGACGACTGGATCCACCCTGGGAGCCACAGCGAGGACCGTGGTGAGCAATGTGGCTAGTGGGCAGGCCGGTGGCAGCAGGACTGGTAGGAGGAGCAGGGTCAGGGAAACGCCAGCCTCCCCTGGGAGCCATGCCCTGCCTCACATGGCCAGAGTCCTTGGGGCCTATGAAGAGGCCCAAGGACAATGGGTCCGGTCTGCTTCAGACACGCGTGAGGTGCTGGGGGTGCTGAGGTCCATGGACGCCCGTATGGGCCAAATCGTGGACCTCATGGGACAGCTGGTGGTGGCGGTGAGGTCACAGCCAGGGACAGCAGCTCCCCCTCCGCCACCACCTGCCGGGGCGCAGGGTGGAGCAGCAGTGTCCAGTTCCCCTGCGTCCACAGCCAGTGATCACACCTCAACCACCAGCATGTCGCAAGCAGGCACCCCCCTCGCAAACGTGGAAGGGGCCGTCCGAAGAGGAAACAGATCTCCCGGGAGGACTTCGCACGCTCCAGTCGCAAGTGAGGCAGCCAGCCAGCCTTCCGCCAGCCTTCCTTGACCAGCCACTGCATTGACTTGGACTACGATCCCACTCCACACAGCCATCTGGATGGCATGTGTGTGTTGGACTATGGACATAGAACCAGTGGGTACACCCTGATCATCACGCAGCCATGACCGACAGCTCATTGTCACTGCACGCACCACTTTTGTCATCACCTTACACACAATCACATGTCACAGTTTGTAATAAATGCACCTTTTTCACTAACTGCTGTTTGTGCCCTGTGTCTTATTTGTACGGAATACAACGGCCACCTTGGGCGGAAAGGCACCTGATGCGTGGCATGGCATTTGAATCCGGAGGGCCTGTAGGGACCTAGGGGTGGGAGACAGAACAGGAGCACATTCAATGAGTGTGTCACACACCCATCACACAGTACATGTCAACAACTACAAGCAATGTACACACATCGCACAGAGCAATAGGGCACAATGCCACAGCCACCAACAGTGGCATACTACCCCTGGCCATGGAGCGTTGACACTCAGCACGCAGTGAACAAACGGCCACCCTGACACAGCACACACACACCTGCACAGATACAGCCACATCAGCCGTCGTACATGGACACTCACCGTCAAGTGAAGTAGCGGGCGATGAGCTGCTGCCACACATTACCAGCTTCCTCCTCTCCGCTGTCCTCCTCACTCGAGCTGTCCTGGTCTGCGGGCTGGGGCCCTGGTTGATCTCCGTCATCCACGATGAGGGGGATCTGCTTCCGAATGGCCAGATTGTGCAGCATGCAGCACGCCACCACTATCCGGCACACCTTCTGTGGGGAGTACGCCAGCGCACCCCGGTGCGGTCCAGGCACCTGAACCTGGACTTGAGGAGGCCAAAGGTACGCTCGACCACACGTCTGGTCCTCCCATGTGCCTCATTGTAGCGATCGTCTGCTGGGGTGCGAGGATTCCTCAATGGACTGAGCAGCCATGCCCCATTCGGATACGCAGAGTCACCTGGGTGTGAGGGACACAGAGAACCGTTGCTAATCCAACTGGACAGGGGACAGCATCGCACAGCCAGCACGCTACACCACTCCACATACTCACCGACAATACAGGCACGATCCTGTTGCATATTGGACATCAGTCGTGGCAAGATGCTGTTGCGCATTATGTGTGCGTCATGGGCCGAGCCTGGGAACTTTGCACACATGTGGGTGATCACCATGTCCGCAAGGCACACCACTTGCACATTCAGGGAGTGCGTGTGCTTCCTGTTGCGGTACAGGTGCTCAGTGGCCTGTGGTGGAACAAGGCCGACATGTGTGCAGTCAATGGCTCCAACGACGTGTGGGATTCTGCCAAGGGCATAGAATGCACCCTTCACTGCCGCCAATTCACGAGCCCTGGGGAAGCGGATGTACCTGTTCCGGTACAGCATCATGGCTGCCAGTACATCCCTCAGCACCTTGCTGAACATGGGCTGGGACATCCCTCCTCCACTGCCCACTGTGTGCTGGAATGACCCAGTGGCGAAGAAATGCATGGCGGCCATCACCTTAGCCGTGGGGGTGACAGCAGTCGGATACACCCTGCGGGGACGGAGATGGGGTTCTAACATGGCACACAGTCGATGCAGGGTTGGCCTGTCCAGCCGAAACTTCCTAATAACCTCTGTATCGTCCATGTCCGCCAGCAATTGGTATGGGCGGTCAATGTTCGGTCTCCGCCTAGGGACAATGGCAGAGGACACATGTCAATGCAACACGACACATAGCAATTTCGCATACACATCACTGACATGACTGAGCAAGCACATGAGCCACAGCCCAGCTGTCAAGCTGGGACGGCACGGCCACAATACACTTACACAGGTCTCCCAACAATGGCAATGGCTAGTGATACAAACCACTGCCATGTGCATGCACATGGGGATCTAGGCCCCAATGACTTGCGGGGCGTGCTGATGGGGACTGACTGCATATCCGTCAAGCGGCAACGCCACGGCAACATGAATGTCTGCTGAGCATGGAACTGCTTCCGCGGCTGGATGAGTATGGCACACGACGACGACGATGTGGGCACAGGCTGAGCGGCCAAAACAAGTGGGACCTGTGGCACGAGGGGATATGAGACAGTAGTAGGTGTCAGCACTGCACCCTATGTACAGCACTGTACGGATCACACCTCCCGAAACATTGACAGGTGTCCACATTGACTGCCCCATGCCAAGACGGCTGTGTGCTTGCAGTCACACGTCACAGGTGAGAGGTTACATTGCACGTGCCAGGTGGCAGTCGTACATAGTGGGAGCTGGCATCTGTGTGCATGTGTCTCCTGTTCAGGATCCACCAGATGGGCGCTGACTCTGTACTGACCATTGGACACAGCATGTTCCGTGGAAGGCTTGTGTGTGTGGGATGGTGGCACTGGATGTGCCTCCGTTGGGTGGGGGGCCATGCACAGGGCGGGTACGTCGATGATTGCGCATTGTTGGTCACGGTGGGTGCACCCACTAAGATGTGTTGCCCTGTGTTTAATTCCTATGTCCGCATGATGATGGACTGTAGATGTGGGCAGACTACACATTGGTCGATGTGCTGTCTATATGCATGTGCCTTCACACCAGGCACAGCTGCCCCTGCACATGTGACCCCTGCTGGACTCGCTGCTGGGTCTGTGGAGCTGATGCACCTTCTGCGCGTGGGGCGGGCAGCTCTCCTCACTTCCCTCATTGCGCATGTCATGACTTTGCCGCAGGTGACATGGATCATGGAGGGCCCACATGTACGCGTGGGTAGGCTACACATGATTGTACACTGGTCGCCACCCCCAGTCAGTGTTTCGAATGGGAAGGTTGTCGTGCTGGTGGTATGTTCGATGTGGCGGATGGGCGGGCCTAGGTGCGGGCTTACATTCCGGACATGGGGGGTAGTTGGATTGGCGACTAGTTGCAGTACACACGGGACACGTCTCTTCCTTTCCACATCTGGGTCATCCCTTGTACTAACTGACAGTGATACAGTCATCTTCGCCCCAGCCCTCATGTCCTCCCCTCGCTCCCCCAATATGCATGCTCACCTGCGAGGCTAGCGCTTGCACAGGCAGCCCCAAGCTCGCACCAGAGAGGGCAAGGAGTGTATGTGTGGGTCCAGTTGCACGAGTGGGCTGTCTCAGGGTATGATGTGTTGCGGGACGCCGTCCACCTGCGTGGTGCCCCAAATGGAGACCCGGCCTGCATGGACTATGCATCACAGTCTTCGCCTTCCGGATCCGCCACCTGCGACACCCAGTGGCTGTGGCTGCCCTTGCGGCCAGGCCGCGTCCGTCTGTGGCTGATGGCCCACACATTCACTCTTTGGCCTCTCTGGGGAGGGCTCGGGGGTGGTGGCGCACGCGCTTGCACTTAGTCGCAATGGCATGTGGCGTGGTTGGTATGATGGGCAATGGATGGGATGGTGCGAGCCACCTCCCGTGACGTCAGTGCTGCTCGTGCTGTGGTGCGTCCCCCTACACTTCCATGTGACTTGTGCCATGCTAGACGTTGAGGTTCTATTGCCTGCGTGATATGACCAGGAGGAGCGCGAGGAGACCTCTCACACACCATGCTCCACTGCCATCCCGTGCCCTGTATCGCCTGTGCGGATTGACTATGTTGGGGTTACACCTGGTCGACTGGGGCTGTGTGTGCCTTGTCAAGGGGCATGGCGGGCGCACAACAGGATCCAGCTTGTCCACAGAGGGTGGGCTGAGGTGCGCCTGGTACCGCTTTGTACGTGTGCCCGGCTGCTGTGCACACACGTGTTCACTCCCCCCGACAGGTGTCCTCTCACAATGCCCAGGGAAGCGGTGGTGTACTGTTCATGACCCCTCCCAACACGGCGTGCTCCAACTTGGCATGTGCGCATCTACCCGTCGCACCCACCCACCTGAGCACTGCGTCCATACGACTTCACACGACACATGTGTGTCTTCCACAGTAGTGCTACTCATTTGCGTTGACATCCAATACCAGTGGACTACATGGTCATGTCACGACTGCCGTGTACTTCACATACTCTCATCCTCTCTCATTCGTACTTGTGAAATGAGTCAGCGGAGACAGTTTTGGTTTCAAACATTATATTGTATCTTCTGTCCTCTGCGATGCAGTATAGTGGACACTACTGGCAGCGGAATACATGTTGAGGATATACTGAGCATGATTGCAAATGGGATAGGGTGTGGGGTTACATGTGATTGGCTGTTGCATGTGGGATGTGGGCTTCAGAGTGACATCTGCTTGGCCAAGGCTGTGCTAATGTACATTTACGTATAGCTGCGGAGCTGCGGACTTTGACACAGACGGTATACATGTAGCCTACCAGACCGCTTGGCATCATGGGCACAGTCCATCTCAGTTCCATGTGACAGGTCTGCTGCGGTTGTTCCTCATGCACGCGTGCATGTGAGTTGACATCAGGGCATGTGCTTGCGTGCATGCAGCGGCGTGCCACTTGTTGTTGCACTGTGGTGGTTACTGGACATGTCACAGTCACTGGGGTCGTGATGTTGTTGTATGCACTTGTCGTCCATGCAAAGGTCCTGGTATGGGATTCCCGGGGCGGGGTGGGAGGGGTGCAGCACCCACAGACTCCAGGCGACCTATTCATGTCCACTGAGCGGTGTGTGTGTCCATGTGCGCTGGATCCATGTCGTGTCCTGGTTGTTCGTGCAGTTCCGTCCATGTGGGTGCGATACACAGAGCCCATGCCACTGCCTCCCACGATGCATGCGGTGTTCCTGGATGTGATGGGGAACAGTGTGCATGTCCCGGTCATCTCCGATGTCATGGCGATGTCGTTGATGGTGTGGTTACAGTTGCCGGTCGTTTGGTATGGCTGTTGTGGTGGTGACTGGCCAGTCCGTGCGGAAGCTAAGCATGGGTGCGGGGTTGGACATCATAGGTCACTCGGGGAACCTGCGTTGTGGTCCGACGTATTTACAGGTTGTCAGGTATGCGATGCCGTCCAGCAGGGCTTCCATGTCATTGGTGGTGTACATGTTTGCCAGCCAATGTAGCGGATGGTGGCTGTCAAGGTGTTGTTCGTAAGTTGTCCCTTGGAGGACCATGATGGGGCATGCTGGGTGACATTCGATGTAGCTGTTCTCGATGATCCGTCGTGTGGAGGCACAGTGGTCCCATTTCAGTGCAGGTGCGATGTTGGCCACATACGCCATGCCCCCATAGGCAGAGCAGGCCCTGTCGTGTGCGTCCAGAGGGAGGAGTAGTGGTAGCAGGTCCGCCTTCAGACATGCCGGGTTGGAGAGGCATATCTCGACGGGATGCTGGTAGGGACACCTCCGACAGTAGAAGACGGGCATGACGCAGCTGAACAATGTGATGCGGTAAGTCAGTCGGTAACTTACGTTCAGCAGGGACAGGAGATCGCATCCCAATGTATGGCACAGGTTGGTTTTGTACAGCTTGAGCTGTTCGGCGTAGTTGGGTAGGTGTGTTGCGGTTGCCATTTCGCAGCGGTTCGTTGAGGTGGCGTGCTCCGGCTGTGTGTGCAGTCTGCAATGTGCACGCTCCGGGGTTGCTGTGAGCTCTGTGTAGTCGTAGGGAGACAGGACTTGTGTTCTGTTGGCTTGTTTGGAGGACACGGGCCCTCTTCCCACATGCTTCTCAGACAGTTCAAGGTCAGTGCTGTGTGACTCCTTCCAATTAACTTGCATGTGGCCGACATGGGGGAGTGTTTTCTTCTTTCTTCCCCGTCCGTTGTGTGCTTCTGTGATATGCGCTATCTGCCCTGTGGTCGGTCTCCTCGGCATGCCTGTGTTGGTCTATTCTTGGACAATGGCTGTATTCACCGGCTTCTGTCGTAGGGCTGTGGTTTCGGAGTTGGAATGGAAGGTCATTCAGTGCTGTCTGCTCTCCCTTGTGTGGGCGGCAGGCTGCCTTTCCGCTCTGCGTTGGGCCTTGTGTGTGAATGTTATTCTTGGGCCACCTGTTGTCGGTCCCCGGGCTCTTTGGTGTTCCGTTTTATATGTCTTGTTCATATGTGCAGGGTGGTATGGGTGTTTCTGTGTGGTACTGGCGTTCCTCTTCCCGAAGGGGCCCTGCTTCTCCTAGTTGGTGTTGCCGCCGCTGTGTGCTACGCCATGTTTGTTACACTGGGGTGTGTCCTGCTGTTGCGTGTCTTCACTGACATGTGTGCGTCGGTTGTGTGGCGTTGGGTGTTGTCCGTGAATTGGGCGTTGGGGACATGTCTGTGGCAGGCCTGTCACGTGTCATGTGCGTTCGGGGTGGGGCTGATGTGTGTGCTGCTTGGTTGTGTGTCTGTGTGCGACGCATGCATGGCGCTGCGGTTGGCCTCTGCGTTGTGCGCATGTGTGGCGGCGTCATCGGCGCTTTGGGGCCGTGACGGGGTGGTTGGTTCCTAGTCCCAGGTGGTGTGTACACATGTGTTCTGCGATGTTACGATTTGGCCTGTGTGTCATATGTGGATGCGATGGTGGATGTGTAGTGTACACGCGCTGGTGGGGGTTGTCCGCTTTTTCCGCCCTTGCACTGTGTGCGCTGTTTGCGTGCACTTGTTGTGTGTGTGCCTACCTGCGTCTCCGCGGTGCGTTGCGTCCTTGGTGGTGCATCAGCAGAAGCATGGGGAGTGCCTGCAGTGCTGGATTCATGCTCGGGGAGCCGCTTCTTCGTTGTCCGTGCTCGGCATCCGTGTTACCGCTTCGGTTTGTCGTACGGTATCTCTTGGCCGTGGGTGCCGTTTGTTTGCGGCATCGTAATTTATGCGCCGGGCGGGACGTGTTTCGTCGGACGGTGTGTGTCAGTTGGGCTGCGCCGCTACATGTACGGGCGCACTTTGATGGCGGACAGTGTTGCTGGCTTGCCGGCGGTGTTTGGCCTACTTTTCGCATCGTAATTGGGCGGGCGTGTGGACTGCTGCGTGCCGGCGGTAACTGGTGGTTTTTGCATCCGCCTGCACGGCGGTGGTGCTTCCGCCCGCCATCGTAATGGGCCCCTTAGTGCAGTTTTAAAGATTTCTTCAGTAATGAATGTTTTCTTTTAGGAAACAGTTGGGCAGAGTTTCACCTTCTTCTTTATTGTAGGTTAGAAGTGTAAAAGAGATGTAAACATTTGATGTTTATATAGTGTTTATTTAATTGGTTGCTTTATGTTATTGGTGTATTTTAAAATGTGAGTATTTGATTCGTTGAAGTTAATTGTTTTTATTGTTTTGGCTGTTTGTTTCCATATAAGGAAACGCTAATTAAGAAACTGTTAGTAGAAAGTAATTATTTTTTCGTTTTGCTTTTTAAAATATTTTAAACATTGTTTTGAATGTGAAATGATGTAAGCATTATATATTTTACAGATTTTATTTTATTATTGTAATTGTTTGTTTAGAGGAAAAATTTATTTTTATATATTGATGTGTTTGCAAATTATTTTTTATGTTGTTTAAGTGTTTTATATTGTTTTATAATGTGAATTTATATTTGGTGCTAAAGATATATTTAATTGAGCAGTTTTTCTATAGTCGATATTTTCAAAAAGTCGATAATATTGATGTCTATATTTTGGTATTCAATATTTTTGTTATTGTGTATGTTAATTAAATTTAAACGATATTTAATTTAACGATATTTTGTATTTCGATATTGTGGTGTACGATGTTTTTATATACGATATTGTGCACTCGATATTTTTGTATTTTTATAAATAAGTATGGGTAGTCGATATTATTGTAGTCGATATTATGACGCCGATATTTTGTAAATACGATATTTTTGTTGTCGATATTATGTCAGTGATCCTTTTTTGTTTGCCATGGTTTGCAAGATCTTTTGCAAGAACAGTTGTGTGGCATCCTGGGGAGGGGAGTTTAGGGGAAATGTTTTATTTTCACACTTGTGTGCGGTTGAGATAGTTAGCCCACCCACCGACCATCCCCGGAGTACACTGGGAGCGCAGGCACATATATGCCACAAGACCTCACAGAACTTCAATCTGCTCACGTGGAACGTGAGAGGTACGGGTTCATTTGTCAAGTGCCTAATAGAGGAGGCGGCAGGCACATTTTGCATGTCTACAAGAGACACACCTCACAGCAGCAGAACATATTAAATTGCATGTTTTTGGGCTATGTCAGGGGAGTGTTGGTGTAGGTGGCTTCGTGGGTTCCCTTCACGGTCTCTCATACCACGATAGATCCTGAGGGTTGTTTTGTGGTAGTGGTGCAAATGCTAGATGGGCTGCCATTAATGGTGGTGGTGATAAAGGCTCCTAACACAGGGCAGGTGTCCTTTTATGTGACCCTGATACCTGTTCTATTGGCAGATTCGGCAGATCCCATAGAGACTTCAATGAGGTCATGGACTTAACGTCCAATAGATCCACTCCTTTGCCTACTAGCTGTGTACATGGGCACACATGTAGTTAGGGTAACTCTGGAGATGCTACACCCAACAGACAGGGAATACTCACACTACTCATTGGTGCACGCCCTAAACTCCAGGTCGGACATGGTGTTTGGCTCCACTACCCTGATCTCACAGTGTGCGCATGCAGAATATTTGGGGCACACCATATCAGATCATAACCTCTTACTGATAGCCCGCAAGTAGGGTCGGCCCAGACAGACAATCCCTACTTGGTGCCTACCTACACCAGCGCTGGAGGATGCAGGATTTACTATCTAGATAGGTGCAGGCATAGAGTGCTATTTCCAAGAAAAATAAGGGACTGCTTCGGGGGCACTAATTGAATGGGACGCATTCAAAGTGATCCTGAGGGGGCTGTGTTAAAAAAAGATATATGGGGTGAAGAAGGGCTTGACCGCAGAAGCGCTCGCTACAGAAGACTGCATTAGAGTACTTGAAAGAGCTGCATGGGTGACCACGCTACTCATCAAGCGTTGACGGATTTACGAAAGGAATATCAGAAGCTACTGGGCAGACTGTCTCATTTTCACTCCAAGTCTTACCTCCGGCGGTAACACAAACAGCGAGATAAGGCTGGCTGAATATTGGCTTGTCTCCTCCGAGCGGAAACCCTGAGTTGCCCGAATGCCGCTCTCCACCTGAGTTCCTGACAGGAAGTGAACTTACAGGCTGGAATCAATGTAGCTTTTGAGGATTATTATATGGGACTATATAGGGAGAATGAGGATATGACAATGGAGGAGGCTACCATGTACCTGGCAGGGATACACGTCCCCTCTATCAATCCCCTACAGAGGCAAGAGTTAGATAGCCCACCGACCTTAGAGGAAATAAAAGAGGTGATCACAGAAATGGTACAAGGAGGTTACCGGGCACTGATGGGTTTCCTATTGAGTTCCTCGCCTCTTATCAGACTATGGGGCCGATTCCGATCTCGGCCGGTAGGGCACCGAATCGGATTCGGCTTAACCGGATCCGATTCGGAGCCCTCTTTCCCGACCGATTCGTACGTGCGTCCGGCCGAGCGAGTACGATGCGAGCGCACGCGAAATCGCCGACCGACTCGTACGCGGGTCCGAACCGCTCTGACCGACTCGCACGGACACGACTCGCACCGCGCAATGGAGACGTTCCCCGGCCGGGCAAGTACGATGCGCGCCGCGAGCAGTCCGACCGACTCGCGCCGTCCGGCTCGAAAGAGCAGTCGGAGCCGGACTTTGGGGGTCTGTGTCGGACCCCCCGGTACGCGTAGCCGCGCGAGTCGCACACAGGGGGGACCCATGGGTCCCCGCTACCTGTGCGTGTACGGCGCGACCCGCTTCAACGCGTACCCGCTATAGGGGGCGCCCTTGTTCGCCTCGCACCCATTGAGTCAATGGGAGCCCGCGTACGCGTTGTACGTCCGGCTCCCATTGACTTCAATGGGAGTCCGACCGACTCGAGTCCGATTGCATGCGTGCGCATCGTACTCGTTCGGTCGGACTGCCAGAGTCCGATTCGGTCGGAAATGTCTCCGGGTCCGGCTCGGTCGGAGTGATTTCCAACCTGAATCGGAATCGGCCCCTAAGTTGGCACCCAAATTACTAAAAGTTTATGAGGAGGTCGTGACCCGGGGGCATCTTCCACTCTCCATGAGGGAGACAGTGATAGTGGTACTACCCAAGCCCGGCTGCGACCCCCTTAATGTTACATCCTTTCTTTGCTAAGTTTAGACTACAAGGTACTTGGTAAGATGTTGGCCAATCGATTGACAGAATTGGTGGGAACACTTGTGCATGCTGACCAGAATGGCTTTATAACAGGGAGGAACACGTTTCTGAATTTGAGGCGACTTTTCCAGACCATGGACTGGGCAAGGCACTTGGGCACTGAGGAATGGGTGGCATCCCTAAACGTAGAAAAGGCATTCAATACCTTCAGGTGGCCTTATATAATGGCGTTTTGCAGAAAATGGGATTGGGCCTGCTCTTTCTTAAATAGATGGCATTACTATACACTAGTCCTGTTGCCCAGGTGCGTACGGGGAGAGTAATATCTGATTCATTCTCCATAACCAGGGGGACGAGACAGGGGAGTCCTTCGTCCCCGTTGTTGTTCGCTCTGGCGATGGAACCGCTGGCGTGTTTGTTGCGGGACCGAGCACCACAGTGGGGCCTAGTGGAGCTGAGGCAGCCACAGATCATTTCTCTCTATGCCGACGACTCGCTCATATACCTGAGAGGGGACCCTTTTAAGTTACCGAGAGCTATGTCTGTCCTAGAGGACTTTTGGAGTATATCGGGAGACTGTATTAACTGGAATAAGGCATGCCTGTTCCTTCTGGCACCGCTGACAGATGTACAGAGGGAAGCATTACCAGACGTTGGGCTCCCCTGGCAGTTTGCCTCTATAAACTATCTGGGGGTTAATTGTATCATGAGGCGGCTGCCTCGTTTGAAGAAAACCTGGGCAAATCGATTATGTCCATTCACCAGTCGCTGCCCTTTTGGACTAGCTTACCGCTGTCACCAATGGGCAGGATTGCCATTTCTAAAATTCTAGTGCAGCCCAGGGTGGCCATCCCATTGGTGCTGAGGGAGTCCTTCTTTAAAGAACTGCAGGGTCTGTTGACACAACTGATATGGCCCAATGGTAGGCGAAGAGTAGCACTTAGCAAGCTTTATGCACCTTTGAAGGAGGGTAGTTTAGGCGCCCCAAATTATGAGCTGTATTATGCAGCTGCCCCGCTGCAATGGCCGATGCGGTGGCAGGCCTGTGCTCCGCAGCTGGAACACTTGAGTGTGCTACACGAACTGGGCTGATGGCCTCTGCTACACAAGCTGCTAGATCCCACACCCATCAGGGCCTCAGATGGTGCACTGCTGTGAGTGGCACAAGCATGTGGATGTGCTACACTTGTAGGGGTGTGTACTTCACTCCCTAATGCCCTAGTCCCCCAATCTGGGCAATGCCATAATGTGCAGACTTGCAAGTGACATATAGAACTCGGGACTGGGAGGAGGCGGGGATTTGTACATGGGTAGACGTGATGTCTGACCAAGGTCTCTGTGGCTTCAGGAGGTGACATAAGAATATGTACTTGGCTCAGAACAGTTCCTTCTCTACTCCTCCCTCAGGGGAACGATGCGGACGACGTGGGGTTCTGACAGGGAGCTCCCACCACTCAGGGCCCCGCTAGCTAGCTGTGGTACTGAACAGGGCAATTGCTCTAAGGCCATTACTTACCTATATGCCACACTGCAGCAGCATTAAGCCAGGGAGACCGTATCACTGAGATATTGGTGATGGGCGGCCTTGTCAGTCAGTATTCTGACAAGGTGTGGTCTCATTGTCTGCCATCAGTTAGGCAGGTGATATGGAATGCGCGGTTCTGACTTATCCAGTTTCAATACCTGCATTATGCATTCCATGACCCTGAAGAGAATTGGGCAGATGCACCAGGGGCAGTTATGGAGTGCCCTAGGTGTGGGGCAGGGGAGTTAGATTTTGCACATATGGTGTGGTCATGTACATTGATCTCCCTTCTGGCAGCAAGTCATGCAGTTGGTGGTGAAGATAATGAGATGCTTGTTTCCCCCCAGACCCCTGGGGGGAAACAAGCCTCCTTAATATAGGATACATTACTAAAAAAACAAAGGGCCTGGTGCGGTTCCAGAATTTGGCATTGATATTAGCGAAGCGATGTATAACAATGGCATGGAAATCCTTTACGGCGCACCAAATCAGTAGATGGTGTGCTGAAATGTGCAAGTGGGTCGTGGTTAAACTGGCAGTACATAGGAGGCTGCGTACCAGGGTGTGTGGGGAGGATCTGTTATATAGCTGGGCTACCTACCTGGAAAACTTGGAGACACACTCGGATGAACGTCCTCCATGATACTGCAATAGAGCCGGATAGGGCATTGGGTAGGACAGAGGTAACATTTACTATGCTAAACCATTTCTTGTATGAAGAGATACGTGGAGGGGCAGCTTTGGTGATCAGGAGCTATAGAGGGGTGGCCTCACCTGCATTGGTGGATGAGGGGATAAACTGATATCAGATTGTGACATCAGGGAGGAAATGGGGGCTGCATGGGGGATGAAATGGAGGAGCAGGGCTAGACACACAAATGTTTGATCATGGTTGCACCACGCATATTGAGATATGAAGCTGTAACTGACCTCCTTCCTCCGATCTGGAGCATTACTGTTATATGTGCTATGTGGATTTGTTATATACATGAAATTAAATAAACACATTGAAAAAAAAGACATGCTTAACATTAAGCTTTCACAAGTCCTACTTTTAAATATAATGCACCCTGCGTTACAGGGATTTAAGGCCTACTTAGGGACCGCTTATTAATATTTAAAAGGAGGTTTAAGGCCTGTCAAAGGTTGAATTTGCATGTTTACACCTACACAGCCAAGTTACAAGTGGCAGGCCTGCAGTATTGTTTGTGCTCCATTGTCACTTTAGTGGTGAATCAGTGTGTGCTGCACTCCATTAGTGAAATTTAACTTATAGGCCCTGCATGCACTTTGTACCATATACTTGGGACTTATAGGTAAGTTAAATGTACCAATCAGGAGTATAGCCATATTCAACATGTTTTAGGGGTCAAAGCACATGCATTGTTTTCTGGGTAGCAGGATCCCAGTACACAGAGTAAAAAAACCAGCATCATCTGTCCACAAAAATTGGGGTGATTATGCCAAAAGGAGGAATTTTCTTACAATATCCTTGCCCATGACTGCATGTGGCGCATGGCATAGATATCCAGAGATGGTCATCCTGCACTAAGTTGGGTGGCACAGTTGTTAATTGCAGAGCCAGATGAGGATCTGCCTTCTGTAACTTTGCATTTCCCCCTTCTGTAAATAGAGTATGTGAACAGCGAGTTTTGTTGCAGGACGATCAACCTTTTTTGACAGAGGCATTGCATTGTCTGAGCTCAATGCTTATTTCCTTCTGGAGGTTATGGGACATGCAAGGCACAGCACAACTTACCAAAAGCAGTTCATCTTAAGACTGATGGATTCTATCAGTAACAATACATCCTGGGGTTATTATCTAACATTTTGCATGGGCGCTCACATGGCAAAAACTGATGCCCAGTATTGCAACATATTCGCTTAACAATAAATAGGAACATAGCTGAAGCACTACACTGTGTAGTGCCATGTGCAGGTCCAGACCGAGAAACCAAAGCAGCCCTGGCTAAAATGCTAAAACCAGTCACACTCCCTTCACCTTCTCGCGCAATATCTCTCATTCCATCCATCCATTCCTTCTTTCCCTCTCCTTCTAACCTCTCTTCCTTTCTGATCATTTTCTTGCTTCTTTCTATCTCTCCCCCTCTCTTTCCCTCTGTCTGGTGAAGCCTCCCTGTGCCTGCTGTAATTAACCTCAGGGATTTGGGGAAAGTGTCAAAGGAACCAGGAGCACGAC
The DNA here is from genome assembly GCA_963921515.1 of Calotriton arnoldi. Classification (NCBI taxonomy): domain Eukaryota; kingdom Metazoa; phylum Chordata; class Amphibia; order Caudata; family Salamandridae; genus Calotriton; species Calotriton arnoldi. The sequence goes on along the minus strand of CAWUFW010015443.1, from coordinate 342,240 downwards.
TCTGCTCTAAAACAAGCATTGGCAAAGCCAATAGGTCTCACCTATGCGAGAGCAATTATGTACATCAGTGTGGCTGCTGTTTAGTATGGTTAAAATTAGTGGTGTGGAGTGGGATAGGATAGGGTAGGCTGGAGAGGGCAGATTGGGGTATTTGTGGAGTTGGATATATTGGTGTAGAGTGGCTTGGGGTAGAGTGGGGTAGAATGGAGGGAGGTGGATTGGAGTAGATTGGAGTGGGGTAGATTGGAGTGGGGGAGTTAGGTAGATTAGTGTGGTAGATTGGAGTGGGGTAGAATAAATTAGTATAGATTGGGGTAGATTGAAGTGGAGTAGATTGGAATAGATTAAAGTGTGGTAGATTGGAGTGCTGTAGATAGGCGCAGGGTAGACCAGGGTAGATTGGGGTACAGTGGAGTGGGATATATTGGGGTAGACTAGAGTGGAGTGGAGTAGATTGGGATAGATTAGAGTAGGGAAGTGGGGTAGATTGAATTGGGTAGAATGGGGGAAGTGGAGTAGATTAGGATGAAGTGAGGTAGACTGGAGTTGGGTAGATTGGAGTGTGTAGATTGGGGCAGACTGGAGTGGAGTAGATTGGGGTAGATTGGAATCGGGGAGTGGGGTGGATTGAATTGGGTAGAATGGGGAAGTGGAGTAAATTAGGGTGGAGTGGGGCAGTCTGTCGTGGAGTGGGGTAGATTGGAATGGGATAGATTGGGGTAGGGTGGAGTGGGATATATTAGGGTAGATTACAGTGGGTAGATTGGGGAAGAGTGGAGTGAAGTGGACTGAGGTAGATTGGAGTGGAGTGGGGTAGACTGGAGTGAGGTAGAGTGGAGTGGGGTAGGTAGAAGTGGAAAGGAGTTGATTGGAGTGGAGTAGATTAGGGTGAAGTGAGGTAGATTTGAGCACGATAGATTGAGTGGATTATGGTAGAGTAGATTGGAGAGAAGTGGGGTAGATTGGAGTGGAATGGGTAGTTAGGGTGGGGTGGATTTTAGTGGAGGAGATTAGAGTGGAGTAGATTGGGGTGACTGAAGTAGGGCCGATTGGAGTGGGGCTGACTGGATGGAGTAGACTGGGGTAGGGTTGTTTGGGGTGGAGTCAAGTAGGGTAGATTGAAGTGGGATGGAGCGGGGTGGAGTGGGTTAGACTTTACTTGAGTGGGGTAGATTTGGGTGACATGTGGTAGATTGTAGTGAAGTGGAGTGGGGTTGATTTGGTAGAGTGGAATGGAGTGTGGTAGATTGAGGTAAACTGGAGTAGGGTAGATTGGGTGGATTGGAGTAGGTAGATTGGAGTGGGATAGATTGGAGTAGAGTGGAGTGGAGTAGATTGGAGTAGAGTGGGGTGGAGTGGAGTTGGATAGATTGCAGTGAGGTGAGATAGATTGGGGGAAAGTGGAGTGGGGTAGATTGGAGTGGGATAGATTGGAGTGTGGTAGATTGAAGAGGGATGATTGGAGTGGGGTAGTTTGGAGTGAGGTAGATTGGAGTGGAGTAGTTTAGAGTTCGTTGGATTGGAGTGGAAGGGTAGATATGACTGGAGTGGTGTAGAGTGGAGTGGGGTAGATTGGGGTAAAGTGGGTGAGGTGGAGTGGGATGGCGGGGTAGACTGGGGCGACTGGAGCAGAATAGATTGTAGTGGAGAAGATACGGGTAGATTGGAGTGGGGTAGAGTGGCGTTTGGGGTGAATGCGGTGGATTGGGGTGGAGTAGGTTAGGTTGGAGCGTAGTGGGGCAGATGTGAGTGAAGTGTGGTAGATTGGAGTGTGGTAGATTGTATTGAAGTGGAGTGGGGTAGATTTGAGTACAGTGGAGCTGAGTGTGGTAGATTAGAGAGGAATGGGGTAGATTGGGTGGATTGGACTGCAGTAGATTGAGTGGAGTGAGGTAGATTGTGGTAGATTGGAGTGGGGTAGATTGTGGTGGAGTGGGATAGACTGGAGTGGAATGGGGTAGATTCGAGTGGAGAGGAGTTGAATAGAGTGCAGCAGAGAGTTTGGAGTGGAGTGGGATAAATTGGAATGGAGTGGGGCAAATTGGATTGGGTTAGATTGGAGTAGAGTGGGGTAGATTGGAGTGGAGCTGAGTAGGCTCAGATTGGAGTGGAGTGGGTTGGATTGGGGTACATTGGAGTGGGGTTGATTGGAGTGGAGTAGATTGGAGTGGAGTGGGCTCTCCTGGGTTAGATTGGAGAAGACTGGGGTCGATTTGAGTGGACTGCTGTAGATTGGGGTGGGTTGGGGCAGACTGGTGTGGATTGGGGTTGATTGGGTTAGATTGAGTGGAGTGGGGTAGATTGGAGTGCAGTGAAACAAATTGGAGTGGAGTGGGGTAGAGTGGAGTAGAGTAGGGCAGAGTGGAGTAGGGTAGATTGCAGTAGGGTGGGGTAGACTGGATGGTATTGGAGTGGATTGGGTTGTTTGGAGTGGATTGGGGTAGATTAGGTTAGAGTTGGCTAGATTGGAGTAGGGTGGGGTAGATTTGGGTGTGATGGAGTGGTGTGGGTAAATTGGGATGGGTAGATTGTTGTTGGGTAGATTGGGGCAGACTGTAGCGGAGTAGATCAGGGTAGATTGGAATCGGGGAGTGGGGTGGATTGAATTGGGTAGAATGGGGAAGTGGAGTAGATTAGGGTGGAGTGGGGTAGTCTGTCGTGGAGTGGGGTAGATTGGAGTGGGATAGATTGGGGTAGAGTGGAGTGGGATATATTAGGATAGATTACAGTGGGTAGATTGGGGAAGAGTGGAGTGAAGTGGACTGGGGAAGATTGGAGTGGAGTGGGGTAGACTGGAGTGAGGTAGAGTGGAGTGGGGTAGATAGAAGTGGAGAGCAGTTGATTGGAGTGGAGTAGATTAGGGTGGAGTGAGGTAGAGTTGAGTAGGATAGATTGGGTGGATTATGGTAGAGTAGACTGGAGGGAAGTGGGGTAGATTGGAGTGGAATGGGTAGATTGGAGTGAGATAGATATGAGTGGGGTAGTTTGGTGTGGTGTAGATTGGGTTAGGGTGGGGTGCATTGGAGTGGAGGAGGTTAGACTGGAGTAGATTGGGGTAGACTGAAGTAGGGCAGATTGGAGTGAGGCTGACTGGATGGGGTAGACTGGGGTAGGGTAGAGTCAAGTAGGGTAGATTGGAGTGGGATGGGGTTGGGTGGATTTGGGTGGAATGGGTTAGCCTTGACTTGAATGGGGTAGATTTGGGTGACATGTGGTAGATTGGAGTGAAGGGGAGTGGGGTTGATTGGGTAGAGTGGAATGGAGTGTGGTAGATTGCGGTAGACTGGAGTGGGGCATATTATGTGGATTGGATTGGGTGGATTGGAGTAGGTAGATTGGAGTGGGGTAGATTGGGGCAGAGTGGAGTGGAGTAGATTGGAGTGGAGTGGAGTGGAGTTGGATAGATTGCAGTGAAGTGAGATAGATTGGGGAAAAGTGGAGTGGGGTAGATTGGAGTGGGATAGATTGGAGTGTGGTAGATTGAAGAGGGATGATTGGAGTGGGGTAGACTGGAGTGGGGTGAGTTTGATTGGAGTGGGGTAGTTTGGAGTTTGTTTGATTGGAGTGGAGGGGTAGATAGGACTGGAGTGCGGTAGATTGGAGTGGGGTAGAGTGGGGTGAAGTGGGTGAGGTGGAGTGGGATGAAGTGGTGTAGATTGGGGTCGATTGGAGTGGAATAGATTGTAGTGGAGTAGATAGAGGTAGATTGGAGTGGGATAGATTTGCGTGTGGAGTGAATAGGGTGGATTGGGTGGAGTGTGTTAGGTTGGAGTGTAGTGGGGCAGATTTGAGTGGAGTGTGGTAGATTGAAGAGGGATTATTGGAGTGGGGTAGACTGGAGTGGGGTGAGTTTGATTGGAGTGGGGTAGTTTGGAGTTTGTTGGATTGGAGTGGAGGGGTAGAAAGGACTGGAGTGGGATAGATTGGAGTGGGGTAGAGTGGGGTGAAGTGGGTGAGGTGGAGTGGGATGAAGTGGGGTAGATTGGGGTCGATTGGAGTGTAATAGATTGTATTGGAGTAGATATGGGTAGATTGGAGTGGGATAGATTGGCGTGTGGGGTGAATGGGGTGGATTGGGTGGAGTGGGTTAGGTTGGAGTGTAGTGGGGCAGATTTGAGTGGAGTGTGGTAGATTAGAGTGGGGTAGATTGTAGTGAAGTGGAGTGGGGTAGATTTGAGTACAGTGGAGTTGAGTGTGGTAGATTAGAGAGGAATGGGGTAGATTGGGTGGATTGGACTGCAGTAGATTTGAGTGGAGTGAGGTAGATTGTGGTAGATTGGAGTGGGGTAGATTGGAGTGGGGTAGTTTGTGGTGGAGTGGGGTAGACTGGAGTGGAATGGGGTAGATTAGAGTGGAGAGGAGTTGAATAGAGTGCAGCATAGTTTGGAGTGGGATAAATTGGAATAGAGTGGGGCAAATAGAATTGGGTTAGATTGGAGTGGAGTAGAGTAGATTGGAGTGCAGTTGAGTAGGTTCAGACTGGAGGGGAGTGGGTTGGATTGGGGTACATTGGAGTAGGGTTGATTGGAGTGGAGTAGATTGGAGTGGAGTGGGCTCTCCTGGGTTAGATTGGAGAAGACTGGGGTCGATTTGAGTGGACTGCTGTAGATTGGGGTGGGTTGGGGCAGACTGGTGTGGATTGGGGTTGATTGGGTTAGATTGAGTGGAGTGGGGTAGATTGGAGTGCAGTGAAACAAATTGGAGTGGAGTGGGGTAGAGTGGAGTAGAGTAGGGCAGAGTGGAGTAGGGTAGATTGCAGTAGGGTGGGGTAGACTGGATGGTAGTGGAGTGGATTGGGTTGTTTGGAGTGGATTGGGGTAGATTAGGTTAGAGTTGGCTAGATTGGAGTAGGGTGGGGTAGATTTGGGTGTGATGGAGTGGTGTGGGTAAATTGGGATGGGTAGATTGTTGTAGACTGTAGCGGAGTAGATCGGGGTAGATTGGAATCCGGGAGTGGGTTGGATTGAATTGGGTAGAATGGGGAAGTGGAGTAGATTAGGGTGGAGTGGGGTAGTCTGTCGTGGAGTGGGGTAGATTGGAGTGGGGTAGATTGGGGTAGAGTGGAGTGGGATATATTAGGGTAGATTACAGTGGGTAGATTGGGGAAGAGTGGAGTGAAGTGGACTGGGGAAGATTGGAGTGGAGTGGGGTAGACTGGAGTGAGGTAGAGTGGAGTGGGGTAGATAGAAGTGGAGAGCAGTTGATTGGAGTGGAGTAGATTAGGGTGGAGTGAGGTAGAGTTGAGTAGGATAGATTGGGTGGATTATGGTAGAGTAGACTGGAGGGAAGTGGGGTAGAGTGGAATGGGTAGATTGGAGTGAGATAGATATGAGTGGGGTAGATTGGAGTGGAGTAGATTGGGTTAGGGTGGGGTGGGGTGCATTGGAGTGGAGGAGGTTAGACTGGAGTAGATTGGGGTAGACTGAAGTAGGGCCGATTGGAGTGAGGCTGACTGGATGGGGTAGACTGGGGTAGGGTAGAGTCAAGTAGGGTAGATTGGAGTGGGATGGGGTTGGGTGGATTTGGGTGGAATGGGTTAGCCTTGACTTGAATGGGGTAGATTTGGGTGACATGTGGTAGATTGGAGTGAAGGGAGTGGGGTTGATTGGGTAGAGTGGAATGGAGTGTGGTAGATTGCGGTAGACTGGAGTGGGGCATATTATGTGGATTGGAGTAGGTAGATTGGAGTGGGGTAGATTGGGGCAGACTGGAGTGGAGTACATTGGAGTGGAGTGGGGTGGAGTGGAGTGGAGTTGGATAGATTGCAGTGAAGTGAGATAGATTGGGGAAAGGTGGAGTGGGGTAGATTGGAGTGGGATAAATTGAAGTGTGGTAGATTGAAGAGGGATGATTGGAGTGGGGTAGACTGGAGTGGGGTGAGTTTGATTGGAGTGGGGTAGATTGGAGTGGAGTGGGCTCTCCTGGGTTAGATTGGAGCAGACTGGGGTCGATTTGAGTGGAGTGTTGTAGATTGGGGTGGATTGGGGTAGACTGGTGTGGATTGGGGTTGATTGGGTTAGATTGAGTGGAGTGGGGTAGATTGGAGTGCAGTGAAACAAATTGGAGTGGAGTGGGGTAGAGTGGAGTGGAGTAGAGTAGAGCAGAGTGGAGTGGGTTAGATTGCAGTGGAGTGGGGTAGACTGGATGGTAGTGGAGTAGATTGGGTTGTTTGGAGTGGATTGGGGTAGATTAGGTTAGAGTTGGGTAGACTGGAGTGGGGTGGGATAGATTGGGGTGTGATGGAGTGGTGTGGGTAAATTGGGATGGGTAGATTGGAGTGGGGTGGATGGAAGTGGGGTAGACTAGAGTGGAATAGAATGAAGTATGTTGTAGCGAAGTGGAGTGGGGTACATTGGGGTACATTGGAGTGGGACAGATTGGAGTAGAGTGGGGTAGATTGGAGAGATGTGGAGTGGAGGGGCGTAGAGAGGAGTGGCATGTTGTGTCGTGGAGTGAGTGGCGTAAACTGGAGTCGTGTGGAGTTCAGTGTCATGGCGTGCCATAGAATGTCTTAGAGTGGAGGGGCATAGAATGGAGTGGCATGTTGTAGAGAGGAGTGGGGTATCATAGAATAACGTGGAGTAGAGTGGAGTGGCATAGTGTGTAGTATGCACGGTGTGATAGCACACTGGCACTACAGACAACACATTTTCAATTGAAATGATCATTACATTTGCACCGAAATATGGTTTTTCTGCAAACAATAATGTGTGCAAATGCCATCACATAGTGTATTGATGTGTTTTGATCGCATTCAAATATTTGTTTCCACCGCACTTCCAAATTTCCACAGAAATGTACTTCATTGTGTGTTGTCGCCTCCCTGCACCCCGGCTGACCACGGTTCGAGGCCTGTGCCTCGCCCCGCTCTTGTCTCTTCCGTCAGTGCCCTGTTTTGTTGCCCTCTAAATATCATTTTCGCTTGCTTCCTCTTCTTTCCTCTTTACTTTTTATTTCCCCTGCTTTCTCTTAATCTCGTTTTCGCTTGCTTCCTCCTCATTTTAATTTCATCTTTCTTTCTTCTATCCTCTTTACTTTTTATTTCCCCCGCTTTCTGCCTAAGTTTTTTGCCTACCGCTGCTGCCCCCATGGCCCCTCCTGCACTTTTCAGCTCCTGCCTCCCAGCTGTGTCAAACCTCCCCCCGACCCCTACTTAAAGCTGGCAGCTGCGCGGCCGTGCCACTGGCGTGCCAAAGGCTCACCAAAGGCAAGCCCGTCTGCGCCCATCCGTGACCCGACCACGACCAGCGCTGGGAACCCTGGCCCTCCGACCCATCAGAGATACAGCTCCTCAGCCTCTACGCATTTAACACCGGCAAGAACAATAACTGCAAGCTTTCTTCACCTCTTGACACTCACAGACCCTTCACCTGCCAACACTGCCGACACTCGTTCACCTTCACCGAGACCCAGGACCCTCCTCCACCCTCCAGCAACAACCCCATCGCTCCCGAAACCCTGCATTGCATCCTCCTCACCGTCTGCTCCATCCACAGGCACATCGCAGAAATCTGGGACCTCCTCGACAGCACCACCCCTGACGTTGCTTTCCTCACCGAAACCTGGACGAACGCCGCCTCGGGACCTGATGTCGCGATCGCCATACCCGAAAGACTACAAGATCACCCGGAAGGACCGCCCCAACCGCCCCGGAAGGGGCATCGCCATCGCTCACAAGTCTAACCTCCCCCTGAGCACCCACACGGATGGCCCCACAGCCCTGATGGAACACCTCCACTTAGTTAAAATAAAAATGTCTTAGCTGTACTGTTTATATACTGTTTTGCATAGGTTAGCATTAGCGGCACCATTTTATGTTTGGTCGCCATTTTGAGTCATGATCGAAACTAATTCTCTCTCTGTCTCTGTGAGAAGCAGCCTTGGTAATTTTCGTTTCCTTCAAGGTTGGGCCTTGCTGTACTAATGAATACACTGTTCTTATCAGCGCATACCTTTCCCACTAGATAGAGGCCTGCTCCCACTAGTCCAGCTATGGGCGCAGGCAGAACGACCTTGGTATAGAGATAGTGTGTGCCCGGTCTCATGATCGAAACTTATCCTTCTGTACCTCCTTTGTGTAGCTGCCTCCGTCTGGAAATTTCCAGTCTGGGCGTGCCTTCATTGGTTCTGAATAGTACATAATGTAAAACCATGTTTTCTGATGGCAGTCCTCTCTGCAGCACCCCAAGCGACTGGGCAGACGGGGCTCCACCCGAGTGTATCTGAATAAACGTATACTTGGTTTGTATTCTCTACTGTCTGACCGACTCTTCATTTGTATGGAAGGCTGAGAGGTGGTCGCAAGGGACCCGGGTGGCCCTAATCGGGTCACTTCCTTCAACTTCAAGATACAGACTAACCTGTCCACCACCCTTTGGGGCACCCTCATCTACAGACCCCACGGATCCCGCGCACCCTTCTCCAACTCCATCACTGACATCATCACCCTGCAAGCCATCACCTCCACCGACTACACCCTGCTGGGACACCTCAACTTCCACCTCGACAACCTCCAAGACCCCTACTCCACCTCCCTCCTGGACAACCTCCACAACATCGGACTCAAACAGATCGTACCAGAGCCAATCCACTCAGCGGGACACACCCTCAACCCCATCTTCACAGCAGGAAACCCCATCACCTTCAGCCACACCTCCGAACTCCCTTGGAAGGCCATCGTTGCGTCCACTTCACCTTCAAAACCAACATCACCCGTAAACGTCCTCCCCAGCTCCAGCACAGGAATTGGAACAAGATCTCCAACTACCAACTCACCGCCTCCCTCAGCAGCTCCTCTCCCACCACCACAGACGACGACCCAACCACCGACACCAGTAACCTACACAACTGGATCACTGACTGCGCCAACACCATCGCCCCCTCAAGAAAACATCCATCCTCCACACCAAGAAAGCCAGCTGGTTCTCCACCGAACTCCGAGAATCTAGACAAACCTGCAGACGCCTCGAAAAGCTATGGAGGAACTCCAAAACCACAGATGACTTCGACTGCTTCAAAGCAGCCACCACCGCACACCACAAACTCATTAGACACTCAAGGAAGAAAGCACTCCAGGAAAGAATCTCCACCCACGCACACAACAGCAAGGAACTCTTCAGCATCATCAAAGAGTTCGCCCAACCCAACAGTGAGACTACAGACATCCCACCCTCCCAGGACCTCTGCGACAGACTCAGCAAATTCTTCCATCTCAAAATCAAGACCATCTACGACAATTTCGATGACAACAAACTCCATGCGGAACCCACACCCGCCATCCCCCACAACACGCAGCCGACTCTCGACAACTGGACCGCCCTGAGCACTGAACACACCCAGAAGACTATGATGTCAACCCACTCCGGGGCCCCCACGGACCCCTGCCCCCACATCTACCACAGACCCGCAGACATCATCGCCCGAGCTTCGTCGAATCTTTAACCACTCCTTGTAGACCGCCTCCTTCCCCGATGACTGGAAACACACCGAGATCAACCCTCTCCTGAAAAAACCCTCGCCGGACCCCACCGACCTCAAGAACCGCAGACCGATCTCCTTACTCCCGTACCCGGCGAAAGTCATGGAAAAAGCCGTCAACAATCAACTCGCCGCCTTCATAGAAGAACACGGCATCCTCGACTCCTTCCAATCAGGCTTCAGGAAGAATCATAGCACAAAAACCGCCCTTCTCGCCGCGACAGACGACATCCGCTCCCTCCTCGACAGAGGAGAAACTGTGGCCCTCATCCTCCTGGACCTCTCCGCTGCCTTCGACACAGTCTCACACCGCACCCTAGCCTGCAGACTCCTCGACGCAGGTATCCGGAACAAGGCCCTCGACTGGATCCGCTCATTCCTCTCCGGCAGAACGCAGCGGGTCAGACTCCCCCTTTTCTCTCAAACCCACGGCGACCACCTGCGGAGTCCCACAAGGATCTTCCATCAGCCCCACCCTGTTCAGCGTCTACATGGCCCCGCTCGCATCCATCGCCAGATCACACGGACTCAACATCGTATCGTACGTCGACGACAACAAACTCATCCTCTCCCTATCCAGCGATCCCAACATCTCCAAACACATCTTTCAAGAAGGAATGGAAGCAGTCACCAAGTGGGTGAAGAACAGCTGCCTACAACTAAACACGGACAAAACCGAAGTACTCATCATGGGTCCATACCCCGGCACCGGGAACAACACCTGGTGGCTTCCTGCCCTCTGGAACCCACCCTTCCCACGGACCACACGCGGAACCTCAGAATCATCCTGGACTCCGAACTCAAGATAGACGCCAGATCAACGCTGTCACCTCTTTCTGCTACCACTCCCTCCGCCTCCTCCGAAAGACCTTCAAATGGATTCCCCTCAAACACAGGAAAACAGTCACTCACGCCCTCATCAGCAGCAGACTGGACTACGGCACCGCACTCTAACATCAACAAGAACCTCACCTGCAAACTCCAGAGCATTCAGAATGCCGCCGCCAGTCTAGTCCTCAGTCTACTGCACCACTGCCACACCAGTTAACAGCTACGGACACGACACTGGCTCTCCGTCGAGAAGAAAATCACCTTCAAGCTCCTCTCCCACGCCCACAAAGCCCTCCACAACACCGGACCGGCCAACATGAACCATTGCCTCTCGTTCCACGACCCTCCGCTCAGCCCAGCTCTCTCTTGTGACGGTACCACGTATCACGAAGACCAGAACAGGCGGACGCTCCTTCTCCTTCCTTGCGGCCAAGGCATGAAACCCCCTCCCTCTCCACCTCCGACAGACACCATAACTTGCCAAGTTCTTGAGGAGACGCAAGACCTGGCTCTTCAACCAAGCACCGTAACACCCTGAAGCCGCGCACCAACCCCCGTGCCTTGAGACAAACGTTTAACAAACCTGTTATTGATTGATTATTTGATATTAATTCTGATATCTTCTGAAACATCAGCACAGTTCATTTTTTTTGTTGTTTGCTAAAAATAAACATCCAACATCTTCTCCTCTTCCATGGATACTCAGCAGAACTGTTACATAAATTCACTTTGTAGTCAGAGAAAGAAAAGTAAACACCAAGCTTTCTCTGCAGAGACAGCTTGACATTTGATCTCTGTCTATGGATGCACACAAATGTGACAAGATAAGAACAAGATTTAAAGGCCTACAGAAAGCAAATTCGTTGAAGAATCCAATAAACAAGGTTTTGGCAACAGGAGGGACAAACTCAAGCTTGATAGCCTAAAGCAAATAAAGCCTGCAAATAGAAAGCCATAAAAAGTGAGTTACAAACCACAAAGTCAATTGTAAGAAACAGGCTGAATGCATTCCTAGTTCATCTTTCTGAATATCACCAAGATGTCTTCAGCAATTGTGCTGTATGGTAGGCTTTGACCTAAAAACAGCCTTAAAGGAAATGTCCAGTGGAATAAATGGTCTGTCTTGCCGTGCCTATGTGGGTTTTGGTAAGGTCAGCTATCAGGCCCAAGAGAATTTATTTGAGATTACACAGCTGCCTCATTTATGGAGAAATTAAAGCTCTTGGTTAATCTATATTTTTTAGCCGTAATCATAACCCCTCAGGAACTTCTCTCAAATAGAAAAAACTATTTTGGGACAGGGGACAAAAATATTTAAATCTAAAATAGGCCCTCACTGTCTTGTTAACTTCTCCTTTCTTATATGGTGCTGGAACTTTGGGGTGGTCACCCCTGGCAGGCATTTCATCAATGGTGTTGAAGAAATAAATCTTACGTCATTGTTCAGTATGTTGAAGTCCATGTAGATCCCAGCATTGGCTCAAGTACCTACAAGAGAGTGTTGCATGATTTAATTAGTGATATCGTTGCTTTTGGATGAACAAAGAATGGTCTTCCCCTTCTTCTCCGAAGCTCTCTGAATACATGCATAAATAAATAAATACACACATGCATACATATTAATCTGTAGTATCCCAGAAAGGAGGTAATACATTTATTTTGTGGTGGACAAAGGTTTAAAAAAATAGTCCACATTGTAAACTGACAATAGCTCATGAAATGTTCCAATCACAATCTAAGCGTATTCCATGATGTCACTGACTTAAATTAGTTCTAGTGTGCGTGAGATATGGGTACATATTAACTAGGAAAAGAATGTCTTTAAACATAGTATTCTTTATCTGAGCTCTAAATATGCTATCCATGCAATGGCACCATGACAGACAGGTTTGGAAAGGAATTTGGAGTTACATTAGGTAGAAGATAGAAGGAATAAGATATCTACATTGAAATATTGCACATGGCACAAAATGTTTGTATTGCTGACGTGAATTAACCCTATGTATTCAATTAAATATTGGATACTACCAGTGCATGGCTATAATGTGGTATGATTTTATTGATTATTTTTCTGTTTAATTTCCCCTAAGATCAATACACCTACTGCAGTATGCAACTGACTACATTAATACATGCAAAAGAGGCAGTTTGATAGATCTGGCTTTACACTAGTCATTCTCAGATCACATTATAGGGTGAGTATCCTAAACAGAGTACTACAATCTATAGTAACATTGTCAGCTGCTGTTTAAAAAGTAACCCCAATGGTACTACTTAGTATGAAATTCTTGACATTCTTCTCCATCTGATTGTAATGTGGCACACTATGAAGGAGACAGTTCCCCCAAGATATTTGACTTGAATTGGAGCTCAGAGTGTGAGGTTCCCCATACAGCCATGGTGATAACCCTCTCACCCAAGAACACTTTCCAACCATGTGGACAATACTTCTCCATACCATATCTACCTACTATCTTTGTACAAAGTAAACCTCAACCAGCAAAAAGGATTTTTAGCACTTCAGAAGAGTCAACAACACCACTAGTAGAAATAAAATAGGGTCCGTTAGACCTGACAGCCTTAGGGTGGTATTCCCCCAACTTTTTGCCTTCCACCTCCACTTTTTCTGGTCTCGTTTTTGCTGGCCTTAAGACTTTGACCACTTTACCACTGCTAACCAGTGGTAAATTGCATGCACTTTCTCCCTTAATATTGGTTAATTCCTGATTGGCATATTTAATTTACTTATAAGTCCCTAGTAAAGTGCATTACACGTGCCCGGGCCTGTAAATTAAAAGCTACCAGTGGGTCACAGCACTTATTGTATCACCCCCTTAAGTAGCCCTCTAACCTTGCAGAGCTTGTGTGTACAGATTACACTGCCATGTCAACCTGGCAAGATAAACCTCTTGCCAGTTCTGAATCTTCCCTTTTTATACATTTAAGCTACGCCTAAGGTAGTCCCGGACAACCAAGAGGGCAGGGTACATTGTATTCAAAAGGCAGGACATGTACTTTTAAGTTTTACATGTCCTGGTAGTGAAAAACTCTCAAATTCGCTTTTCAATACTGCAAGCCCTGTCACTCCCATAGGGTAACAATGGGATCCCCTTATTCCACTGTCTAAGTGTAATTCCCAATAGTGAAGAGATAGACTTCCAGGTTTGGTGTCTCTGGAATCCTAATTTAAAATACAAACTTATGGTGAAGTCGGACAATCACAATTCAGGACGCGCTTTCTACTTGCCGTGAGGGGAACGGCTTCGCAGCTATCCACATCGCCGTGAGGGGAACGGCTTCCCAGGCACCCACATCGCCGTGAGGGGAACGGCTCCTTCACTACCCAGGAAACTACATTACCCAGCAGCCCCGGGCCGGCGCACCAACGTCACCTCTGCGCCTGGAGCCCCAACATAAGCGCTGCTGCCATCCCGCAGCGTGGGATGCGCTTTCTACTTGCCGTGAGGGGAACGGCTTCGCAGCTATCCAAATCGCCATGAGGGGAATGACTTCCCAGGCACCCACATCGCCGTGAGGGGAACGGCTCCTTCACTACCCAGGAAACTACATTACCCAGCAGCCTCGGGCCGGTGCACCAATGTCACCTCTGCGCCTGGAGCCCCAACATAAGTGCTGCTGCCATCCCGCAGCGTGAAACGCGCTTTCTACTTGCCATGAGGGGAACGGCTTCGCAGCTATCCACATCGCCGTGAGGGGAACGGCTTCCCAGGCACCCACAGCGCCGTGAGGGGAACGGCTCCTTCACTACCCAGGAAACTACATTACCCAGCAGCCCCGGGCCGGCGCACCAACGTCACCTCTGCGCCTGGAGCCCCAACATAAGCGCTGCTGCCATCAGCGCGGGACGCGCTTTCTACTTGCCATGAGGGGAACGGCTTCACAGCTATCCACATCGCCGTGAGGGGAACGGCTTCCAAGGCACCCACATCGCCGAGAGGGGAATGGCTCCTTCACTACCCAGGAAACTACATTACCCAGCAGCCCCGGGCCGGCGCACCAACGTCACCTCTGCGCCTGGAGCCCCAACATAAGCGCTGCTGCCATCCCGCAGCGCGGGACGCGCCCGGGCCAAGGGCGTGCCCGTCTGCGCCCGTCATAGACCGGATGAGGCTGGGCTGGGCCACCCCCCTTTGCTTCACACTCGGATGATTGACTGTGGGAAAGTGAGATCTCAGCTGGCAATTTTAAGGTTAGTGCACCAACAATCGCACACTGCTTGCTTTACTTTTGAAAGCCACTAAGAACTTAATCCACTGTTGAGGATTGTTTCATAAGCAGCCATGGGTAAACGTACCCCCCCCCCTGCAAAAGGTCCAGTTACCCGGAAGAAAGCCCCATCTGCACTATTAAATGCCCAACCGACCGCAATTGATAAAATGCTTCAGCGGGCAATCGGAGCAGTGTCCAATGAAATCGAGCGCACTGAGAGACGCCTCTCTCTAACACCGATCCTTGCCCCTAGTCCAACTCCAACAGAGCTGGGGACCCTGTCTTTATCTCTAACACCAAATGTGATCTTAGATCCAGAGCCCCCATGTACACGAGCAAAGACAGGTCCTGGCCATGCCCCTAAGATCCCCCTGGGAGGCGGTGGAAAGAAGAAAGGAGGGAAACAGAAACCTGTTACACATAAGGGAGCAAGGCGGAATAAACAAGCTCCCGACATGCTATCAAGCCGGTCCCCGGGGGGACAAGGAACAGATGAGAGATTGCAGACGACTCCGGAGTACCCGCTATGGGTATCTAACCTGGTATTGGAACTTAAAGCTCATTTTACCTCAACTGTAAAAGTTGAACTCGATGCTTTAACGACACGTATTGATAAACTATCATCATTGGTGGACCATTGGGTGGGCAAAGCTGATGTTATCCTTAATACAATTGAGTCTATCAAATCCCTACTCCAGAGTCGGTCTTGCACCAAAACAAGGTAACAACAACCACTCTCGATGAACCACCTCTCCCCACAGGGTCTAACATAATCGTGCAAAAGGATGCAGCTCCCACTCCTAGATTGTCCGCCCCGCAGAGCCGGGATCCAGTTAACCCCCAACAGAGGCCTCTTGTTGTCCCCTCTCCAAACCTATAAACAGGCCCACACCGATTACATCAGGCCCATCTGACCAACAAGCTGGAAATAACCAAGCTGTTTATAAGAGGACCCCACCACATATAAAATCAAGGGAAACCCAACCCGCACTACCATGCATTGACTTGCCCCCAGCCTCCACTCCCTATGTCATTGTATTAGCTGGAGTACCTGAGCTGGAAAGAGGCTTAGGGGAGACACATTTTGAACATAAAAACAAATGTATTTATTGGTTAACCAAATATAGGCCTCTCCCTTATCAAGATCAAAGTGAAATCCTACTCACTCGCAGGGGAAGCTGGCTGGGGTGGAGGCGAAAGGACATACCTGGGGATTGTGTTGTGATCAACTTTAGGGATGCCCGGGCTGTCCAACACATCTTAGATTGGGGTTACTCAATGGAGACTGGGGGTATCCTCTCCTTGCCCCTGGGATATTTCTATCCCCCTAGGCATATGCCGGACAACGAGGGAAACACGGCCAAGGGCTGGGGGCGAGCGACCAGAGTGGTGCCAGGTCAAAAACAGGCTGGGAGCGTCCAACTCCAATGATGTATAATATCCCTGTTAACAACAGATTTAGCTCTCTGGATTTGGTAGATTGACTAAATCCAACTGATCCCTCTAATAAATGGTCCAGTGACAAAAACGAGGCCAAATTGGGACACATGTATCAGGATGGCCTCCCACACAAGGAGGGACACGGGAAGAAAAAAAAAAGTTTCGGAGCAGACCCGTGAGGGTAGTGTCCTAATTCATACTTTCACCCCACTTAGTAATTCAAACCGGGCTAATGAATGTAGTCATAGGGGAGGGGCAGGGTACAAAGACACACACCAAGCTCCATTAGAGGAAAGCCTTACCCCCCAGGCCTCCCCAGCTAATTCAGTGGAACCACAAAGCACTCAGATCTTATCCTGGAACATAGCTGGCCTTAACTCGAAACTGGATTTCCCAGATTGGGGGGCATTCGTAGACCAACATGAGCTATGCCTGTTCCAGGAAACATGTTCAAAGACAGATATATTTAGAGTGGGCTACGTGTCGTACTGTATCCCAGCAGTTCAGGGGGCTAGGGGAGACCCTCGGGGGTCTATGCACCTGGGTAGGAGTGCACTTGGGATGCAATGTTAAACAGTTAGAGACCCCGTCCCTGATATTCTGTGCGTCCTCCTTTCTCTTCATAATTCTATGAGGATTGCAATAATTAATGTCTACTCACGGCCAGTAAGTTATGGACAATCCTCTCACACGCTCGATTGCCTTACTTCATTTCTTCCCACTATACCAGAGAACTGCCGGGTAATTATAGGAGGGGATTTCAATTGTCAATTTGAGCCCCTGAATGGCCTATCCACTAGTATTACAAGTGAGGAGGACTCGGTATGGCCAATTCCAGAACCTAATATCAAACCAATACGGTCATGGACTCCTCTAGCATTACAAATGAATGCAGTTACACTTAGCCACTCACTAAGGGCTTGTAATGGCCGACTCCCATCCGACAGTCCCGGGAACTTTACTTTTAATAGACCCGGGCAGGCATCAATATTAGACTACACTTTGGTAGATGTCAGCCTCTGGCATAGGGTTATCGATTTTAAGGTCGTTTCCCGTCATGAGAGTGATCATAATCCCTTGGTCCTAGAAATATCCCTTCCCTTTGCCAAAGACATCCCAAGCATATCCACAAACCCCAACCCAAGCCTAGTATTGGCCGAAGGAGGGAGGAGGGTACGCTGGGGGGAACTTGCTCAAACACCGGACAAAGTGGCCTCTCTTTATCAACAAATCGTCCCCTTCTTAGAAGTTGCTTTTCGAATATCTGCAACTAGCAGTAGTATAGCGTCCCAATTGATACTGGCAAAAAACAACCAGGACCTGTTCTCCACACTGGCACCATTTTTTTTTAATCGTAATAGGCCCAGGCCGAATTTTAAACCAAGGCACCCATGGTATAATAAATATTGTAAGGTAGCTAAGCAAGCCCTCTTAACCTCTATTAGATCGAACGATAGGCTAGGAATCAAGGAAGCCAGGGTTCGATATAAAAAAATTATAACTGGAGCAAAAATTAACTGGGAAAATGATAAATGGGAAGCAATAAAAACAGCACTGGATAACCATGATATGAGAGCCTTCTGGAATTTAGTTAAGACAGGGAAATCCGAAGGCCAATCGGCTATAGGACCAAACCTAGGGGAAGAAGTCTGGAGCACTCATTTTAAATCTTTATACTCAAGTCCCGCAGAGGAAGAGGAAGAGGGCAGGGCAGAATCAGTCACCTTAGATGTGAACCCCCTAAATTTAGATGCTCCCCCTTGTACAATGAAGGAGATCACAGTGGCATTGGGTAATCTACTTCCAGCAAAAGCACCAGGGCTGGATATGATACCTGGTGACCTATTTCGATCCGAACCCGCAGTCTGGGCACCCTACCTATGGTCATTATTTAATGCCGTTTACAAGGTATGGCGTTGCTCCCCACCTGGGCTGGAGCAGAAATTATCCCCATTTATAAAAAGGGCTCACCTCTCAATCCAGCAAACTATCGCCCCATAAGCCTCCTGGATGTCACTCAAAAAATCTTTGCTCGCGTACTCCTAGGGCGATTGTAATCCTGGATAGAAGAGAACAATGTATTAACACCTTTACAAGCAGGATTTAGGGCAAAGATCTCCACCATTGACCGGATCTTCAGATTACAACTTATCCACTGGAAAATTGTGATCCTAGAGGGTGGCAGCCTCTACCTCACATTCGTGGATCTTAAATCCGCGTTTGACTTGGTGCAGCGAGATCAACTATGGGGCATACTTCTTGATTTGGGAGTACCAGAATACCTCTGCCACCAGCTGGAAACGTTTGCACCAAGACAACTATGCAAGAATTAGATATGGTAAAAATGGTGAACTTTCCGCCCCTTTCCCTGTAGAGAAAGGGGTGCGACAGGGATGTGTCCTGGCCCCGACACTCTTCTCTCTTTTCTTAAATAGCTTAATTGAAACTGCTAGCTGGGAAAGACATTGATGCTCCGAGGCTGGCGAACCGCAAAATTCCAGCACTCATGTTTGCAGACGATACGCTGGTACTCTCCAAATCGCCCATGGGTATGCAGAGGGTCCTTGAGGTATTCAGCTCTTTCTGCAGAAAGAGGGGACTGGAGATCAACCTCCAAAAAACCAAGTACATGGTTTTTAATGCTAATACCAGAAATTGCCCACATCCCCAACTGGATGGAAGGGCCCTAGAGAGGGTGTCCATTTTTTATTATCTAGGGATCACACTCACTGAAAAAATGGACTGGGGGACACAAATAAAGAAAGCCAGTCTAAAACTGACTCAGTCCACGGGGGGCATCTTAAAAGTTTATAAAAGTTGCACCCACAAAGTGATAGGTCCCGCAGCAGAAATCTACAAAACACAGGCTAGGGGAGCATCACTGTATGGGGCAGAATTATGGGGCCATTGTCCATCAATTTCCCTATCTATGCCAGAGAACCTATTCCTTAGGCAACTGCTGGGCCTCCCTATGAGCACCCCATTAACACCGCTCAGGATGGATTTAGGGATTGGTCCTATAGCAGATGTAGTCTCCTCTAGACCCCTCCTATACTGGCGACGCCTGTGGAGTACACCTGAACTAGCTGACTATAAAGAGGAGTTGAAGGATGTTATGAGCCTTCTAGATGCAGGGAAACTCCACTGGCTAGCTCATATCAGGAACTCTTGCCAGGCACTAGGGAGGGCAAATATGTGGACTACACCAGAAGAGACCTGTCCCACAATCTCCAGAAAGGCACTACTCGACTCCCATAGAGAACACAATCTGGCCTTACTATGGCAGGGGACTAAACCAAGCTGCTTGACCTCCAGGTTTCTGGATATCAAGCAGCAATACAGGTTAGAATCGGCACTTGATCACATCCAACCACTTATGGCAAAGAAATTATTTCTCCAATTCAGACATGGGGTGCTCCCGCTGCGAGCATTTACTAACAATTGGCAGGGAGCCCATAAACTTGATTGCCCAGGGTGCGATCGAGTTGAGGAAACTGAATTGCATGTCCTTTTCTTTTGCCCCACCTATGTAAGGCCAAGGTCTAGGTGGCTGTTACAACTGTGCAGAAATATGGGGATCAGACACTACATAGAGGTGCACAGGCTCCTCAAGTATGAAACTGATACACTTACTGTGTTCGCCATTTCTCGGTTCCTTCACTCGATGTGGTGCATTCGCAGAGCTATTTTAAAGAAAACTATTTTAGGAAACCCCTAGCTCCTAGCATCCTTTATACACGCTGCTATGCCATGTTTTGCACATATCCATTGTATGATTATTGTTACTGCAACTATCCTTCCTCTGGGTTCCTTTTTTTAAATGTATTATATTATTTGTTTTAACGCGGCTTTTAACATTGTTATATACATCTACTAGATAAAGTCAAAAGCTTTTTTAACCACTGATAGGAGTTTTATATACTAATGAATTGGCTATCTGTTCAAATATGCTCACCTTTAACCCCTTCCGTGCTCATGACGAGTTCAGCTCGTCATGCTGCGCGGTTGCGCTGTGCGCATGACGAGCTGAGCTCGTCACGACTCCACCCGCGATCGGAATGTCCCGCATACGAGCGGAATTCCGATCGCGGTCAAGGGGTTAACCCCTACCGGCACTCAATGTAGAATACACAAACTCTGCTGATCATTGTCTTGTATCCAAGCATACTACCGAGTGTTGCTGCGAGGGAGTGCATTTAAGAATGAATTAGAAAATTTTGCACAAATTAGATATGTACTATTTTTTAACATAGCACTAATGTACACAAGTTTTATGATGACACATTCTAATGTTTTTTCTTTTTATTTAAAATGTATTGTATTGCCCCTTTTTATGTGCTTTTATGGCCGCACGGTCGAAATAAAGCTCTTCTGACTGACAATTCAGAAAAATGACTTTTTTAGAAAGTTGGCATTTTTTTACTTTAGCAATTTAGTGCCTGCTGCCTGTCTTCGATCACGTCTGGGGTGGATGACAGTTGGACTTTGTGTATTCCCCCGAAACAGCCATACTCAATGGGAGCTTAGGTGTGCCTTGATGGGCCATCCTGGCAGGATGAGAGGGAGTAGCTTGACCCAGCTTCACTTGCACCTGGATAGGCTGCGTCCTGTCCCCACACAAAGGGCTGCATACCCCCCTGTAGTGAGTGTGGAGCCAGGGCAAGGAAGGGAGGACCTCTGTGTGTACTTCAAAGGCATGTTTTTGAAGTCTCCCTCACTTCAAAGGCACACTGAGTATAAGGACTGGACCTCAGACACCACCACTTCAGTACCCTTCTGGACATGTGTAGACTCTCCCTGGAAGAAGGACTGCTGTGCTGCTGAAGGACTGCCACTCTGCTGGACTGCTGATTTGCAGAACCCCTGTATTGCTGAGCTGTTCCCCTGCCTGGGTGAGAAGGACTGGACCTTCATCACTTGAACCCAGAGCAACTCCAAGGGCTAGCTGGCTATCGTCCTGATCCGAAGTCTCAGGTACATAAAAGAGTTCCAACCACACTGCTTTGGCACCTGCACTCTGCCACCTGTGAGTCTGCCCTGCAAAGTGGTAACACCTCAGTCCTGGACACTTGGAAGTGGACCTAAGGTGATTGTTGCAGCAGAACCTATGCATCCGCTGTCGAACTGACGCATCGTCGCTGCTATGTTAATCAGAACCGACACATCACCTCTGCTGCATGGATGAGAACGGGCGCATCAACTCTGCTGTGTGGTTCGGGGCTGACGCATCGCCGCTGCTGCGTGGTTTGGACCCAAAGCATCACCTTTCGATCCACCAGTGTGCGATACTCTCCAGTGCAAGGTCCTCGTATCTCTGTCAACAGCAGCCTTGACGACGGTGCCAAACCGATATAGCGCTGCTGCTGCACAGATCAGGATCATCGCATCGCCACCGCTGATTGGATTGGCACCCACTCATCGCCTCGACATCAACGCAACAAGGATTAAGGTACTTTTGTTCAGCGGACCTCATTGAGTCTCTGTATCAGGCCCACGTTCCTTCACGGTTGTCCTCAACATTTGACTTTATTCCGGTCCTGTGCGACCAGATCTCAAAATAAGAGCTTATTGCTTCTAAGAGCTCACTTACAGTTCATTCTTTACAAATTCATATCTCAAGTTCTACTTATTGGATTTTTGTCATTTTGGTCTTGTTTTAGTAATTAAAGTAAGTTATATTGTACTAACCTGTTGTGGAATCTTTTTGTGTGTTTTCACTGTTTTACTGTTTGAAGTGTTGCACAAATACTTCACACAATGCCTCTGGGTTAAGCCTGACTGCTCTGTGCCAAGCTACCAGAGGGTGAGCACAGGTTAAATTAGGGTTTGGCCTGTTTCTTACCCTGACTCGGATTGTGGCTCCTGCTTGGCTACCCCCAGTCAACCTGCAATCCAATTTCTAGCACTGGTGACCAGAAGTAAGGATAGGACTTGTGTTTGTGCAGTGCCATACAGTAATTTGGTGTACTCTACTATTCCACATCCAAAACTCATTTGAATTTTAAATTCTACCTAATTGCATTTTTTTAATTTTTCCTCAAAATCATTTTACTGGCGGCTGGAACTACAACTGCACCTACAAGAATGGAATTTGAGCTGGCCAACAGAGGTATGCAGTGTGGCCCAGCTTAATGACTTCTGTAATGAGATTGGACTTCCTGCCAAGAGCACCACCAGGAAGGTGGAGTTGA
Source organism: Calotriton arnoldi (assembly GCA_963921515.1). Classification (NCBI taxonomy): domain Eukaryota; kingdom Metazoa; phylum Chordata; class Amphibia; order Caudata; family Salamandridae; genus Calotriton; species Calotriton arnoldi. The sequence goes on along the minus strand of CAWUFW010015443.1, from coordinate 320,071 downwards.
AAAAGGCGTTGAGGGCCTTGGGAACAAGCTCACACCATGCTAGGTGAGACCACAGGAGATGGGATGGAGAATGACACTTCTGAGGAACCACCTGCAGTGGAAGGGGAGGAGTTGACCCCTGAATTGCTGCCAGGCAGGGATCAGTGTCTCTTTCCACGGCCTGTCCCCAGAGGAACTGTTGGAGAGGAGGTGTGAGAGGCTGGCTTAGTATATAGTGCTCACTTATGTAAGTGTAGCACCCTGCACTAATCCAGACAATGATTTTAGTGGTCTTAGACAACCTTAGAAAACTCTCTAAGTAGCTGTGGAGAGCAGCCTTCAGGCTTAGTCCAGGAGGTGTTTAAAGCAGTTTGTTTTTCCAGTACTTAATCTTAAGGTATAGGTTAAGTGGAAAAGAACCACACAGGGTAGTTCTAAAAAATATGTATTTATTATTAACACTCACTAACACAACACAATATATCCTACCCAGAGATATATGCACATTATTAGCAATACTTTGTCAATAGAACTTGTAAATAGCACAAATACACAGTGGTCCCCAGGGGGAGACTAAACCGTATACTAAAATAGTGTAATCTGAACCACGACTTATGTCAAGAATGGACCCAGAAGACGTAGAAGAGCCGGGGACCCAAGGAACCACCCAAGGTGAGTATCTGTGAAGCCCACGGAGGTCGTGTGCAGAGTGGGAACATGACCACGTGCTCAAAGTTAGTCAATAGGTAAGTTGCGGTTGCAATTTTAAAGAAGAAGGACCCTTCCCAGCGGACCCTGAAGAAACCCCATGGAAGATGGAAGGTTTGAGAGTCACCCCACCCGTGGATGCCCCAGAACCCAGGATACCTACACCAGGGAATCTGGGTGCAGAGGTGTCAAGTGACGTTGGAAACCGCTGTAGACCACAATGGAGGACTTCAGGAAAGGTGCTGCTGGAGAAGAAGATGAAGGAGTCCGGTGGAACTCAAAGGTGGATTCAAGGTGAGAAGAACGTGCAAGCAGAGGGGACAGAGTCAATGCCACTCGGGAGTGACCAGGAGGAACGGAAGACGAATGGCCACATATGTTGATAAATGCAGGAGAGTTGGCGGTGCCCTCGAAGTTGCAGCTGTGAGGACCTGGCGATGCTGTGGAAGACCAGGAGTCATTCACGAACTGTCCCACGTTGGATGTCAAGAGCCAGGGGGTCAGTGTCTGGCAGTGGCACCAACAAGCCTTTGCAGCAGCAAGCAACGTAGTTGACAAAAATGGTGCAGTGTCGGGACCAGCAAGGTCCAAGTGACTCACCACGAGCAGGCAAGTCAGGGCAGGCCCCAAGCAAGCAGGGGAGCCCACTGGAGCCAAAGAAGACCCTCTATAGGACCCAAGGGCTGGAGACACGAGCCGCAAGAGGACCTCAAGCAGCTCACCAAAAGATGAAGGCCCACGGTGCAGAGGATGTGATGCAGGCAAAGATCTTGGTTGCAGGAGATGCTTGAGGTAGGAGCTTCTTGGAGCCCAAACATCTCTGGAGAAGAGAGTCAACAAGCCTTGGCAACGGCAAGTTGACGCGATGCACAGGGGTTCTGTTCCAGCGGTTCTGATGAGGGATACCGGCCTCAAACTCGGTGAGAAGACAGTGCAGGCTGAAAGGAAGTTGCAGAACCACCACCTGTGTTTCTGAGCCCTACGGAGTCCGTGAGAGCACAGGATCAGCAGACCAGTCAGCTGTGTTGCGGTGCCTGCAGATGCAGGGGAGTGACTCTTTCACTCCAAGGGAGATTCCTTCGGGGGTGTCTTGGATGTCCACAGGTCAGGTGAGGAACCTGTATGGAGCACAGGCACAGACGTTGCAGCAGACTTGCAGGACGACGAGACCAGGAGCAGCAGGAGTCTTCCTAGTTGCAGTCTCGGTTCCCAAAGCGAAGTCCAGCGATGTCCAGAGTTGCCAGACGGTTGAAGTGGTATGTGATCTTAATCTTGTCCCATGACAAATCTAAGGACCCACCCACAGGTAGGCCCTTAAGTACCCTAAGGAGAGGGTTGGGACGATTCAGGGGCCCCTCCCAGAAGAGGGGCCAGACGGTAGGGAGGATACTCCCATGTCCTTTATCCAGTTTCGCGCCAAAGTGGGGGCCAACAGCTTCCTGAACAGGTTTGAACTGGAGTATGCAAGGAGGGCACCAAATGTGCCCTTCAAGCAGTTTCAGTGGTGCTTGCAAGCACCCCCACCGTGTCCCAATACACTAACTGGCACATGCATCAAGCTAGGATTTTGCGAGTCCTTAACAGCGAATATTAAGGATTCGCAATTAAGGATTCGCAAAATCCTATGCATGTAGGAATCGCTATAATAATAGCGATTCCTTCACATTCATTATTTGCGACTCGCAAATTGCGAATCGCAAATAAGGAATGGCTTCCCATTCATTACTATGGGCCTACAGGCCCATAGGAATGAATGGGAAATTATGAGCGCTATTTGCGAGTACCAATAGGTACTTGCAAATTGAGCATGCAATTTCAAGGGTGCAGGGGTGTCAAAAGGACACCCTGTTGCACCCCTGAAATTGATCCGTGCACATATAGTTGCACACACACATGTCCCAAGGACATGTGTGTGTGTAACCTTCAACTTTGAAAAATGCACTTTAGTGCATTTCTCAAAGTTTTGCAATTTACCATGAAGTTCAACTTCATGGTAAATTGCGCTCCCAGTAGCGAAATCGCTAATTTTTTTACTTTGTTGCATTGCATTTAAGGAATCTCAATTTGCGATTCCTTAAATGCAATCGCAATTAAGTAATCGCAATTTAGAGATTACTTAAATTGCGGTTTTTGCATTTGGGATGATGCATCCCAAATGCAAAAATACCAGTCGCAAAGGGGCAGATTCTGAGAATCTGCCCGTTTGCGACCGGTTTTCTTTTGATGCATGTGCCTGCAAGTCCTGTATGGGAGGTGGTCACACCTCCCTGTAACAGGATACCAATTGTCCTGCCTTCCTCTGGTTGAGCTTGGCTCAGCAGCAGGAGGGCAGAATCGTGTCTCTGGTCGGCAGTAGCCATAGTTTGCTGTCCAGGTCTAGAAGACTGGTACCGGGAGCACTGAGGGCCTCACGGAGGAGGTTTGCAGTGCATGGACTCATACTTCCCACACCTCATACCTCCAACACCGTTTACGGTGTGGGGGGTATGATTCCAACATGTTTGATACCAAACACAACAGGGTTCGTTACAGCCAGTTTACAGATGGTCATCGCGTAATGGCGCATGGCCACTCTATGTATCTTAATGGCTTATGCACTTATAACCCGGGAGAATGGACTCCGAAGGTTGTAGAGGGGCCCTGCTCATGCAATGGCACCCTCACACTTAGAACCAAGCTCCCTGCCTTCAGGATTGAAAGGCCTGCATTGGGGGTGACTTATAGGTTTTAAGTGCAGTGACCTCAGATATAAGGAAACTTATATCTGGCGTAAGTGGTACTAGCACCAGCTTATACAGGCTGCACTGGCAGTCCTGTAGTCACAATTTCAGTGGTCTCTCATGGGTGGCATAATACATGCTTCAGCCCATGGGAGATCCCTGGTGTACCTAAGCCCTGGGTATCTTAGTATCATATACTTGGGACTTACAAGGGTACACCAGTAGCCAATCTGGAGTGCACCTAAGTACTCACCATGTCCAATTTAAGGAAGAAGCACAGGGACTGGGGTCCTGATTAGCAGGATCCCAGTCAGACTAGTCAGAAAACATAGCAACACCAGGCAAAATGTGGGGGTAACCATGCAGAAGAATCCTACCTTCCTACAGGAGGGAAGAGAGAGAATGTAAGCTGCAGATTGCTAAATTAAAGATGCAGGTAGAGGAGAAGAAGGCAGTCTTGGAGGAGAAAAAGGCTTAAAGGGCCTTAGAAGAAAAAAATATGTTACTGGTTCATGAGAGGAGCATAAAAGAGCTGGACATCAAGGACAGACATGTGGATTCAAGCAGTGATGGTGTCAGCATACATACAGTACCTGAAGGAGAAAAAAGTGTTTGCATACCTAAGGATTTAGTGCCCAGTTACGTGGTGGGAGATAACACAGATAAATGTTTTTCTGCCTATGAAGTTGCTCTGAGGGTTTACAAGGTACCTGAGGCGCACTGGGGGGAGTCTGTGAAAACACATGCCTACTGTGCAGAGGGACACACTAATGACATTAGAAGTTGGAGACCAAACCAATGACACTCCCATTAATGCCATTTTACTTGCTAAATTTTGACTGACCCCAGAGAAGTATCGCCAAATATTCAGGGATAGTCTGACGCTCCCCAACCAATCCTAGGTAGATTTTGTGGACTACTCCATGAAGGCATAGAATGGTTGGGTGCGGGGCAGCAAAGTTAATGATTATGTTGAGTTGTACAATTTCATCATGGAGAGCACATGCTTAGTATCTGTTTTACAGAGTTGGGCCAGCACCTAGTTGACAGTAAGCTGACTGACCTCAGGAAGCTTGCTGAGGAGGCAGACCTCTGGGCCAGTACCAGAGTGTCAAAAAGGTATCTGGGGGGACTCCCACAAAGGTGGTCAGGGTTCCAACCAGAAAAAAAGAGGAGGAGACAAAACCTAAAAATAAGGAGTTCTCTAAAGGCTCCCAAAATAATTCTCAAGCATGTAGTGGTAACCAGTCCCAGTCTGATACTAAGTAGAAGGTGTTCTTTGACAAGCAGATAGGGAGGTTTGTACCCCAATGCACTGAGTGCTGCAAATATGGGCACTCCAAGGGCGACTCCAAATGTCCGAAGAGGGCACAGCCTCCCACAGGTGGACAGACACCTGGGTTGGTGAGCGTTGCACTTGGGGAGGAGGTAGCCCCAGTTAGCTTTGGAGAGCAGATAGATGTGACCCTAGATTCTCTTGGGGATAAACAGATGGTGCCAAAAGCCTATATGCCTGCTAATACTTCCAAGTATAGGCAGTAGGTCACCATCAATGGGCAACAGATGTAGGCTCTCCAAGACACAGGTGGTGTCTGCAGAGCAGGTCCTTCTGAACACATTCCACCAAAAAATAGTCGCCAACAATTGTGAGAGCCACCTACCTGGTTCCCTTTAAGTGGGGGGAGGGGTCTCAGGTTCTCTGAAGGTAGCTGTGAGCCCTGCCATGCCTGTAGATTGTCTGCTAGGCAACGGCCTGGAGCACACTGCCTGGAGGGAGGTAGAGCTCAGGTCACCCTTTGAGAAGTTGGGATTGCCTGATTGGGTCTCTATGACCACATGGTCCATGGCTGCCCGAGAGGGGAATCTAGGGAGGCTGGAACCTGGAACGATGGCCCAGACACCTGTCAAAGAGAGAGGCAAGGGGCGCAGGTAACCAGCCCCTGAAATTCCCATCATGGATGTTGAAGAGGTCCCTGAGGAGGAGGCCCTCGAGCCAACCAGGGAAGACATTGCCGCCCTAGGTGACCTACCTGAGCTTGCTGGCTGGAAGGTTGAGGGTGGTCCCACCAGGGAAGAATTCTGAAAAGCGCAGAAAGAGTGTCCCATTTTTGAGGGCTTGAGTCAGCAGGTGTCAACCCATGCAACAGTAGAAGCCTCTGGGGATCACCTCATCTACTGGGAGAATGCGCTCCTCTATAGCAAGCCTAAGGCTCCAGATGCTGGGGAGGCCCATCTGCTTGTGGTCCCCCAGTGGTACAGAAGCTTCCTACTGCATTTGGTTCACAATATCCCCCTGGCAGGACATTTAGGGATGACAAGACCTTCGCCCGGCTTGTCTCCCACTTTTACTGGCTGAGAAAGAAGACAGCATAAGATGTATTCTGTAGGTCCTGTCCCACCTGCCAGGCCCCTGTGAAATCAGGGAAAATGCAAATAGCTCCCCTGATCCCATTACCAGTCGTTGGCACCCCTTTTGAAAGGATTGGATCCGACATCATTGGACCCTTGGAGCCCATGACAACCTTAGACAACAGGTTTGTTCTGGTCTTGCTGGACCATGCCACCTGCTACCCAAAGGCCATCCCTCTGAGGTTGGTAACTGCACCTGTGGTGGCTAGAGGTCTGATGGGGATCTTTACCTGTGTTTGGTTCCCTAAAGAGGTAGAATCTGACAGAGGCCATAATTTCATGCTCACATACATGAAGGTCATGTGGGATGAGTGTGGAGTAACTTACAAGTTCACCACATCCTATCATCCCCAAACCAATGGTCTTTTATAGAGATTCAACAAGACCTTAAAGGGCATCATTATGGACCTGCCTGAACCCACGAGGCATAAGTGGGATGTCATCTTGCCATGCTTTCTCTTTGCCTACAGGGAGGTGCCACAGAAAGGAGTAGGGTTCAGCTCCTTTGAAACTCCACAATGACCACCCTGTTAGGGGACCTTTGAGCCTTGTCAGGGAGGGTGGGATAGGAACAAGCTCCTAGGACCCAACCTTCATCTGGATGTGGTCAGCTACATGCTGGCCCTCCGCAACCAGATGCATCACTTCTGGAAAAAAGGCAAAACGTAATTTGGAGGCCATTCAAGAAGTCATGAAGCTCTGGTATGACCAGAAGGCTACTCTGGTGGAGTTTCAGCCTGGCCAAAAAGTATGGGTCATGGAAGAAGTTGAACCCAGGGCTCTCCAGGACTGCTGCATCGGCCCATAAGAAATAAACGAGTGAAAGGGGGAGTCCACCAACTAGGTAGACCTCCAGACCCCCAGGAACCCCAAAAGGGTGCTCCATGTGAACCACCTAAAGTCTCACTTTGAGAGGTCAGAAGTGAGCATGCTCCTGGTGACAGATGAGGGAGTGGAAGAGGATAGTGTGTCTCTCCCTAACCTCCTCTCTGCACAGAAACACGATGGGTCAGTGGAGTGTGTCAACCTCTCTTCCACTCTGACCCCAGAATAGCAGAGTGACTGTTACAAGCTCCTGGGATAGTTTGCGTCGCTGTTCTCACTAACCCCTGAACTCACATACCTCCACGATATTGACACAGGTGACAGCTTACCTGTGAAAAACAACATTTACAGGTTGTCAAGCAGGGTGAGGGTCAGCATCAAGGGGGAAGTCTCCAAGATGCTGACATTAGGGGTGATTTAGCCATCCAACACTCCCTGGTCGAGTCCTATGGGTCTGGTACTAAAGACTGCCCCACCGGGTGCAACACCAGAACTCTGGTTCTGCGTGGACTACCGAGGACTCAATTCCGTCACCAGGACTGATGCACACCCTATCCCCAGAGCTGATGAGCACATTGACAGGCTGGGCGCTGCCGATTTCCTCAGTATCTTTGATTTGACCTCAGGGTATTGGCAGATCGCTCTGACTGAGTGGGCTAAAGAGAGCCATTCTCAATCCCAGAAGTCCATTTCCAATTTTGGGTAATGCCCTTTGGCTTGAAGCATACTTTCCAAAGGTTGGTTGACAGGGTCCTGGCTGGTAAGGAGGCCTTTTGTGCCACCTACTTAGACGATATTGCTGATCTACAGTTCCAGCTGGGAGGAAACCCATGCATAACTCCACGAGGTGCTTCAGGCCCTGCAACAGGCAGCCTCACCATCAAGGCCTGTAAGTGCCATATTGGGCACGGTTCCATGGTGTATCTGTGTCACTTGGTAGGTGGGGGCAAGATGCATTCCCTCCGGGCCAATTTTAGACTATCTTGTCCTTGCAACCACCTAAAACTCAAACAGAGGTAAAAGCCTTCCTGGGCCTCAAGGATACTACCGAAGATTTGTTAAGGGATATGGCACCATTGTTGCTCCCTTAACATAGCAGACTTCTACAAAGCAGCCCAGATTGGTGATCTGTACAGAGGCCTGTCAGAGAACATTTGAGTGTGTACAGCACCCGTACTTAAGGCACCTGATTTCTCCAAACACTTCATAGTGCAGACGGATGCTTCAGAGCATGGAATAGGGGAGGTCTTAGCACAGTTGAAGAGGGCCTAGTCCAACACGTAGCATTAATTTGCAGGATGCTATTACCATGGGAACAGAGATGGTGAGCAACTGATAGAGAAGCTTTAGCTGTGGTCTGGGCACTGAGGAAGTTGAGGCCATACATGTTTGGGAATCACTTGCTGGTTCCCACACACACAGTTCCTCAGATGACTCATGCAGATGAGGGCTGACAATCCCAAACTACAGGGAATGGACTTTACAGTGGAACACCGCATGGGGTCAGATCACACCAATGCTGATGGTCTCTCCAGGTTTTTCCGTCATAGTGATGACAATTTCCAAGGGGAAGGGGTTGGGTAGCTCACCACACTTTCAACTGGGGGGGGCACGTGTTAGACCTGACAGCCTTAGGTGGGTCTTACCCCCAACTTTTTCTCTTCCTCCTCCATTTTTTCTGACCTCGTTTTTCTTGCCTTATGACTATGAGCACTTTAGCACTGCTAACCAGTGCTAAAGTGCATGTACTCTCTCCCTAAAACATGGTAATATTGTTTCATCCCAATATGGCATATTTAATTGAATTAGAAGTCCCTAGTAAAGAGCACAACATGTGCCCAGGACCTGCACACTAAATACTATTAGTGGGCAGCAGCACGTATTGACCTACCCACTTAAGTAGCCCTCTAACCATAGCTCGGGCCTGCCACTGCAGAGCCTGTGTGTGCAGTTTACACTCTCATGTAGACCTGGCAAGATAAACCTCTTGCCAGGCCCAAACCTTTCATTTTTTTGTACATATAAGTCACCCCTAAGGTATGCCCTGAAAATCCCAGTGGGCAGGGTGCAATGTATTTAAAAGGTAGAGCATGTCCTTTTAAGTTTTACATGTCCTGGTAGTGAAAAACTCTTACATCGGTTTTATTCACTACTGCAGGAGCTATCTCTCCCACAGGATAACATTGGGATCACCTTATTCCATTGTCGAAGTGTGATTGGTAATTCCCAATTGTGAAGAGATACACTTTCCAAGTTTGGTGTTTCTGGAATCCTAAGTTGAAATCCTAACTTATCGTAAATTACAATTCTGAAAATGACACTTTAGAAAGTTGGAATTTTCTTACTTTAGCATTTGGTGCCTGCTGCCTGCTTTGATCACATGTCTGGGGTGGGTGACAGTTGGGCTTTGTGTAGTCCCCCTCAACAGCCACACACAATGGGAGCTTAGGTGTGACTTGATGGGCAATCCTGGCAGGATGGGAGGGAGGAGCTGGACACATCCTCATTTACACCTGAATAGGCTGTGTCCTATCTCCACTCAAAAGGCTGCATGCCCACCCCCCTGTAGTGAGTATGTAGCCACAACAGGACGGAAGGACCTCTGTGTACTTCAAATGCATGTATATGAAGTCTCCCTCACTTCAACGGTACAACTGGGTATAAGTACTGGACCTCAGACACCAACGCTTCAGTATACTACTGGTCCTGTAAAGACTCTGCCTGGAAGAAGGAGGCTATGCTGCTGAAGGACTGCTACTCTGCTGGACTGCTGCTTTGCAGGACTCCTGCCTTGCTGTGCTGCCTTTTCTCCCTGCTTTTCCACTGCCTGTGTGAGAAGAAATGGACCTGCATCACTTGAACCTAGAGTGAGTCAAGGGCTCAAAGGCAGTGACATAAGCTGTGCATGTAGGTTTGTGAATAGCATTTTGTAGAGAACGTTTGTAGTACTATTGTAGTACTACAAAATGTACTAAATAATGCAGTTTGTGGATAATCCCATTGTTTTTTGTTTAGAGTGTTGCAATGTTCTCTCTTGCTTCCATGATCGAGCCACAGTCATCCAGTTTAATTCAGTCTATTAAAAAGAATCCTATGACCTTAGCTATACTACTCAGGGGATTATCTCACAGAAGAGAAAATGAAAGAAGTCTGGAAGGGACCAAACTTGTTTTTAAGAGTAAAGTGGTTAAGTTTCCCAGCGGACAGATTTGCAGCCTTTTGTAATTGTCTGTCCTATTCCCAGGGCACTGCAGATAATCCTTTTAAAATTTGGAAGCCTGGAATTGGCAGGCTGAGTTATTAAAGCGTGAGAGGAGGTCTCCATTATTCCAAGCCAAATATGCCATAATCTCACTAAGCAACTGGTGTACGGCTTCTGGCAATGAACATCATAAGTTTGAAAAATAAAATACTTAATCAGTATCCTACTGTAAATGTAGCCATTATGGGCTAAATTACCTGTATTTTAGTTTGAACCTGAAAACATCAACAAATGTAACACGGGCTTTTTTATATGTGTCCTATGTCAAATATGATGTAATACAACGATTCTGGCTCTCCGTGTAGAGCTGCTAATCTACATGCTATTGTACTACAGACTTTTTGGAAACAAAACCGTTTAATACAAGCTCGATAATTACCCATTTGCAGTATGCATGGACAGCTCTGATTCTACTTTTGCCTTTCAATGGACTAGTATTAATAGTTAGACTTTCCTCAAAGTGGTCTAGGATCAGTCACAAAGTCAGGTCAGTCCTAGCACTAGCGTGGCTGCACTCAAAAAGAAATCCACACAGTTTAAAATGTGCAGATAGCAAGAGGAATTGGCTCCACTTGTCTGCCGCACCATGTCCAAAACCAGCTGCATCATTTACAAAGCCATCACAATCAGCACTCATACTTATCTTGAAAACAAGGTCACCATCTCTGGTGGTTCTTGGCACACCTGCAGCCAGGACACCATCAGACTGCAGGCAAAGAACTGCAAAAAAGAAAAAAAGAAGACAATAGGCCTTTTTGATCTATGCAGCCAGGATGTGGAATAACATCCCCATATCCACCAGAACTGCCCGAACGCTACTCCAATTTCGAAAAGAGTTGAAGACTCACGCCTTCAACTAATACTACATCACAATGCATTAACCGTCCACAGCTCAGTTTCCTCTCCTACTCCTCACTGACTTTAAGATTATCTTTGACCATGTACAGTAGCCTGCTAACTTTTTACTAGATTTGCGCTAGAGAAATATCATACATGCATATACACACATATATACATACATACATACATAGGACAACAGCAGTGCCTCTCAAGTATTTTTATTTCGCTGATTGCTTGATTGAGCAGTCCAGACTTAGCTTAAAAGTGGTGATGGTAAGGTCGAGACGAAGCACAATACAATTAAGGAACCCAGAGTTTCCAACACTGGCACCTGAGTTACATACAAAGGGGGCTATTCACAGAGTCATTTATGAGTATGGGATGTCAAACTACAGGAAGACTCTTTTACGTACTCTTCATACCTTGTGAAATACCCAGAAACATCCAGCTTCCCTCTTGTAAAAGTACAAAGAGGGCACAATTGTTTCTCTTTGTACTACTTGCATATTAATAATCCTTAAACATTCCAATGTATTCCCATTTTAATTTTTTGGGGCTAATTCACCAAGGCAAGTATTTAGAAGGGTTATACAGCAATACTAATTTATATACTTCAACGTGCCTTTGTGAACTGGTTCCAACATATAATGTTATCAATCATTAATCAATTGCAATCACTGTGACAATAAATGATTGTGATAATCTGGCCAACTCATAACAACACTCTTAGCCCTATCCATGGTCATGAGGCCAAGTCTCATTTAAAAGCCCTTGGAATCAAATGTGAATGGTCAACACAGTTTTTTCATCGGTACATAGCATGAACCTTAAAGGTATATGCCACAATCTTCACATCCACAGTTTATTGATAAACATAGACAGGGGAGTAATTCATCCTCCCTTTGATCTCTCCCTCTTGTCTTGTTGCCGTGCTTCTATCACTTGACAGAATTCCCTGAGCAATTCAAAGGATGGCTAATGTTAGGCCACAGTCAATGGAATGTTTAGGCAAGCTTTCTTTCAGCCAGGAAACACCAAGCATTCCATCCTGCACTTGTATCAGTGCAGAATGGAACTGCTACCATCAACATTAATTGGTGCTTTGTGTTATCTTTTTGTTGATAGCCGTAAACTTTGAAAACTCACATTTCCGGTTCTTTTAGTGCTATATTAATCATATTTTCCCTATTTTGTTTATTAAATTATTCTCTTTTGGAAATTTTATTGCTTGGTTTTCTGCCTTTAGTATTGGTTTTCGTGCTAGTTAAATCTAAGAAGCCCATTTCTCTTTTAGTGGTCATCTTTTTCCCTAAAGTCCTCCAAAGAAAAGCTTAAAGATAGAATGCTTGTTTGCACTGATTCTACTCTATTCCTTTCTGATGTGTCATTGGCTATTTCTAATTCTTGTTAATTTTCTCCGAAAACTGGCTAGGAGCATTTTATCTCACTTTTCTTCATGGATGCTTAGGTAGGTTTGGTTTGACCCCTTAAGATCACTGGATAAAATGTAAGCTTTGCAGAAGTATTACATTTCAAATAAATTGTAAATTAACACTCAAAAAGACTAAAGTAATGGAATGTGAGGATGTGGCCTAAGGTCTAGAGTGATCGACCTCGAAGCTGGAGTGACGGGTTCGAGTCTCGGCAACGACGCTCAACATCCTGTGATTCTGGGCAAATCACTTAATTTCCCCTTTGCCTATCAAAAAAATTAATGTGTATTGTGTCTGTCTGTAACGAAACTGGTTCTCATGTAAAGCTCTCTGATACCTGATACCTTCGGGTCCAGTATGCGCTATATAAAACTCTAAAAAAAAACTAGAAAAAATGTGGGACAAGGAAGGTTCATTATGTATGTTGGCTAAATAAACATAAGAGAGAATAAATTCTTAAACAATTCCAATATGTAGGTACACCTTTTACTAGCACTGTGTCCTAGATGAAACATTGTTGGAAAAAGGAACCAAAAGTGAAAACTGCTAGGAGAGGGCTAGTACAATTTAAAAGGTTTTTCTGCTTTTCCTCTCTTGAAGTCCATAATGTGAAGTTCTTTCTAATGCTGCTTTAAGAAAGTGAGAACCTTATATTAGATGACAAGTTTAGCTTCTCTGGTATAGTAGGGTTTATGTTTAAAAAGCCTTTGGGATTCGTAAATACGGAATGCCACATTCACCAAGATTCGAACTGGCGATGTGCTTGTGAGATTGCATTGCTGGTAGAAGAGCTATAATTTTTTTCTTAAATACTAAACTGTATTTGTTAGAAATTGCGTAGTAGGTTGACTGATGTATGAGCCCCAGTCAAGCAGCAACCACATTCCTAGTCAGGGTAAGAAGCAAGCAAACCCTAAATTAAACTGTACTCACCCTCTGGTAGCTTGACAAAGACTAGTCAGGCTTAATTTGGAGGCAAAGTGTAATTTGTGCAACACTTCAAATAGTAAAACCGAGGAAACAACCCGACAAAAAGATTCCATCCCAAGTTAGAAAAATAGAACTTCATTAAATAAATAAAACAAAACCAAACTACAAAAATCCAATAAGTAGGTCTTGGGATACTGAATTTCAAAGTTTTTTTGGCACAAATAGTGCCTAGAAGCAAAACGCGCTATTCGGAACATCTGGTTGTGCTGGACTGGGACAAAGTCAAAAGTTCAGGCCAACTGCGATGAAGTGAGGGTCGGATACTGGGACCCAGTGAGGCCTGCTGAACAAAAGTACCTTAATCGTGAGTGTCGACATCAAGGATGCGTGGTACCGCTGAGTCGATGTGCCTGTGCTGATCCACCCAGTGGCAATGATACACTGGTCCTGATTTATGTAGCAGCAGCAATGCATCAGCCTCCGATGAGTAGTGAGCTGCAATGTGGAGGCTTTGTTGAGACTGCTGTGGTCGGATATGCGAGAACCCTGCATTTGGAAGGTGGTGGTTCTGAAGGCTATGATTCGGGTCTGATCCACGCAGTAGTGGCGATGCATCTGTGCTGATCCACACGGCAGAGGCGATGCACGGGTTTTGATCTGCTCAGCAGAGAGCGTCTTTTCTGGCCCGAGAAGCAGCGGCAATACATCGGTTCCACAGCAGAAGCATTGGCTCTGCTGGAACAAAAACGTTAGGCCCACTTCCAAGGGTCCAAACTGGGGTGGCACCATATGGCAAGGCAGACTCACAGATGGCAGAGTCCATGTGTAGAAGCAGGGTGGTTGGAAGTCGTTTATGTTCCTGTGACTTCAGATTAGGAGGCCAGCCAGTTAGCCCTTCAAGTCGCTCTGGGTTCAAGTGATGCAATTCCAGTCTTCTCACCCAGGCAGAACAGCAGGCAGCAGGGCAGCACCACAAGGCAGGAGTCCAGCAAAACAGCAGTCCTTCAGCAGCACAGCTGTCCTTCTTCCTGGCAGAGTCTTCACAGGTTCAGAAGTGTACTGAAGTGCTGGTGTCTGAGGTCCAGTACTTATACTCAGTTGTGCCTTTGAAGTGGGGGAGACTTCAAAGACATGCCTTTGAAGTGCACAGAGCTCCTCCCTTCCTCCGCTGGCAGGGGGGTGGTAGGCAGCCCTTTGTGTGGGGACAGGACACAGCCTACTCAGGTGTAAATGAGGCTGGGTCTAGCTCCTCCATCCAATCCTGCCAGGATGGCCCATCAAGTCACACCTAAGTCATGCCTAAGCACCCATTGTGTGTGGCTGTTTAGGGGGAATACACAAAGACCAACTGTCACCGACCCCAGACATGTGATCAGAGACAGGCAGAAGGCACTAAATAGCTAAAGTAAAAAAAATGCCAACTTTCTAAAAGTGCCATTTTCAGAATTGTAATTTAAAATCCGACTTCCCCATAAATTAGGATTTTAAATTAGGATTCCAGAGACACCAAACTTGGGAAGTCTACCTCTTCACAATTGGTAGTTACACTTAGACAATGGAATAAGGTGATCCCATTGTTATCCTATGGAAGTGATAGGCCTTGCAGTAGTGAAAAACAAATTTGACAGTTTTTCACTACCAGAATGGTAAGGCGCCAGCCGGGACTCTGGCGCGCAGCACTTATGCGGTCGTGCTGGTACCCGACGCCATTGGCGGGTGAGGTACGCGCGGTGATGCGGCTGCCACCCGCCCCGACCATCACCTTATTGGCTGGCTATAGGCTTGCCCGGAAGCACTCAAGTGCTTCCTGGGCATTGGGGGTGTGTTTTTAAGCCGGATAGTGCCGGTTGCAAATGGGGGCCATAAAAGGGGCTGTGGAGCGGCAGGACAGTCTCTTTCGTCGCCGCTCCACAGCTGATTCAACATGAAGCCGTCTACGCGACGGAGTAATACTGTTTTACCGCCACTCCGCTTTTCTCTTTTTTGCTGGTCCCGCAACGGGGGCAAGTTCTAAGTGAAATTTGTTTTTCTCCCTTTATCCAGGTTACGTCAGCGAGTGGGCAAAACAGGACTGTGGAGGATGATCCGTCGGCAGCAGTGGAAGAGATTGTGGTGTCAGGGCCGGGAGCTGAAGAATGATGAGAATGCTGGTGCTGAAAAGTTTGTTAAAGTCTCGCGTGGCTCAACATCATGATCTTGGGCAATTCTACATAGCAGCAGTGGGCCATGAGGCTGGGGGCCACGTGGGTTCGAGTTATACTCACCCGGCCCGCAGTGTATCGCACGCGGGAGCGGCTCCAGTCTGGAGGGACCAGGTGAGAGGGGCACGTTTTCGGCTGGGGAGAGTTGGTGGCCACCCTACGCTGCGTCCCTAATTGGAATGGATGGAGGGCCTAGAGTAAATCAGGCAGCTTTTGAAGGGGCGACCTCGCGGTGGCGGGAGCAGTATGAATGTGGACATTAATCCTTTGTGAAACTACAAGGCAGTTGGGAAAGAAGTTAATGTGGCAGCGTTAATCCCAACCCGGTTGCTCATGTTTGTGGGCCGATGATGTTGCACTACGGGTAATGGCCCTGAAGTACCGGGCCCAATGTGTGCAGACATTGGCACCAGGGGAGAACGCGAAATAATTTTGGGCTTGTTAGGTGGTAAAAGTCTAATGTTGGGATAAGGACAGACGCAGGTGCTAAAGGTAATGGAGAGCACGAGTGGGTGGTGTTTCTCTTGATTACTAAACTAGCAAAGGACACAAACTGTAATTGAGCTCGTGGAATGAGCTTGGCCTGGTATGTGGCAAAGTCTGCAGTCTGCTAGGGACAGACGCAGGGGGCGAGATGTAATAAGGAACAAAGTGTGTGGTGTTTCCTTTTGATTACGTAGCCAGTAAAAGAACACAGGCTTTGCGGGCCTAGTACAAAAATGTTATGTGGCACAGCCAGCTTTTCAGGCAAGGAGTGCCTGGCT
This sequence comes from Calotriton arnoldi, assembly GCA_963921515.1. Classification (NCBI taxonomy): domain Eukaryota; kingdom Metazoa; phylum Chordata; class Amphibia; order Caudata; family Salamandridae; genus Calotriton; species Calotriton arnoldi. The sequence continues at coordinate 304,000 of CAWUFW010015443.1, read as the reverse complement.
TAGGATATATGGTAGCGCTTTTGCTTTCATGCCGCGCAATGCGCACTGACTGCTAAGATTGTTCTGAGTCGTGAGGCTGTGCATGACCAGTCGTCCAGTGGTCAGTGAGGGTCTCCTCTGTAGAGCCAAACATGCACATGCGTTGAGGTACATGAGGAGCGGATATGGTTTCACATCACGTATCATACTGAGAGATCGTTGGCGGACAGCCTTCACGGCTCCAGATCGGACCCCTTTTTTGTGCATGGTTTGGTCCGTGGTCCATAGCCTAGTGTCTTTTGTTGAGCACAGGAGATGGACGCTTTCCCATGGTTGAATTGGTGAATGGTTTTTGTTAACCAGAACAGTGAGGTCAGCCAACATTGACTACATTTGCATACTACGGACCTTGATGGGATTTTTTGGGCTTGACTGTAAGAAACTGTTCCTGTCCTTTCTCTGCAAGTCAGTGTGGCAAGTGGTCTTGCGGGGAATTTTTTGATTGGGACTTATTAATTCCATCCTGGAGCTCGTTGTTATGTCAAACATCTGACGCTGTTTAATGATGCTGCGTTTTCAAGAATTGGCTGCAATCGCGTCAACGGTTATTGGAAATTATGGGTTTGTTATGAGGATATTTGCACACGTGTATTGTGAGTTGGATATATTGGGATTTTCGGTTTGTATTGCGATTGTGGGGCGAGGGTCTGGGTCACAGATGGTAGTTGCCTGCATTGTTACAGTGCGTTTACCCTTGTGGCTTGAAGAGTATCTTGTCTGGTTCCTCTTGTGACCCGGATCTAAGGGTCGACTTCCATCTTCTCACTTCATGTTTGTATGACCTTTGTTAAAATGGAAGAGCCACGGGGGATTTCGTCAGCGGGAGAGAGTGGTGGGCGTGGCCTCCAACAAATAATTGTGTCACCCCAGTTTTTCCTTTGCCTCCCGTGCATGTGGCAACCGAAATGTGAGGTACAAGGCACGCTCGACCATCACACTCTGCCCCAAAAAATACTGAGTCTAGCTGGAGATGATGATATTGTGCAGAGGTATAGCTCCTCACACAATTTAGAGGGCATCGATGCACATTAACAGATGGGAAGCATGCAGCAATTTTGGTGGAGAGCTTGCGGGAAAGGGTGTGTATAGGGAGGCAGTGAGATCTATGTAATAAGGCGTTTTGATGAGTCACCAGCGTGGTGACCTTCCCCTGTTTTAGGATCCATCGTATAACAATCGCTTACAAAGGCTGCAGTTGTTTACTTATTCTTCTCTCAATGGTTGGGACAGTGCAACGCCTAAACATTGTTTTGTTCTTTCGGTAAATTGAGATGTGCATGCTGCGTAGGTTTTCGCCTGCCCGCAAAGACAACCGATGCAACTCATGACAAGACCAGTTCACAGTTTAGGAATTGGGGGCCAAATCCTCAGCATGTTTTGGGCACCATTAAAATGGGTAAAACAGGGGGAGCGTGGTCTGCCGAGCCGCGAAATGGCCGCTTCCTAAGCGAGCTCCGCCGGCCGGATAACTTATCCTGCAGAAATATCCGTTCGAGGTGTATGAACCTGTTGGACACCCGGAGGGCTGAGCAGCTGATGCTGTAAGGAGTCCAGCGATACCGCTGCCGATGTGATCCATGCCCGCACGCCAAAGCTGGGAGCCCGTGTGATGCTGACGGGTGCGGTCGGACGGCGGAAGCGCGCAGGGCGGTGAGCCGCGAAAATCGAGGCTGTGGCTTGAAGGCCTGGACAGGCCGCTATAAGCTGGGGAAGGCGCTGCAGTGCGCAAGAGGGTCCCGTTGTTGAACACCGCGGAGTGTGCACGGAGGCTAACACGAGGCGCTGGGCTCATGGTGTGGGTCCCTACTAGGGAATGCTGATGGACTGATTCTCTGACTGTTCGAAGCTACAATCGGTGAGGCTGGATACTACCCCTGTGCTGTCCTCCCTTGCAACAACGGCAGAGTGCCAGTTACTGCTGAAGACCAGTGCCGCAAGCTGCAAGGTGAGGATGAGGACACTGTGCCGGTGCGCCAACCAACCCTGAGCGACATACCCCTCCGGCAGGCGACGCCAACTAGACCTTGGTAACGGCAAGTGTACAGCACCGATTTTGCAAGTTGCCCCGGTTGTCGAAGGGCGCAGCTGTGGCTCCCTAGAAACGCAGAGCAATTGGGGTGCGGCAGGCGGGGGGGAAGACCCAAGGTAGCCACGAGACGACGGTGAGGCCTCCACATAATGAAAAAAGGCTACACACAAGGCGGAGAACGAAGACAGGGAATCGAGTGCAGGGGACAGAAGCAGGGTGGGCCAAATTGACTGGCTGTTGGTTCGCATCCCCCCTGACTGCCTAGTTACAATATCAACGCACGCATCGCTATTACACTGAGCTGTTGCGTCTGGGGGTGACGACACCGCCACGACTGCAAACCCCGAAGACACTGGATGTACAGGGTTGGCGTTGGAACGGCCTGGAAGATTTGAGACACAGGCTCCCAAGGCCACTGGCTGCTGTGTTGATGTTCGAGTGACTGTCACGTGGTGTGCTACACTACTCTCCTACCAACGCCTTTGCTATTGATAGCTCGGGATTTGTTAATTCCCCTACGCTTAGCTGCAGGGGAAAACAGGACTCGAAACAACCCAAAATCTCTTTTGACCAACGCCGGGCCACAAGGCACACAGAACAGGACTCTGAGTCTGGCGCAGAGCGGCAGATGGATCTCCCAGCGGAAGATCAAGGGGAAGACCTGCGTACTCTCATGCTGGAGATGCGCTCTAGCCTTCGCAACATCGATGCAAAGCTGGACGTGATGAATACCCAGCTGAACGCAGTGAAGGTGCAGGTAGATACACATGAAACCAGGCTAGATGCGCTAGAAAACCGGGCCTCGGAATTTCATGAGTTTCAAGTGGAGACCAAGGAACACCTCCTCCAGATGGACAAAGTCCTCAGGATCATCAGGGTGAAAAATGATGATTTGGAGGCCCGGTCACGCTGCAATAATCTCCGTATCACGGGGGTTCCAGAGACGACGGCGATTGCGAAAATGGAGACGTATGTGTCAGATATGCTTCATGAGGTCTTCGATCCGCATCTGTCGGCGGTGTTTGCGGTGGAGAGGGCGCATAGAGCACTGGGTCCCAGACCCCCAGTGGGTGGGACCCCCCGGTCAATACTGGCCAAAATCCTGAACTACCAGGACAGAGATACGGTCTTACGTTTGGCCCGTAGCAAAGGCACCATTACATATGGAGGAAATGTGATAGCCTTCTACCCAGATTTTACTCCTGCGGTGCAAAGTGCCCGGCGGGAGTTTCTCCCAGCGAAACGGTTGCTGCTCCAAGCACAAGTCCTGTATGCGCTTCTCTACCCGGCAAAGCTTAAAGTTAGCTATGAGGGCACTCAGCCCTTCTTTACAGACGCGAAGTCCGCTCTTAAATTTGCAAAGCACATCAGCGGGAAGATGGCGAAAAGACGACCCGATGAGACGGCCTCGAACCATGCCAACCTGAGTGATAATGACTAGGAGGTCATCTGGACTCTCTTTTCTGCTTTGGACATATGGCTATATGGTATTTTTCCCCTATATTTGAAATCGGGATGTCGTTATGTTGGAGGCAATGTTAGGAATGTATAGAGGCAGCAGGAGGTGAGAGAGGGTGGGGTGGGTCAACATGGGCTGGCCTCGTTCCGTGGCTCTACTGTGTCCATTATTAGTGGAGAACAGATCTATAGCTATGTCCTTATAACAGCTTGATGCTCGACCTCTACAGATAAGACATTTGCTGGGATTGTTACACCGCCTATATGGATTTCCGGCCACCCTGAGTAATCAGGGGAGGGTGCTGGCATCACTGCCCCCAGGGGAGAGCTCCCATGTCTTATTGTCGTTTTGGTTTCTAACATGGGGCGGGTTCTCTACAACCTGTTTGGGGGTTGGAGTGGGTGGTGGGAGGGGGGAAGGGAATGTTTATTAAGGTTCGCCAGACGTATCTCGTTTTCTATGCATGCAGTCTTATTTGTATAAATGTTTGGGCTCCTGTGTCTCTTCCGACCTGCCCATTACAGCTGGGTAGGACAATCTTTTTATGGTCACTCTAAACTGTGTAACATGGAACATCCGAGGGATTAATGATGGCAAGAAAGCCCGGTTAATTCACTCTTACCTCACTCGACATCAAATCGACATTTGCATGCTGCAGGAAACACACCTCAGTGAGCACTCTTCCTCTAGATTGAAACATGGCAGATGGGGGTCGATATATGTATCTGTGTATTCTAACTATGCGAGGGGGGGTGGCAATTTTGATCCGTAGAGGGGTGGACTGGAGGGAAGTGTCGGCCCACTTGGATCCTGAGGGCAGATATGCTATAATTCAAGGGTATATTCATGGTACTGAGGTGGTGCTGGTGGCGGTCTATGGTCCGAACTCTGATTCTCCAGATTTTTTCCAAACTATGTGGGCCAAGATAAAAGCCACTAACTGTGACACAATAATCTGGGGGGACTTCAATGCTGTCCTGTGTGATGAGTTAGACAGGAAAGGGACATCTAGGTCATTGCACCCCTTGGCCAGTGGGACATTAAGGGCTATCTTAGAGGATGGTAATTTGGTAGACATTTGGAGGCACTTACATCCGGGAGTCAGGGAAGGTACGTGCATAACGGAACACCATAAGGCATGGTCCCGTCTCGATTTTTGGATAGTCTCCAAGGATGTGGCCACATGGGTGAGGGAGGCATTGCATTATCCCAGGACTCTCTCAGACCACGCACCCTGCATGTTGCGGCTAAAACTGCCCAATTCCATACAGCGGATGTACACATGGCGGCTACCACAGGATGCCTTGCTTGATGAGGCCTTCAAAGAGGAAATCAGAGGAGATATAGAAGAATATTTCACTCTGAACACAGGCTCAGTGAAGTCCGTGGCCTCCCTCTGGGAGGCTTTTAAAACTGTGGTCAGAGGGAAATGTATTGCCAGACAGGCAGGGGTGCTAAAGGCGATTAGAGGCTCCCTGGAACGGCTTGAAAAAAGAATAAAAGGGCTGGAGGCCCAGTTTCATTCCACAGGCGACCCGGTCACCCTTGCCTCCCTAAAAGACACTCTATTTGAGTTTGAGGAGGAGGCCCACAGAGAGGTTAAGTTCCTTGGGAAACACGCACAGGCTCGTCGATATGGGGAGGGGGACCGTCCAGGGAAGACTCTGGCTGCTCTGCTCAGACCCCCACGCAACACAGCGTTTGTTACGACACTTACTACTGCTAATGGATCACATATTACAGGGCAGAGAGACATTCTGGAGGCGTTCTCTGGCTTTTACCAGGGGCTTTACACTTCTACTCAGCCTTCTCCGCCCGAGGGATTGTTACCATTTCTTGACTCCCTGGAGTTGTTGTGGCTGAGTAAGGGACACAGGGATTATCTCGATTCCCCTTTTACAGTGGAAGATGTAGCCAAGGTCATCAGAAGCCTGCCTCTCAACAAAGCCCCCGGGTCGGATGGTCTGTCCACGATGTTCTATAAAACGTACGTGGCAGAACTTGCCCCCAAGCTATTTGACTTATATGTGGAGACCCTAGAGTCTGGGGTGCTGCCACCGTCCATGCGCGAGGCAATTATCGTCACTTTGTTGAAGCCGGGCAAACCCGAAAATGAGCTGGATTCATATAGGCCGCTATCCCTAATTAATGTGGATGTAAAAATCTTAGCGAAATTGATAGCGAATAGGCTGCAGCCTCTGCTCCCACTGGTCGCTCGGCCAGACCAATCGGGGTTTATCCCGGGTCGATCTACATCCCACAATTTGAGAACCTTGTTTTCCGTACTTCACTATTTACACCCGGATGTGCAGGCAGCTGCGGTTTTTTTAGCTGCTACAAAAGCATTTGATACGTTGGAGTGGCATTATTTATTTACGATTCTTGGCCGTATGGGGTTCAGCCCAAGATTTCTTGATCTGGTGAGGCTTCTATACACGCACCCCACGGCACGCATGCGGGTGAATGGACTCCTGTCTGACCCATTCAGTATTTCTCGAGGCAGGGCTGCCCTCTCTCCCCGATGTTGTTTGCGATCGCGATGGAGCCGCTGGCGGCTCGCATCAGGCAACACCATACTGCGAAGGGCATTGGCTTCCCAGCGCAGAGCCTCTTGATTTCCCTATACGCTGACGACGTCACACTTTACGTTTCAAATCCGGCGCAAAATCTTGACCCGATACTGAGGGAATTTATAAAGTTTGGCGGACTTTCTGGTATAGCCATCAATTGGGCAAAGTCCGTTGTTTTCTCGCTAACTGCTAACACTGCCCCTGTAACGTCTGAATTCCCCTTGAAGTGGACAGACGAGCCAGTAAAATATTTAGGTATCTGGATCAGTAGGGATTTGCAAGAACTCTGGAGGCTAAATCACGGGCGCGCCATCGCCTGGCTTGAGGGGAAGATCGGGGCATGGGCGAGGCTCCCACTTTCCTTGGCGGGGAGGATCGCGTTGGTAAAAATGGTGGTACTGCCAACATTTTTGTATCTCTTTGTGAATGTTCCCCTGGTGCTCACCCAGGCCTTTTTTCAGCTTATGCGATCCTTGTTGACATCTCTCATAAGGGCTGGAGGTCAGGCCCGAATATCATGGGACTTGCTTACGCTCCCCCTGCGGCAGGGTGGCCTGGGAGCACCTGATTTACAGCTGTACGCCTGGAGCGCCCAAGCTCAATTTTTACACTACTGGGTGCACCCCACCCCATTTCAACCCCATGTAGCTGTAGAGGAAGCTGCGGCTAAACCCCTGCCCTTGACAGTTGCACTATATGGGGATTATCGACGCCCAAAAGAGGATATAGACACGGTAGAAACACTGCGCTGGGCGTGGCGTGGTCTTCGTAGACGAGCTTCTGCGTCTATCCTTTATGCCCCAGCCTTCCCTCTGGTTGATAACCCCATGTTGTTTCCTAGTGGTAATGGGATAGGGGAGAACCTGGCGCATGATATGGGACTAGCCACCTTCGGAGATCTCTACCCGGATGGAGTATTCCGCTCCCCCCCAGAGACTGGGGAAACAGGCCGGGCGAATTTTGCAGTACAGTTTGCGTTCCATAAACTCAAAATGGCATGTAGGTTATTGCACGGCACGTTTCCGAATGCCCCTCCTACAATGGCAGCTTTGGAAAATGTCCTAACCACGTCCTCCCCGCGTCGGCTTCTTACACGCATCTATAACCACATGCAGACGTCCGCCCCTGTGGTACAACCCCGTGCCTGGTCGGCTTGGAATGACGAGCTTTCTGCTCCACTGTCGGAAGAACAGTGGCTATATTGCTGCGGCCAATTACTGGCACTCTCGCCTAATTACAAACTGCGCCTCATCCACTTCAAATTTTTGCACCGGTTCTATAGAACGCCCGTTAGTTTACACCGTATGGGTCTGAAGGAGGATGACCGGTGTTGGAGATGCGGAGCAGCGCTTGCGGGGTTTCTACATATCTCGTGGAACTGCCCACGGCTCAGAACCTATTGGACTAGTGTGTGGGATATAATAAAGTGCATCACGGGGGTGGGTGAAGACCCCAACCTTTTGCAAGGCCTGTTAGGGTATGTCAAGGATACTCCGGTGAAATACAGGAAGCTCCATGCAATGCTCCTATTATTTGCAAAAAGACGAGTAGCTATACATTGGGGAAGCAAGAGGATCCCATCTAAAGATGACTGGATTAAGGACGTGGTCTTCGGTCATTCACAGCTGACCACATATTGGGAATTGATGCCATCGGCTTCGCGGCCCCGGGACATATGGGAGCCGTTTGTGGGGTGGCTGCGGGAGGTTCAGGGCCCTGAGACTATTACATCGCAGTAGACGAGTTTGGGTACTGCGGACACCACCCCAATACTTGTACCAGAATAGGCGGGAAGGCTATGGAATGAGTGGGGGGTTCTTTAAATAGAGGTGAGATAAAAGCCCATGGTTAAATGACGCCCTGTGGGAGAGATAAGTACTGCCGTCATCCCAATTTGACACAACTGTGAGATTCATATGTACGGCTGGGTGTGTATGGGTGGGGGGAGGGAACCGGGTGCCCTTTTTTTCATTTTAGATTTGATCAAAATGTACTGACATGCTCTTGATGTATTGTATATGCTATATAAGTCACTGTGTCTGGCCTTGTTACGTGTTTTGTTCCGTTTTACGAAATGCCAATAAACACATTTACAAAAAAAAATAAAAAATGGGTAAAACAGATTTGTGATGGTATGTTACAAGGTATGAGCTCAAAACCATACGTTACTAGATCTCTCATGAAGAAGCAGCGGAGTCATCTTCCATTATGTTTGGGTGAAATGCTCACCTCTGTCTTCTCAGTTTCACCCCAGGGTCAATTGGTTTTTACTGATATCAGTGCGGGTATCAAGATCATGATCTGGACAACTACAAGTGGCTGTGAGAAAAAAATAATAAACACGGTAAACACACTGCATACCGTGTATTCGTTAAAGTCATCCCCTGTAAAGCAGTTCGGGGTGATTAGGGAAGAGCAGGGGGAAGGGAATAAGAATGCTACGCATTTCGATCTATAAAAAAGGGCTGCAACACACTGAATAGTTTTGGACGTGGGTTCCACATGGTTACTCTAAGCATACCCCACCATGTTCGGTGTTGGTTTAAGAGAAGGCCAGGGGGTTTTGAAGGCACTATTCATGGGTGGACAGTTCTCGTATGAATGGCTCCTAGGGTGAACAAAGCAAACACAAGGAGATGATGGACGGAGCGCTGAAACTTTTCAGACACTCACCCCCAGTCACAGATCTGGGTTGAATCCATCATCGTTCTTTAGCTCACTTCAGACACAGCTATATGCAAATCAGTCTTGACCCTCTGCCTCATGGGAACAGTCCAGCCCGAACTGCCAAGCCATTTCTTCCCTGGACCGGAAACAAGCATCCTGGGACCGGTTTCGGGCTAACAGCCCTCATCAGCCAGGCTAGCTTGAATCCAGTGGCAAAGTGAGCAAGGGACCCACGTCTGGGCATACCCTGCCAACTTAGGGCGAACAAAGCAAACACAAGGAGATGATGGATGGAGCGCTGAAACTTTTCAGACACTCACCCCCAGTCACAGATCTGGGTTGAATCCATCCTCGTTCTTTAGCTCACTTCGCTACCCCAGTTCAGACACAGCTATATGCAAATCAGTCTTGACCCTGTGCCTCATGGGAACAGTCCAGCCCGAACTGCCAAGCCATGTCTTCCTTGGACCGGAAACAAGCATCCTGAAACCGGTTCCGGGCTAACAGCCCTCATCAGCCAGGCTAGCTTGAATCCAGTGGCAAAGTGAGCAAGGGACCCACGTCTGGGCATACCCTGCCAACTTAGGGCGAACAAAGCAAACACAAGAAGATGATGGACGGAGCGCTGAAACTTTTCAGACACTCACCCCCAGTCACAGATCTGAGTTGAATCCATCATCATTCTTTAGCTCACTTCGCTACCCCACTTCAGGCACAGCTATATGCAAATCAGTCTTGACCCTGTGCCTCATGGGAACAGTCCAGCCCGAACTGCCAAGCCATGTCTTTCCTGGACTGGAAACAAGCATCCTGGGACCGGTTTCGGGCTAACAGCCCTCATCAGCCAGGCTAGCTTGAATTCAGTGGCAAAGTGAGCAAGGGACCCACGTCTGGGCATACCCTGACAACTTAGGGCGAACAAAGCAAACACAAGGAGATGATGGACGGAGCGCTGAAACTTTTCAGACACTCACCCCCACTCACTTTGCCACGGGATTCAAGCTAGCCTGCCTGATGAAGGGTGTTACCCAGAAACCGGTCCCAGGATGCTTGTTTCCGGTTCAGGGAAGACCTGGCTTGGCAGTTCGGGCTGGACTGTTCCCATGAGGCACAGGGTCAAGACTGATTTGCATATAGCTGGGTCTGAACTGAGGTGGCGAAGTGAGCTAAAGAATGATGATGGATTCAACCCAGATCTGTCACTGGGGGTGAATGTCTGAAAAGTTTCAGCGCTCTGTCCATCATCTCCTTGTGTTTGCTTTGGCTCCTAGGGTCACCAATGGTTCGGGCCCATGTAGCTTGGGTCTGATAGCCCATAGCGAACAGTGAATGTGTGTGTATTAGCATATTATGGCACCAGCCACCGATTTTTTCGTTGTCCCCCAACGTCAACCAGACAGTATAGTAACCAGGAATTAATGTAGCCAGAAGGCGGTAAAAATTGAGTTCTGCTCCTCCGGTAGTGTGTAAATTGTTTGAAGCCAGTCACTTGGCACAGCTGGAGGTCAGCAATGGCACGGGCTGGTCCGGGTGGCTAGGTGTCACCTTATTTGCATGTAGGAAGTAAGCCTCTACTACATATTGGCCTATAGAAATCCCAACTCAAACGCTTGAGGAATGGGCAGCTATGCAGGTGGTCGGAAGGCAAAGTTGGGCTCTGACGGAGTCTCATATGTGGAGTCTGAATATGTCAGTGCTCCCGCCATTGGGAGGGACCTTTTTCGGCAAATGTCACTGGGTTTTGCGGCACGCATAATGCGGCTGTACGGTCAGTATGGCCAAGGTCGTCAATTTCGAGAATTGGATTGCGATGCCTCCCATGTGGCTCATGTGAAGGTCGTTACAGCCCTGTTGGAGTACCCGTGGCGCTGAATAGACTCGGGATCTAGGAACATCTGGGGTCCATTGAATGGATTAGCTGTTGGGCATCTCGGGGATCCGAAAGTGGGCAGGCGTGGTTTGCTTTTGCTGCCACTGACAGAATGCCATGGGTATAGGAAGGTAAAACAGTCAAATCCAACTATTTCATATCCATTCACAGGGCTGGGCGCAAGTGAGGCGCCACATGCTAGAGCCCACACTCTTGATTTAGTGCCATCACAGAGGTGGCGAGCATGGCCCAGCTGGGCCGTTGGTGCAAAAAGGGAACTTGTGGAATAAGCAAGACTGGCGCGAGGGGTGTCAATCTGTCCATGTTCAAATACAGGGAGGCTCGCCGTTGCTAACCATCCCTAGGTCAAAGACTAACCACAGTGGCGGACAAAACCAAGTTATATTACAAACGGCACAGGAAAGCGTTTCGCTGTCCCTTTAGCAACTTCGGATCCTTTCCTCACATGCAGTCCAGGGGGCGCGAGGTGTTCATTTCTAATTCATGATGAAGGGGTGCCACTTACCAAATGTCAGTTAGCAGGATACTGGGTTAGCATCCAAGGCGGCTGGTTGGGATCCAGCAATACTTGGTGCCAAATCTGTTAGGAGGGGGGGCCGCCACCGAGGCACGGACAGAGGTCTGTCGGGGCGTGCAGACCAGAGGATTGGGCGTTGGATTTTTTCTGATAGTTACAAGCGTTATGCGCATCTCCTCATGCTTTGGATGCTGCATGCTTCATGACGGTGTTGTTTTTGGTTTTCTGTTTCTCGCTGTTTTCATGTCCTGAGCCGCAGGAGGGAAGCTCACCATCGTTGGCCGATCAACGAATATCCCCCAGTCCAGGTACTTGCCTGGGGGCCAGGTGAAGCGGAAGTATGGATGATGGTCATTCATATGTGACAGGTGGAAGCAATATTTGTTCGCAGGCAGGTATGCAGCGAGGGCCTGCCGGGCGGATTGCAATGTTTATTTGCATGGGCAAGGAGGTTACCTCACAGCGGTAGATGTGCATTACGGGGGCAAAGACCTGGTGCGTCAGGTGGGAAGGGCGTTTTTCGAGGCTCAGATCATTGAGACTGGATGGTTAGCAAGGAGTTGCCCACAGGCAGTGTTGGCATGATGATGGATTAAACCCAGATCAGTTGACTGGCGGTGAGTGTTTGATTTGCTCTAACGCTCCGTCCATCATCCCCTTTGGTATCGCAGTGTTGGCATGATGCCACATCGTCCCCAGGTCCATTGGCGGGGGGGGTGAGTGGGTATGGGCGCTGAACCACTCGGTGAAGAGATTGGAGAAACGGATGGGCAAGTTACTTGAATCCCCGAAAATACCGGCCTATTTCCCAGAGGTGCACCAGGGGGGAGAGGTTTCTCCACAAGATGGTGTTCATTTCTAAAAAATTGTCAACAATTTTGTTCTGTAAAAACTGTCCAGCCCGGTTGGAGGGAGCAAGAAGCAGGTCATGACCTTTTGGAAGGTGAGGGGGGCCAGATAGTCGGTCATCTATGCTGGCCTGTGGCGGTAAGGTCATGATTGGTGGGCATTTTTGCGGTCCTTAGTAGGCATCACCATGGTCAATGGGACGTCTGGGGGGGGACAGTAGTCTCCCATGGAACCCCAGGGGGCGGTTACAGCCGGTAGGCTGGAGGGGGCGGGGAAGTTCCGCTTCCGGTAGGTTTCTTGGGCCAACCCCCGCACAGGCGCATGGGTGCAAAAGTTGGCATAACAGCACAGCCCCTGGGAGATATTATTGAGGGCGTAGGGGGTGCCCGGGGGATATAACCTTCTGGGAAACTGGGCCTCCTGCGCAAGGTCACTCCGGTAGGAGGGGTTCGACCTAGCACGTAGTTGGACCAGTCATGACCTTGCCCGTAGGCTCAACTCGGGATACGCAGAAAAGCAAAATGTATACAAGTTAGTTTTATGTCAGGAATGGCTATGTATTAGATAACATTGTTAAGGTTAGCCATCTGAAATGATGTAAATACTTTGTATACGAATTTTGGTGTACTAATATGATTGATTGACGGTAAATATGAAAACTTTATTTTGTTTGTATGTTTGAATAAAATACGGCCGGGGTTTACGACCCTTAATCCAAGACATAGGGGCCGATTCCGATCTCGGCCGGTAGGGCTCCGAATCGGATTCGGCTTTACCGGATCCGATTCGGAGCCCTGTTTCCCGACCGAATCGTACGCGGGTCCGGCCGAGCGAGTACGATGCGACTCGCCGACCGACTCGGTCCGGGCGTCCCGACCGCTCCGACCGACTCGCTCCCGGGTCTAACCGCACCGACCGACTCGCTCGGACTCGACTCGCACCGCGCAATGGAGACGTTCCCCGGCCGGGTAAGTTCCCCGGCCGGGTAGTCGCACACAGGGGGGACCCATGGGTCCCCCCTACCTGTGCGTGTACGGCGCGAATCGCTTCGCCGCGTACACGCTGTAGGGGGCGCACTTGTCCGACTCGCACCCATTGAGACAATGGGAGCCCGCGTACGCGTTGTACGACAGGCTCCCATTGACTTCAATGGGAGTCCGACCGACTCGTGTCCGATGGCATACGTGCGCATCGTACTCGTTCGGTCGGACTGCACGGGTCCGATTCGGTCGGAAATCTCTCCGGGTCCGGCTCGGTCGGAGAGATTTCCGGCCCGAATCGGAATCGACCCCATTGTGTTTGATGTTCATCTATGCCGCGGGAAGAGTGGAATGGGTTGGGATACCCAGGGGGTCATGGTTCAAAAGCAATGTCAGTACAGGAGAGGGGACTCTGCAGTACCTGGCCAGAGACACCAAACTTGGGAAGTCTACCTCTTCACAATTGGTAGTTATACTTAGACAATGGAATAAGGTGATCCCATTGTTATCCTATGGGAGTGACAGGCCTTGCAGTAGCGAAAAACAAATTTGACAGGTTTTCACTACCATGCAAAAGTAAAATGTACATGTCCTGCCTTTCAAACACATTGCACCCTGCCCTCTGCGTTGACCGGGGCCTACCTTAGGCATGACTTATATGTATAAAAAGGGAAGGCTCAGGCCTGGCAAGAGGTCTTGTCAGGTCGACATGGCAGTGTAAACTGGACACACAGGCTATGCAGTGGCAGGCCTGAGCCATGATTAGAGGGCAACTTAAGTGGGTGGCACAATAAGTGCTGCGGCCTACTAGTAGCATTTAATTTACAGGCCCTGGGCACATGTAGTACACTTTACTGGGGACTTATAAGTAAATTAAAAAATGCCAAGTGGGGATGGACAAATATTGCCATGTTTTAGTGAGAGAGTACCTGCACTCTGGCACTGGTTAGCAGTGGTAAAGTCCTCAAATTCCTATGGCCAGCAAAAACGAGGTAAGAAAAAGTGGAAGAGGAAGGCAAAACATTGGGGGGAATACCACACTAAGGCTGTCAGATCTAACTGTATTAAAAGGTAAACCCTCAGCCAAGGGCCTGCAGGGAATTGAAAAGTTGGAAAATTATGTTTCCAGATGTTTTACAATCCAGTTAGACAAAATTATGAGATGTTTTTGTAGTATTCACATTTTGAAAATTGTGGGCCGAACAAAAATTATGTTCAAAACTCATGCTAGAAAACAGTAAAGATCTGATCATGTTATATGTGGAGTTGAAAAAATGTGTTGCATTAACTAAAAAGTATAAAGGTTTGGCAGAATATACACCTTACCTTGAATTGTTCCTTGATCCTCACAAGAGGAACCTTATCCTGAGTTGGGAGGTGAGAATTAATACAGAGTGGCAAATTGAGAGGTTTTTTTAATTAGTGCAATTTACTAATGGATTATGTGCCGGTGCATTCAAATGTAATTTTTCTAATGAACATGTACTTTTAAATTGTATTTAGTTTCTACAACTATGACACATATATCTTCGTCCCTGGTTTTTATTTTATGGTAATAGGTCATATGCACGCATACTAAAATTGATGGGATGAATGTTTAACTTGCATGTTGCATTTGCGTTACGAAAAATGTTATAACACTTAAAGACAGTGGGGGATATTCTCAAGAACGTGTGATAATTATCGCAAAATTAGCTTAACGCAACTTTGCACATCACAGTCTATCACGGGAAAATAACACCGTGTTAACGTTGTATTCTCAACCCGGCGGCACCATGCGATAGTCTCACGATAACGCGCCAAATGACTGCGTTAAAATGAACGTGACACCGAAAAAATGCGAAACACGAAAGCGAAAAAAGTTGCGATGCCCCAAATCGCGATAAAAAATCAGCGATAACCAGCGACAGGCCTGCAATTCCCATGTGTCATGCGGGAAAATGCACTATAAAAGCAGAAAAATAAAAAGACAAAAAAATGAACTGCGTAGCACCATGGATGCACCCGGACCGAGTGCAGAGGACAACGCGAACCCCACAAGCCCCACAGACGACCAGCAAGGAACCTCAGGGTCGGGGAAGGGCAAGGAGAAGAGGAAGACGGGGTTCAGTCCGCAGGAAAACCGGATCATCGTCACAGAGGTGATGGAACACTACCAACACCTGTTCGTCACCTCCACTGTGTCATTGGCAACACAAACGGAAATATGGCAGTCGATCGTGAACAACGTGAATGCAGTCGGAGTGTTGAGGAGGTCAATGGAGGAGGTCAAGAGGCGCTGGCATGATGTGAATAGCCAAACCAAGCAGAAACTCGCTGCCAACCGGAAGGCAGCAACGGTGACTGGAGGTGGGAGTCCTGCACCACAGGAGGAGCTGGATGAGCTGGAGGAAATGGTGGCCACAGTCATCAGTGTGGAGACGGTGCAAGGAGTTGGGTGTCCGGACACAGCTCGATATGACCTGACCCAACAGGGTGAGTAACGACCAGGGACTGGGGGGATGGGGGGAGATGGGCACAATGGCACAGATGCACAATTATGTGTAGCACACTGCACACCCACAATGATTGTGGAACATGTCCCTGATACCCTTGGCACACTGCAGCACACATAGAAACACCAAGTAGGCACCCGTCCACTATGTGCACAAAGGGGCCCCCCTCCCTAGCACCAATCTCACAACCTACCCATGCACATGTGCGGAATCCAGCAAAGCAGCGGCTCTGTGAGCCACACTGACAATGCAAGTGACACTGCATGACCAATAGAATGGCTGCAGTCAAAATACATGACATGGTGCACGACACGACACTGAGGTGGCCCAGTGTGGATCACATCCTCAAAGGAGCAGGTCACACTCTGACACATCCACGTGCACATACAACGCCTAACGTCAACAACACATCTGCAGACAAACAATGCACAAGAGTACAAAAACCGTCCAAGAGCACAAATGACCCAAGTCGCCAACATCTCAGCACCTTAAAAGCACACAAGTCAAAGGCACACCGCCTCAAAGGGATAAGGGCAAAAACAACAATTGATGGACAGAATGCAGAACAATGTCATACATTCACCCCAGTACAGAGATCTGGGCCTAAATCCATCGTTTTTGCTCACCATGCCATTCCAGTTTGAACCCAGCCATATGCAAATCAGTCTTGACCCTGTGCCTCATGGGAACAGTCCAGCCCGAACTGCCAAGCCAGGTCCTCCCTGGACTGGAAACAAGCATCCTAGGACCGGTTTCGGGGTTTCACCCCTCTTCAGCCAGGATAGCTTGATTCCAGTGGCATGGAGAGCACGGGACCCACGTCTGGGCATACCCGTCCCACTCAGGGTGACAAATGCAAAAACAACAATTGATGGACAGAATGCAGAACAATGTCATACATTCACCCCAGTACAGAGATCTGGGCCTAAATCCATCGTTTTTTGCTCACCATGCCATTCCAGTTTGAACCCAGCCATATGCAAATCAGTCTTGACCCTGTGCCTCATGGGAACAGTCCAGCCCGAACTGCCAAGCCAGGTCCTCCCTGGACTGGAAACAAGCATCCTAGGACCGATTTCGGGGTTTCACCCTCTTCAGCCAGGATAGCTTGATTCCAGTGGCATGGAGAGCACGGGACCCACGTCTGGGCATACCCGTCCCACTCGGGGTGACAAATGCAAAAACAACAATTGATGGACAGAATGCAGAACAATGTCATACATTCACCCCAGTACAGAGATCTGGGCCTAAATCCATCGTTTTTGCTCACCATGCCATTCCAGTTTGAACCCAGCCATATGCAAATCAGTCTTGACCCTGTGCCTCATGGGAACAGTCCAGCCCGAACTGCCAAGCCAGGTCCTCCCTGGACTGGAAACAAGCATCCTAGGACCGGTTTCGGGGTTTCACCCCTCTTCAGCCAGGATAGCTTGATTCCAGTGGCATGGAGAGCACGGGACCCACGTCTGGGCATACCCGTCCCACTCGGGGTGACAAATGCAAAAACAACAATTGATGGACAGAATGCAGAACAATGTCATACATTCACCCCAGTACAGATATCTGGGCCTAAATCCATCGTTTTTTGCTCACCATGCCATTCCAGTTTGAACCCAGCCATATGCAAATCAGTCTTGACCCTGTGCCTCATGGGAACAGTCCAGCCCGAACTGCCAAGCCAGGTCCTCCCTGGACTGGAAACAAGCATCCTAGGACCGGTTTCGGGTTTCACCCTCTTCAGCCAGGATAGCTTGATTCCAGTGGCATGGAGAGCACGGGACCCACGTCTGGGCATACCCGTCCCACTCGGGTGACAAATGCAAAAACAACAATTGATGGACAGAATGCAGAACAATGTCATACATTCACCCCAGTACAGAGATCTGGGCCTAAATCCATCGTTTTTTGCTCACCATGCCATTCCAGTTTGAACCCAGCCATATGCAAATCAGTCTTGACCCTGTGCCTCATGGGAACAGTCCAGCCCGAACTGCCAAGCCAGGTCCTCCTGGACTGGAAACAAGCATCCTAGGACCGGTTTCGGGGTTTCACCCTCTTCAGCCAGGATAGCTTGATTCCAGTGGCATGGAGAGCATGGGACCCACGTCTGGGCATACCCGTCCCACTCGGGGTGACAAATGCAAAAACAACAATTGATGGACAGAATGCAGAACAATGTCATACATTCACCCCAGTACAGAGATCTGGGCCTAAATCCATCGTTTTTTGCTCACCATGCCATTCCAGTTTGAACCCAGCCATATGCAAATCAGTCTTGACCCTGTGCCTCATGGGAACAGTCCAGCCCGAACTGCCAAGCCAGGTCCTCCCTGGACTGGAAACAAGCATCCTAGGACCGGTTTCGGGTTTCACCTCTCTTCAGCCAGGATAGCTTGATTCCAGTGGCATGGAGAGCACGGGACCCACGTCTGGGCATACCCGTCCCACTCGGGTGACAAATGCAAAAACAACAATTGATGGACAGAATGCAGAACAATGTCATACATTCACCCCAGTACAGAGATCTGGGCCTAAATCCATCGTTTTTTGCTCACCATGCCATTCCAGTTTGAACCCAGCCATATGCAAATCAGTCTTGACCCTGTGCCTCATGGGAACAGTCCAGCCCGAACTGCTAAGCCAGGTCCTCCCTGGACTGGAAACAAGCATCCTAGGACCGGTTTCGGGGTTTCACCCTCTTCAGCCAGGATAGCTTGATTCCAGTGGCATGGAGAGCACGGGACCCACGTCTGGGCATACCCGTCCCACTCGGGGTGACAAATGCAAAAACAACAATTGATGGACAGAATGCAGAACAATGTCATACATTCACCCCAGTACAGAGATCTGGGCCTAAATCCATCGTTTTTTGCTCACCATGCCATTCCAGTTTGAACCCAGCCATATGCAAATCAGTCTTGACCCTGTGCCTCATGGGAACAGTCCAGCCCGAACTGCCAAGCCAGGTCCTCCCTGGACTGGAAACAAGCATCCTAGGACCGGTTTCGGGTTTCACCCCTCTTCAGCCAGGATAGCTTGATTCCAGTGGCATGGAGAGCATGGGACCCACGTCTGGGCATACCCGTCCCACTCGGGTGACAAATGCAAAACAACAATTGATGGACAGAATGCAGAACAATGTCATACATTCACCCCAGTACAGAGATCTGGGCCTAAATCCATCGTTTTTTGCTCACCATGCCATTCCAGTTTGAACCCAGCCATATGCAAATCAGTCTTGACCCTGTGCCTCATGGGAACAGTCCAGCCCGAACTGCCAAGCCAGGTCCTCCCTGGACTGGAAACAAGCATCCTAGGACCGGCTTCGGGTTTCACCTCTTCAGCCAGGATAGCTTGATTCCAGTGGCATGGAGAGCACGGGACCCACGTCTGGGCATACCCGTCCCACTCGGGGTGACAAATGCAAAAACAACAATTGATGGACAGAATGCAGAACAATGTCATACATTCACCCCAGTACAGAGATCTGGGCCTAAATCCATCGTTTTTTGCTCACCATGCCATTCCAGTTTGAACCCAGCCATATGCAAATCAGTCTTGACCCTGTGCCTCATGGGAACAGTCCAGCCCGAACTGCTAGCCAGGTCCTCCCTGGACTGGAAACAAGCATCCTAGGACCGGTCTCGGGTTTCACCCTCTTCAGCCAGGATAGCTTGATTCCAGTGGCATGGAGAGCACGGGACCCACGTCTGGGCATACCCGTCCCACTCGGGTGACAAATGCAAAAACAACAATTGATGGACAGAATGCAGAACAATGTCATACATTCACCCCAGTACAGAGATCTGGGCCTAAATCCATCGTTTTTGCTCACCATGCCATTCCAGTTTGAACCCAGCCATATGCAAATCAGTCTTGACCCTGTGCCTCATGGGAACAGTCCAGCCCGAACTGCCAAGCCAGGTCCTCCCTGGACTGGAAACAAGCATCCTAGGACCGGTTTTGGGGTTTCACCTCTTCAGCCAGGATAGCTTGATTCCAGTGGCATGGAGAGCACGGGACCACGTCTGGGCATACCCGTCCCACTCGGGGTGACAAATGCAAAAACAACAATTGATGGACATTGTTTCTTTTGCATTTGTTGCCCTAAGTGGGAAGGGTATGCCCAGACGTGGGTCCCGTGCTCACTACACCACTGGATTCAAGCTAGCCTGGCTGAAGAAGGGTGATGCCCTGAAACCGGTCCTAGGATTCTTGTTTCCGGTCCAGGGAGGACCTGGCTTGGCAGTTCGGGCTGGACTGTTCCCACAAGGAACAGGGTCAAGACTGATTTGCATATGGCTGGGTCCAAACTGGGGTGGTGTGGTGAGCAAAAGAATGATGGATTTAACCCAGATCCTTGTGACTGGGGGTGAATGTTTGCATTGTCCAGCATTCCGTCCATCAATTGTTTCTTTTGCATTTGTTGCCCTAAGTGGGAAGGGTATGCCCAGACGTGGGTCCCGTGCTCACTACACCACTGGATTCAAGCTAGCCTGGCTGAAGAAGGGTGATGCCCTGAAACCGGTCCTAGGATGCTGGTTTCCGGTCCAGGGAGGACCTGGCTTGGCAGTTCGGGCTGGACTGTTCCCACAAGGAACAGGGTCAAGACTGATTTGCATATGGCTGGGTCCAAACTGGGGTGGTGTGGTGAGCAAAAGAATGATGGATTTAACCCAGATCCTTGTGACTGGGGGTGAATGTTTGCATTGTCCAGCATTCCGTCCATCAATTGTTCTTTTGCATTTGTTGCCCTAAGTGGGAAGGGTATGCCCAGACGTGGGTCCCGTGCTCACTACACCACTGGATTCAAGCTAGCCTGGCTGAAGAAGGGTGATGCCCTGAAACCGGTCCTAGGATGCTTGTTTCCGGTCCAGGGAGGACCTGGCTTGGCAGTTCGGGCTGGACTGTTCCCACAAGGAACAGGGTCAAGACTGATTTGCATATGGCTGGGTCCAAACTGGGGTGGTGTGGTGAGCAAAAGAATGATGGATTTAACCCAGATCCTTGTGACTGGGGGTGAATGTTTGCATTGTCCAGCATTCCGTCCATCAATTGTTTCTTTTGCATTTGTTGCACTAAGTGGGAAGGGTATGCCCAGACGTGGGTCCCGTGCTCACTACACCACTGGATTCAAGCTAGCCTGGCTGAAGAAGGGTGATGCCCTGAAACCGGTCCTAGGATGCTTGTTTCCGGTCCAGGGAGGACCTGGCTTGGCAGTTCGGGCTGGACTGTTCCCACAAGGAACAGGGTCAAGACTGATTTGCATATGGCTGGGTCCAAACTGGGGTGGTGTGGTGAGCAAAAGAATGATGGATTTAACCCAGATCCTTGTGACTGGGGGTGAATGTTTGCATTGTCCAGCATTCCGTCCATCAATTGTTTCTTTTGCATTTGTTGCCCTAAGTGGGAAGGGTATGCCCAGACGTGGGTCCCGTGCTCACTACACCACTGGATTCAAGCTAGCCTGGCTGAAGAAGGGTGATGCCCTGAAACCGGTCCTAGGATGCTTGTTTCCGGTCCAGGGAGGACCTGGCTTGGCAGTTCGGGCTGGACTGTTCCCACAAGGAACAGGGTCAAGACTGATTTGCATATGGCTGGGTCCAAACTGGGGTGGTGTGGTGAGCAAAAGAATGATGGATTTAACCCAGATCCTTGTGACTGGGGGTGAATGTTTGCATTGTCCAGCATTCCGTCCATCAATTGTTTCTTTTGCATTTGTTGCCCTAAGTGGGAAGGGGTATGCCCAGACGTGGGTCCCGTGCTCACTACACCACTGGATTCAAGCTAGCCTGGCTGAAGAAGGGTGATGCCCTGAAACCGGTCCTAGGATGCTTGTTTCCGGTCCAGGGAGGACCTGGCTTGGCAGTTCGGGCTGGACTGTTCCCACAAGGAACAGGGTCAAGACTGATTTGCATATGGCTGGGTCCAAACTGGGGTGGTGTGGTGAGCAAAAGAATGATGGATTTAACCCAGATCCTTGTGACTGGGGGTGAATGTTTGCATTGTCCAGCATTCCGTCCATCAATTGTTTCTTTTGCATTTGTTGCCCTAAGTGGGAAGGGTATGCCCAGACGTGGGTCCCGTGCTCACTACACCACTGGATTCAAGCTAGCCTGGCTGAAGAAGGGTGATGCCCTGAAACCGGTCCTAGGATGCTGGTTTCCGGTCCAGGGAGGACCTGGCTTGGCAGTTCGGGCTGGACTGTTCCCACAAGGAACAGGGTCAAGACTGATTTGCATATGGCTGGGTCCAAACTGGGGTGGTGTGGTGAGCAAAAGAATGATGGATTTAACCCAGATCCTTGTGACTGGGGGTGAATGTTTGCATTGTCCAGCATTCCGTCCATCAATTGTTTCTTTTGCATTTGTTGCCCTAAGTGGGAAGGGTATGCCCAGACGTGGGTCCCGTGCTCACTACACCACTGGATTCAAGCTAGCCTGGCTGAAGAAGGGTGATGCCCTGAAACCGGTCCTAGGATGCTTGTTTCCGGTCCAGGGAGGACCTGGCTTGGCAGTTCGGGCTGGACTGTTCCCACAAGGAACAGGGTCAAGACTGATTTGCATATGGCTGGGTCCAAACTGGGGTGGTGTGGTGAGCAAAAGAATGATGGATTTAACCCAGATCCTTGTGACTGGGGGTGAATGTTTGCATTGTCCAGCATTCCGTCCATCAATTGTTTCTTTTGCATTCAAAGGGATAAGGGGCCGCTAAATCAGAGCCGCAGGGGTGACTCTCCCACAATGCAGCACACACACATAGCAATCACCGCACATCAACATTGACGACAATGTGGTATAAAGTGCAACACTTTCACTACAGAACAGAGGACACAACTGGTGCCGCTTGTGCGTAGAAACTGGCCAATCACATCTGGCAGAGCAGGAAACTGTGAGATGATCATGTACGAGTACAACCTCACATCCGTCATGTAGTCGAAATGTCCACTGTCTCCCATCAAATAGCCAGCTCATCCAAAACAGTGACAATGTACATTGTCATGCAGTCTGTATGTAAACATGCACAATGCGTCAACATACATGGAACACACTGTTAACCTGCATCTCCCCTTCACATTGCAGAGGGACAATCAACACCTCCAGAAGAGCAGACCAGACATCTCTTCAGTGATGATGAGGAGGACCCCCTGGCCATCAGCTCCGACACCCTCCAACGGCTCGTGGACAGCCTCCGCACCCCACCTCCAGGAGCAGGGCAGCCCAGCTGCATCGAGGTGACCCCACCCCCTGCACAGCCCACACAGCAGGAAGCCCCCACCACCACGGCTGGCTCCCAGCACCTCACGGAAAGACACATTGCATTCCAACGCCGTGTGTCAGACTACCAGAGGGGGCTGGCTAAACAGGTGCGGGTGGGTTTCGACCTCATGGCAGCCAAACTTGATGCCATACGTGGGTGTATGAGTCCCATCAGGGACCACTTACAGTCCCTAACGGACACCCATAGTCCGTTCCATGCTCTACAACAATCCTTGGCTGACCTCGCTGGAGCCATTACTCGGATACAAGAACTGTCTAGTCAGACAGGCTCCAGCGATGACAGCACAGAGTTGGCACAGATGCAGAGGACAATGGAGAACATGGAGCGGATGCAGGCTGGAAGGATGGCTGCCACGGCTGTACACCAGCGAGATGTAGCTGGGATCTTCCATGCCCTGCAGAACCTCATCTTGCCATTGCTGCCACAGAGCTTGTCCCAGATGACTGCTGCAGGAACTTCGACACACACATCTCCGCCCCCTGAAGTGTCAGTGGCACACAGTGATGCAGCCATACCACCTCCGCCCCCTGATGTGTCAGTGGCACACATTGATGCAGCCATACCACCTCCGCCGCCTGATGTGTCAGTGGCACACAGTGATGCAGCCATACCACCTCCGCCACCTGATGTGTCAGTGGCACACAGTGATGCAGCCATATCACCACCACACACACCTGACACACCTGACACAGAAGACATATCAGAGAACTAAGATGTGGACGCAATGACTGTGTGAGAAAGGAGGTTGTAGCATTCATCCCTGCCATATGGCCTGTTCCATCTTGGTTCAACCCTCTGCATCATGCCCGGGAACAACACCTTCCACTGTCCCCCGAAACACTCTGCGACATTCACCTGGACCCCGACATGGACTGCCATATCTGCTCTGGTTACCAATGACACAGCAATCAGGCTGCGGACTGAACTCTTCCTCTTCCGATTAAATTGTCATTCCCCAAAGGACTCTGGTTGGCCCTCCAATGGGCAACCATGTAATGTGGGGTTTGCATGGCCATGTACTGCTCCAGCTCCGACACTCCACAGAATGTGAATAAAACACTCCAAATCACACAGATGTGTCGTGTCTATGTTCAATCAAGTATATAAGTATGGATGAATATAGGGACATTGATTGCACAAAAAGGTACACCCTGGGAAATGACATCAATGCGTATGTTTGCCCCTGACCCACGTGGCCAATTAGATGACTGTGAAGGTGTGAACTAGCTGTGGCCTCATTGCTCATGAACAACAATCTCGTAACCCCCCAACGTAGCCCCACATCCATGTATTAAATGGGGCTGTGTGTAAAAATGTCTAATTCGGTAGCAGGCCTAAAGTAGTGTCTGCCATCACATGTGACAACAGAACATCTCTTCGCATACCTACTCACACTCAACTGTGTGGACACAGCCTGTTTTGATGGATCACATTGATCCACATGGCAAGAAGTTGGACACCATACTCACATTGCTGAAGACACGTAAGAGTACAGGTCTACCAGCAACTATCCCAACCACAATGTCTGGCTCACAGTGGTGGAGCTGGCAATAGGGACTCACCCCTAAGTGAAATGCGTCAGTCAGTCCCTCCCTGTGTACGGACAATGCTCATTGAGGCACACGATTTGTCATTCTAATCAACACTCATCACAGTTGAACACTAGTGAAGTGGCGTAGACTTTATTAGCATGTGCGTGTCAGTACGGGCAAGACAAGGGCCACAACATGCAGACCAATGCTTCAGACACTAACAGGCAGCATGGGAACATGTAGAGGTGAAAGAAATGGGGAGGCAAAAATGAACACCAATCATTATGGATGGCAACGGTCTCAGCCCACCTTGCCTTGCTGGACGAGTCATGTGATGTTTGGCGTATGCTCATTGCCCCGTGTAAGGGGACACGACTCACAGCCCATGGGATCTGCATAGTGCTGTACCACCGGACTGCGCAGACTGTCTGCTCTGCTGACAGTGAGCAGGTGAAAGGGTCCAACAAGGTCACATGTAGTACTACATTGCCATGTGTGTACTCTCCCTCCAGCAGTATGTCAGAATAAGGAACCTTGCCAAGCGACGCTGTGCAGCTCCGCCCATGGGACTGCCTCACCTTGCACAGGTGTGTGTCAACACGCGTAGGTGCACGCACATGCATTCTGAGTCCAGGCGAATGCAGCCATGTCCACTGTTGTGGTGGGATATGTGACCATTTCTCCAAGATGCAACAAGGTGTTGGGACATGTGCTCTGGGTTACAAGCAGTTGTGGCTGCAGGAACGTAGTTGCTCGTCCATGAATGCGAGCGCTGCTTCCTGGGCAATCAGTTCCAAGAGTATGTCGTTGTCGACTTCAGCGAACACCAATCCATTAACTGGTCCGGACAGATGTGCTCCGTCCACGCCGTTTCACCAATCCGCAACACAGCCCAATAGGGGAGCGCTTCGATGTGGTCACTGCACACGAGGACTTGTGCAATCTCCCATGCCCAACTGCCAGCACATACGCCAAATATCAAGGCATCCCATGAACGGGTATCACGGTTACACTCCTGGTCTTGGGCCAACAGGGGCGCACACACAAGTCATAATCCAGTTCAGCTACCGTTGTGTTGGATAGGCAGACATCCATGGGCCACTCGAATATGCATGATTGACAGTGGAACCAGGGCTGGACGCAGGTGACGTACGCAAGACGGAAGCTCAGACGGTAACTGATGCGCAACACTGCCAGTGGCAGTGCCCCCAACAGATGCAGCATACGTGCACGGTACAGTTCCATGTGACAGGGGTTGTGCATGTGCCCGGGATGTTCTGCCATTGCGTTGGTGGCTCTCGTAGAACCGGCACTCTTCTGACCTGCGGCAGTTATGTGGATGATATGCCACAGCTCGGAGCAATGAGTCGTATGTGTGTGCAACGTTTGGACGTATGGGTTGTTGTGTATGTAAGTGTCAAGGGCATTCCATGGAAGAGTACCTCGATGAAGGACTTCTGTGTGTGGGGTGTGGATACGTTGGTCTTTCATTAGCGCTGTGCGTAGTGTGGGAGTCGTCATCATCTGCTATGGTATCTCTCTCAGGGGGTGCCTGCCGCATGCAAGACCAAGGTCGGAGGTGCAGATGTCCTTCCGCCTTATGTATTGAGACAGAGGAGCTTTCATCCCTAATGTTAGTCTGACTACTTCTTGCATTCTGGAAATGTGATGTGGCTTTCGCGCTGCATTTGGGGCTAGGCCTTAGGCTTATGGTGCACCAATAGCGATACACACACAACAGTTGGCATGTATGTGCCAAGAGCCTTCCTTTCACTGTCTCTCTCTCTCTCTCTCTTTCTCTCTCTTTCTCTCTCTCCCTCACTTTCACTCTCTCTCTCTCTCTCCCTTTCTTTCTCTCTTTCTCTCTCTCTCTCTGTCCTTTGATGAGCGCATGACACACCTTCTTATCTTGAATTTTGTCTTGCAGGCTGTGACTTACAGATTGTCCAGAGAAGACCCGCCATGACTCTTCCAAATAGTTGTTTTAGTTAAATTTGAATAAATTGATTTGTTTGGAAATTCAGAGATGAATGAATGATTCTCCTTTTTCGGACCACACATGAATGTTAATTGTTGTAATTGTGCGACATCAGGCGAATTGTTTTGTTCATGATTTTGTAAAGATGGTGTAAAATATCTTTGTCCGGGGGGTGCCCGGGGTAGGGCCCCGAGGGAGGGGGGGGGGTCCTAGGGGTGGTGGTGGTGGGTGTTGTGGCCCTCTTGGGTGTCCGAGCTGCATGATCAGTGGCTCCATGGCATCTGTTGTTCTTCTGGTGTGGCTGTTGGCTGGGCTCCCATTTCTGGAGCAGGTTGTCGTCCGACTTAACACCAGGTAAGAGCAGGTGTTAAATCCCTGCTACTAACGCGCCTTATCGCCTGTTTTGGGATCTTATCGCCGATCTGGCTGGTCGTTGGGAATATTGCGAAGTGGTGTTATCGCGGCTTTTTGCACAGGAACGCCTACTCTGCATCTCATTAGCGTTAGTTGCCGGTGTCATCCGTGGCGATGTTTTTTGCGACTGCTATCGCAGGATAACTGGCGATATCGGCTGTTAGCACCAGCTTGTGAATAGGGCGATAAATCTATCGCCACTTTGGCTGCGATAAAGTGCCGCTAACTCGGCGATAAGTCCTTGAGAATATGCCCCAGTGAATTTTAAATAATTATTGTAGATATACAATGGTACATTTATGGTATTGTTGAACTTTTTTGTGACTTTGCTAAGTAAAAAAATACAATATATTAGATCAATTTCTCTGGGGGGAACCCTGCTGCTTTAGATCGTAGATACCAGGGATTGAGCCCAGATTGTCTCAGTGTTATTACCTTGGAAGATACAGTATTATTAAGGTACCTAAAAGAAAATCTCACACATAAGCAAGTGCCTAGATTGTCTTAACTATTCTACAAGACTTCGATCATTGGGCACTGTGTTTTCATACTTATTTGGGGGGGGGGGCGGGGGTTACAATTAGG
Organism: Calotriton arnoldi; assembly: GCA_963921515.1. Classification (NCBI taxonomy): domain Eukaryota; kingdom Metazoa; phylum Chordata; class Amphibia; order Caudata; family Salamandridae; genus Calotriton; species Calotriton arnoldi. Next base: position 276,714 of record CAWUFW010015443.1, on the reverse strand, counting down.
TATACTTCCAAATTTAGTTGAACCTCATTATCCTTAGTTCAATGATTACAGCTCTGCCGATCCACCCTTTCTAATCCCAAAAAAGTCAATAATTTTTATGACCCTGTTCTTACACCTGTCTCTCAAACATTCATGGTATTTAGCTTCTCCACAGATGTGGACACTGATCACCCCTTAAAATGTTGCCATTAGCAAAGATCATGGGGGAAATTCAGCCACAAAGGCAAAAACGTCAGAGAAGCCAGCAACATAGGTTGCTAGGGACTGTTCTTCTTATAGCAGTCGCATGCTCATCCTACCATTTATGCAGATCTGGCCTGCGATAATACAGACAAAGAATGCAGGCTCCAACTTGTAATCATTAGAACAAGGCTGGCTGCATCAAGGCTTCAACCAGTCGGACAATAGAGAGCTGAGAGACCACACCAGTGGTAGAAGCATGCAATGCTAATGACAGATAAAATTTACAATTATACTTTCAATTTCTTTTTTAAATTCAATACGTTTTATTGGTTGTTTGAAGCAAAACAAACTATAATACATAGAGTACAAAAAATTCAGAAGAAAAGATATTAAAGGCAAAAGAAAATACAGCACGGTTCAAATCTTAGAGAACATACATAGAGACAAAATAGGTGAATAAACCATCAGCACTGCGTCAGAAAAATAACATAAGTGAAAAATAACATGGATGGCACAAGGGATCTATTTTAAGGCAGAGACAGAGAACATAGAAGGCTATTTCAATTGGTATATATCTAGTGGTTGCAAGACTTTCGGCTTTATCTCAGAACAATTATGTCACCTGCGCGAGATATAGACGGTGTTTAGATGTTAAAGAACCTTAATGTATGCCCCTCTAGGTTACATGGTCAAGCTGTCGGTCATGAAGGGTCTTCGTACGGTACAGTGTAAGAGCGTAGGGTAGTTTGAGAGACAGTTCACGGTGGTTTGTACGATTCAAAGAATAGATCAAGGGATTCCCACATGTTTCTAGTCGGGGATTTCCATGGGGAGTTGTGGAGCGCTATATTATCAGCACCTCGCAGATTAGTGACCCAATTCAGCCAGTGTTTAAAGGACGTTTTGCGAGTATCCTTCCAATTGTTGAGAATTATCTTAAAAGCTGCTGTGAGAAGTAGGTCAAGGAGTGCCTTGTCATTTTCACACAAGGAGTCTGCTCTTGTAGGAGCAAATAGTAGAGCCGGGAGATCTCTGCTTGTATCGAGGGGGAAAAGTTTAGATATGAATTCAAGGACTTTATCCCAATAGGAAGTCACACATGGGCAAAGAGTTAGTAAGTGTTCTAAGTCCCCTACTGCACCATTGCAGTTCCAGCAGATATTGTCTTCACGGATTTTGTGCTTGTGTAGTCGGGCTGGTGTCCAGTATGCCCTGTGTAGGAGCCAGAACTTTGTGTGAGATAGCACCGGGCTGATTTTATTTTTAAATACCGAGTTCCATGTCCAGGACCAATCTGAGTCTGAGTTCGGGGTTTTGGAGTTCGATTCCCAAAAGGATGTGACCTTCTCGTTAAGTGTAGAGTGCTGGGGGCCCAGTAATTTGTAGACTCGGGAGACCTGGTGACCCAATGTGTTTATTTTAGAGAGATATTGCGGGAGGGATGGTGTTAGAGCTGATAAGTTTGCCTTAGCTAGGGCAGCTTTTATTTTCAAGAAGTAGTAGAATTCTATTGGCTCAAGTTGATATGTGGACTGTAGGTCATTAAAGGATAGGGGTTGTGTGCCTGCGTAGAGTTGGTGGGGAAAATAGATGCCTTTACTGATCCATATAGCATTATACAAGGTGCATCCTTTATATCGAATTTTGCGATTATACCAAATGGATTCTAAATTAGAGTTGTTAACGCTGGTGTCTAAAAGTTTGTCTGTTTTCAAGAGGGAGGATTTTGTGTTTTTGAAGATGGTATTTGAGCATGTAATTCGGTTAAGGTTCTTACTTTCATTTTCATAGACCCTGAAAAACAAGACAACTTTCCTCAGCAATTTTATGGTAGTTCAAGCCTCTACCATTGCCTCACTGTAACCCACCCTTCAGGCCTTCAGCAGAGCTTTAACTCACTATATACAGCTTAAGTTAAATGACTGTAAACTACAGGATTGAAAGAAATCTCAGCAATAGGAACCTGAACCCACTTAGTTGTCTAACTGGGTAGAAAGAGGTGGATATCAAATAATGTTCATCAAACTATTTTCATCTTTATACAATTTGGAAAATTTTCAATAGCATATAAATGCACAGATGGTGGTCACTCCTGTGATTTCTGAGAGCATTTGTTCAAATTATGAAGATTGCTATGCATGCTCGTTTCAAAAATATAAAGGTGTATTAAATTTGTAATTTTTTCCCTGAAATTTATTGTATCATGTGAAATACATTTCGCTAGTACACCAAGAAACTTTTCTCTAGGAGTATCCATGACACAAAAAAGCAACTGTGAGGCAGCGGACTGATTTGAGGAGAAAATGGCTCTCTTGAGGAGAAAATGTTTCTCTGGGCACATTTTTTCAACTTGAACATGTATCACACAGAAGAAAAACATGCGAGATCTCTCTTCACTCAAAAATGTCTACTTGTCACAATAATATAAATTCGGGTATTATGTAACATCACAGTAGTGTAATAGAAATGTTCACAGTCCTATCAAACCGTGTGAATTTCTAGCTATCCTCTTGAACTGTTCTGTGGGCCCTACATGGCAACTTGCCTATACTGTAATACATATGTCTAACAGTATCACTCCAGTCCAAAGTTGTTCCTAAAAATGGGCTGCTTCATTGTGCCTTAAGAGACAACATCACAGGACAGTTACTGCTCAGGGTGCATTTAGAAAACTGCACAATGAAAGAATAACAACTTGTTTGTTTAAAATGAGAATACATTCATCTAATGTAAGCCACATGTCTTGTAAAGATTATACAGCTCTGATTGGACTTGTAAGGCCTTGCCAAGACCCTACGTTGATGTATTTACACCACAACAGCACTGAGGTTATAGCAGCCTTCAAATAGGTGTCTGACATGTTTTGGAAAATACATAAAACCAGAGGTATAGATCAAACAGACAGGGGTGAGTCATAGCTGTGTACAGATAGAGGTTTTACTTTACAAAAATATTTCAGACAGAGGAAAACCTGGTCAGCAATAACTGTTAAAGTTAATACATGCGCATGCACATCCTTGGACAACAGCAATATAGTGCATGTTCGTTTTCAGAGTTTCTTGAGAGACCTTTGTTTTATGTAAGGCTTAAAGTCCACCCTTTGAATTGTTATTTCGTGAATTGAGTATTTTCTCTGTTGAGGAGTGACAATATTTCTGTCCTGATATTAAGAAAATTACATTTTATTTTGGCCTCTTTCCATTATGTTGAATTAAAAAAAAAAACTACTTATCAAACTGTGGGCAGAGAATTTGTTGTTTTTTTTCAGAAAAAATAAAAGCTTTGTGTAGTATTGCACCAAATTCACAAATTCAAATTTTGAGTTACTTTGCTACGCTATTCCCCCCCCCTTCTACACTTGAAAAACAGTTCAGAATGGATTGGTCTTATTTTAAGTGGGCTTCAACATTGCAATCTTGATTTTCTTTGTTTAATCAGACAAAAACGCAGATTGTTTTTCATGTTCAGATGAATGTCATATATCAGCGTCATAACTCGTTTCATGAACTGCAGTCTCATCTTTACAAAGTAGCTTTATTTCCCTGTCGCCATCTTCGATATGGGAGTGCTGCGCCAGGGGAATAAATCACATATTGTCCTCAACATAAACACGCATTTACAAGTTTGCACCATTGGGCGCTGAAGACAAATTGCATAATATTGCAAATGTATCTGCAGCGTTTCACTGGACCATACAACTGGGAGCCAGACCGATCAATCACAGGGCATAGGTTTTCATATTCATAACTGCAGCTGGAAAGCCTCGTTTGCCACAAATGCACGCCTTATTTCACAGACTTCTGGCGTACACAACTGTGCTAGACCTCTTGCGTATTTTCTTTTTCTTCGTTTTTTTGGGGTATCTGAGTATTATCATTTTACGTGAGTGTGCAATGAAAAGTAGATATTGGGAAGTTTTTTAAAGTTCTCAGTTAAGTCATATTTTTACACTGACCCTACAAAACCTATAACCCTAACTTCCCATATGTTGTTCCTTGCCTAGCGGCCTGAAGTAACCGAAGGGCGACACGCGGCGCTATATAAAAACTCCAGATGAATATTAATTTGATTAAATAAACAAAACAAAAACGCTAGCGAATGAATTGTATTTTTTTATGCAAAGTTTGCCTCTACTTCTTTTTTGGGCAAACTCCAAACATCAGATAATTGAATTTCTCAAGGCTGCGAATTATGCACAGTTCTAACGGTTTACTGCAAAAGGGACGACGGTGCGTCACTACAATGGCTTCGCAGCACCTTTAAAGAAACGGAAATCTCTCATTCAGTAATAAGCTATTTCTTTGTATGGGGGAAAGTCGCTGATTAAATTTCCGGAAACTGTGCTGAATAATTTCACAGGGCTCTTTTAGGAAGGATTAGCCCGGCTTCTCGGGGCAAAAAGCCGGAGTTTTTGTTCGAATTCTGATGTTATGTGATAATTACCAGATGCAAAGGCCGCCCGAATTAGTATGCAGCTCTGGCCGGGGCATTATGCAGGTGCTCTTGTCGTCGCCCATTCATTGTTTGATAAAGGAAGGAGGTAGGTAAAAGGACTTACACGACACATTTGTGGGAGCCCGGAGGACGGGGGCAAGGGCATGAATGACGCCTTTATACCTTTGCCTGACAGGTCAGGCACCAATGGGCTGACTTACGACCTTTTCAAGCCCGAACAATGGCGGACAACTCACTCACCTTGTTCGCGTTATGGATTTTAGGCCAGTCTGAAAGGAGGACAACGGCGGCCGCGAGCGTCGAGAACCGACGCTAACGACTAAAGAGCGCCGTGACGTAATCGACAACACTTGTGTGCGCATGCGTTGGCGCGCGCGCGTGCTTGCTCGCTTTGCTTTTCCCTGCACAGACTGCGTTTTGAGAAGTTTTTTATAAAAAATAAACGCAAATAGTTATACTTCCTAATGAAGGCCTTTCTTTGGATTTTTTTACCCTGTAAAATGCACATCATCTTTAAGCGTTCCAGAAAGCAGTGTTAATCCAAAATAAACCTCACATGGGTAGCGTCAGGCATGAGAGGTCATTGCAGCATTTTTCAACACTGTGTATTGATTATTTTGGGAGCCGTGTTTGATAAAAAGTACAACGCAGTGGTTCCCTTTCCCTAGTCTTGAATGCTTGCACAGCAGCTAAAAAAACAATGGGAAATGAACACCTGCCTTCATTTCCTGTGGTACCAGTCGCAGGTAGTAATGCCACATGCCATTCCTGCACAAAGTGTGGTGTGTTTACCTCAGGTGTACTGGTGTCTCTCTTTACACAACAACAAGGTCTTGTGCAAGACGTCTGAGGAAGGGGCGGAGGTGGTGTTGCTAAGATGTGCACACTACTGAGAAGCATTGTGCTTGCAATATTGCTTGTTTTAATGAATGGAAAATAGGCTTTTTGCAGGTTTGCATTTTTTTAATAGAGGTTTTCCCGTTAGGAGTCCGTTAGGAGTGTGGGTAAGAACGTCCTCGTTTACAAGGATGCCAGAGACGTCTCATCAGAAACGTATTTGGAAGTTTTACATGTTGTACACGTTTGTGCTCATACATGAGTTATATTTATATAGCACTCACTACCCCTGACGAGGCACTGCTATTTACAATCCTTTTCGCGAGATTCGTTTGCATTGAAGCTAATCTGCGCTATTAACTTGACCTGCCGCGAGGCGCTATGTGCTGCCTGAATCCACTAGTTGCGTTTTTTGGCGCTGGAGGGACCTTCTACGCCGGGCCCCTGCCCACGAGAGGTGCCTCGGCTGTAAAGCGATCAATGCCAATGAAATCAATCCACGCTCCGCCGGGACTGGCCTCAGCGCCACAATACCCGCATGAGGATATCAGCAACTCTCCAATGATCACGCGTTAAATTATTTTACTTTTCACGGTCCAGAGGGCTTTTTTTTCCCGGTGTAAATAAAGCAGCTTCACTTATTAAGTCCGAACACTAATCTCCGGCGTCTTGCACATAATGTGGGGAATGCGCAGCACTACTTCGCACCTGCATTCTGAATAGAGCGGATCTTTGAAGGGGGCACACGCTTGTTGCCTTTGTCTTCCAAAGGAGTTGTCTGAATAAGTCAAGCCCCTTGAATGCCTACATTCGCTTTCTCCTCGTCCTTTGATCACGAAAAATGTCTTCTAATTTGTCCATTTTCATTGTAACAAAGTTCTCGAGCCTCGCTCTTTATTTTTAGTTCTCGAGCCGTATATTTGTAAAAGAACAAAAATGACTAGAAAACAATAGTTCTTCCCAGCCAGCGTGCGGCGTAGACGAAGATGGCTTTGTTCTCCAGAAGTGTGACGGTTTGTGTGTTCGCTGATTCTGCGGGTTTTTTCTTTAACGGATCTTTCACACTTTTGACAACTTTATTAAGTTGCCACTTTTAGGACTTAAACTCGGCCCTCTGTTTTACTTTTTCAGTTCCCTTCTACTCATAGGACGTTCAGCTTTCGTAAACACAAACACACACACTCGCATATACACACATATACATTGTTTGAACACGCACAGACACTTGGCGAGAGACATAAACACATTACACACATTTTAAACATTGTGTGTGTGGTAGATAGACAGACAAACAGATAGATAGATAGATAGATAGGCACCGCGCGCGCACAGACACACACACTTACTTACACTATTCTGCCCAAACTTTGTGAAAGGTTTGAAGATTAGGAAGGATCGTCAACACTGAGTTATTGGAATCAAATAACTAATTTATTATCGCCTGGTGATCTCATCCCTATCTAAAGAGGAACGAGCACGGATCAGTGCATGTATGTATGTATGTTACGATCTATATGCGGAGATTGGTGGATATTGGCAAAGAAGGACTGGCGTGTATGTATATATTTTCACAGGCAAGGCAGTAGATATTTCTGACACCCAAAGATGAAACATGAAAAGATGGCCATTGCTCCAACGTTTTAAAAACAAATCTTGGCAAAAAGTGCATGGGTTCCCCGATTGTTGATATGCATATGAGCGAGTGGAGACATAGCCACAAAACGAACATGTTAGTGTAAAAAATAAGTTTTTGCTGCCCTAGGAATACAATGAATACATAACAAGTGAAGAACTGTGCAAAATCATACAATATTGTAAGCAATTATAACACAACGTGACATAACCTACCAAAATTCAGTAACATAGCACAGCACCAATTAACGTCATATGACAGAACGTGGCAAATCTGAGATATGTGCAGTCTTATATCACGTTGCACTAAATAAGATAACATAAAACAGCAAAATATAACATAGCTTGAATAGCAGCACATGAAATGGCCTAAAGTCATATATGGCGTGACGTAAGGCATCATCACAAAACGTAACGTGAACTTAGCCTAACATGACTTTAAGACGCCATAACTATGCGTTATACTTGCTTTAGAAGAGTATGCGTTCTTTACATAATAACTAGTTTTAAGTATTTGAATTAACAAAGAAAGTTAATATCTCTGCATTACACAGCCGGTGGCATATTTCCACTTTATTTCGCGTTTCTATTTTAACGATGTTTTAGTACTGATAAACGTCGTGCGTGCATTTCTTGCTCTACATAGACCCAGTTTTGTCCCTGACACGCGCCCCAGTCTTCTTAGTCTGGACTCGCAGAATCGTCACTGCACACGGCTGACCTGCAGCAACCCGGAAAGAGTTGCAGGTAAGCACCCCCTCCTCCAAGAAAGAAGTCAACATTTGTTTTTCACATTAAATGCCGTTTAGCCGCCCCTGGAAGGGTAAAAATGATGCCCGGGAAGCGCTTTTTTAAAAAAAAATTCAATGTATAACAACCACGGGGGTCTAACGGAAAATAACGAAGACGTCTTCAGACACACATAACTAAATTACCAAAACGTTAGTATATCTCCCAGGTTCATTAATATGTACAGACTCCCCAGTTAATCTCCAAAAGCCGGTGTTGCCCCTCTAAAATAGCACTCTGGGACGAATTGCGCTCGAAATCAATCACTGCTAATGCATCAAGGTTTACTGCAAGGAAAAAAAAGGGAGCCATTTGCACCTTGGAACAGAAAGCTCTTCAGATTTAGGGCTGCGGCCATATATCACCGAGAATAAATGCTTATGAATCGGTAAACGCGCCCCGCAGCCATTTAGCTATGCGGCGCGATTCATCATTTCTGGGTGCTGTGTTTTTTTTCCCCTCCAACTTTTTTTTTCTTTTAAAAAATCATCTGGCTTTCGTGAAGAATAGCGCCTGACGGGCATACAAGAAAATAACACTGCGGGAAAGTTTTTTTTTTTGCATATACTATAAGTCATGAAAGCATGACAATTTAGATACAATGGGTGAGTAGTGGGGGCTAGAGGGGTACTTATAACCCCCCCCCCACCACCACCAGACACATTGGCGAGTTCTTTGTGGCCGTTCATTGTTTATTAAAAGGCGCTGTCCTTCGATGCGCACTTGGCACTTGAGCGGACCGGCACTTGTGTTTCCACTTGCAAACAAAACGTGTTACTTTTGGGCGCAGCGAACTACTGTAACCCGAGCCAATCTCCCCACTTACATAGCGTGATGGGTCCCAACCGCGTCGAGGGAGGAGGACAGCGAGCTTCGGCAACTGGATATTTTCAAGAGCAAATGTAAATCGGTTTCCCAAAAGTTTCAAAACTGGTTCAGACACCACCAGTGCCAGAGATATTTCCATACCTGTCACTTGCATTGTGTGTCTCCTTTTGGTAAAACAAACACAATGTGTACATCTTTTTCAATCATATTTTAATTTCAGTTTATCAGAAAAGAACACACCCCTTTCCCAAAAGAATAACATTGAATTACTCCTACAGCTAATAATGATAATAGCAAAAAGTAATAATAACAGCAATAACAATAATAACACAAAATTAATAATAACAGCACTAACAGAAATAACAAAAAAGTAATAATAACAACAATAATGATAATAACAACAATAATAAAAATAATAATACTAATGATAATGATGATGATAATAATAATACGAAGAAGTCGAATTAGAAGTAGAAGAAGAGAAGAAAAAGAAGTAGAAGTAGAAGAGAAGAAAAGGAAGAAGAAGAAGAAGAAAAGAAAAAGAAGGAGAAGAAGAAGAAGAAATGTTTCCAGTTCACGTTCTGACAACGTTCTAAGGCAGCCTTGGCTTTCGGCAGCCCCAGTGCAATACATATATAAAGTAACTACTGGAGGATTATGGACTTCCTTGCTGTGTGTGTTAAAAGTAATGGAACCGAAACAGCGCGCTGGTGTTTGCTTGGGTCCTTGGGATCAGTGTTGTGATAGTTAAGTGGTAGCTGAAGAGTGTTATTTAAACACACATTCTCACACTAGCAGCGGAGGGGGGAATGTAAACACACCCCTCTGCAGAGGCTACCTGTGGTTCGGACCCCTGCTGGCCCCTCCCCCCCTCTAAAACATTTAATGGGTCTTTCCGAAGGTATGCTAACCGTAAAGAAAACATTTGAAGCATGTTTTGGGATATTCTATTGCAATAGTTGGCATAACTGGGCAGCAAGTATGCTGGCCACATGTTGCTCGACAGGGAGCTATTTGCCTTCCAGCTTCCCTATTAGCAGCCAGACAATTGTGCGCCGGGTCACGCAGACAAGGTCAAACGGGAAATGCAGCTGCGTCACTTGCGTATAATACCTCATAAAGGGCCCGGCGGACGTCAAGGCCCCGCCTCCTTCCAGGAGGCTACTGTACAGGTCTAATGAAGTGTTCCTCCCCGGGGTTTAAAGGGGTTGGTGGCAGGGAAGTTCGCGAACTCCCCAACTCTGGCCAGACTTTGTACAATGCCCCTGTGGTCGGCTTGTGACGGATACTTTCAAAGCAGTCATCCCTGAGAGTGAAATATCAGCAGCCCCTGCGCCTCTGCACGAGGTCACCCCCACCAATAAGACTTCACTTTTGACAAGTGCCTGTTTTTCTTAGGGTCTCGGGTTTAATATGTCTGGTGGGAAGAGGTTTCGAGGCAGTAAGTCTCTCTGAGAGAACCCCCCTCTGCTGGGGCCTGTCAGTGGGGCTTCTTCCCCGCACCACTGGAAGGGCCTCGAGATTTTTTGGGGGAAGGAGGCATACCCTCTAACTTCAAACACGAGAGTGGCTACCCTTTTCACTCATGTGTGCATCAATGCGCACCCAGCGCCAAAGAAAGATAGCTCTGCGAAGTTACAGCGCCAAGAAGTAACAAAAGTGCCTTCTCGAAACACAGTGAAAAAAACCACAGAATAACTGAAGGCATGAAAGAAAATGAAGTTTTATGCACATCATAGTCCTATGTCCACCGCTAAGAGTGTTCATATAAACCACATTCTGACTGTTTATCCTGCTGAGGTAAGCTATATTTCAAACGCATTCAAATATCTTTTCAGATGCGTTCCAGTCTTCCATAAATCAGTTCAAAACGGAATGGAAGTTTTATTTTTTTATCACGTTGGTCGTTATATAGTAATTATTGCCTATGCCGAGTAATTCGACCATTTACGCTGAGTTTCGTGCACAATCTGCAACTCTCGAGCAAGCCTACATGTACCTTAAACACACAAATTGACACACATAAGGGGAAAAGTGACGTACGGGCGCAAGGGGCTTGCAAATAAGCCCCATAGGGTATAAAACATATAATCTTACAAAAATATACCAACCAGAGAATAGTTCTTCAGTTATGGTTTGGCTCTACTTGCCTATTTGAAGTGAACATCTTTATATTCGTTTAAAAGCAGAAAAAAGTAGTTCTCTATAAAATGCCATTAAAGAATTGTCATATAAAATTATTGCAGTTTTGTATGGCGGACCACCGTGTAAAAATGTTCTGCCATCTTTTTGACTCTTCAATATCTGACGCCTCAAAAGCTGAACACTTTATATAATTGCTTTAAAGTGTTTTCATAAATCCCATCTGGGGATGTGTCATAGTAAATTACCTAGGTAATAAAATGTAAAAAATGCAAATGGATGTTGCCTTTATTACGTTTTAAACCATTGGTTTATCTGCACTATTTCACTTGTCACTTGCACAATATGCCACAACGAGTGGGGAGCACAGTTTGATAACAGATAGATGGCGGCTCGTGTGTAATCTAGCAGCCACGCACATCCTGGGTCATTTCCTCGTCCCCCGCCGAAAAGACATTACCCCGCTCGTATTTACATACTTTATAATATTTGTCAAACAATCATAAATTGTAAATTAATGAAATGTTCGACAGTCTTCGGCGAAGAGATAAATGAAGGCTTTTACCTTTTGGGTGATTTGTGTTTGTGTGTGTGCGAGTGTGTGTGTGTGTGTGTGTGTGTGGGTGTGCGCGCGCGCGTGCGTGTGTGTTTGCGGGAGGTGGTCCCAGCCTTCCAAGTTTAATTGCACGCATAGACTCTGGCATTACTAGTTTTTATTTGATTTTATCCTCCCCCCGCTGTCACTCAGATGCTCGAAACAACATCACCTGCGTCAGGTACAAGAAGGGACCCAAATTCGAATTGATGCCCCCAGATCGGATGTGGCATTTTATAAAATCATGCAAATAACTTCATTAAGTCTAACAGGATTTCCTAGTTCGTTTTTTTTCTTCTTGCATGCGGGGAAGATGCGCCGTAAGTCTGGCTACTGGCTAAGTGGAACGCTCGCTGCTGACATCAGCAGAGACTTTCAGGTCAGTTGCTGAAATGCTTTCTGGACCGAATAAGCATTCCTTTTAGTTGTGGTGCCAACCGAGCTCCGTTAAATATGCTAGTAGCAACACCTGTTACTTTTAACTCTCAGAAAAAAGAGAAGTGAGCATGCAGCGCTACAAGATAACACAAAACACGTTATTCCTAATTCTAGCTTTTATTTGAGTCCAACAAACGAATAATAGTCACCAAAGAATGCGAAAAAAGAAATATCGGTTTGAAATTTACTCTTCCTGAACGTGTTTGAAAAAACAAATACAAAAGTGTAGAGGGCGTCTTTAACTTGAAAAATTGTGTCAGTTGTACATTCCCCGCGAGTTAGGTCAGTGTTAAGCATCGCACTCTGCGATTACAGTGCTTAAAAAAGTAGTGCATATGGGGTTTCAGAAATTGATAGACTTCAGATGAAGGCGAAAAGATGTGCATTTTTCACGGGCTGACATATTTTATGGGAATATACGGTCACTCCACGGGAAATCGTTATGATTGATGGGGGCCCACCTTTTTAATAAAATTAAAGGTGATAAATTAAGTTGGACTCCGAGAGGTCAAGCGACCAGAACTGTTTCATCTTTGGTTTGAGCAAATATTAGATCATGGTTTGGAAAATGCAAATCGCCCCCCGAACAGCATGGCTCCGTCAATTACACCGGCGCCATCTTAGCCGGAGACGCGACATTAAACTTGTAAAGGATTCTTGTCAAAGTCGTTTCCATCAGGTTTTGTAATTCCATTAGGCAGTTTGCAGATTTTGTTTGGTTTGTGTTGCTGTGCCGTGGCGGTGTTTTAGCATGTTCTCTGCAACACCCGGAGGGATGTCACTGCTTGAACCCAAGCACTTACCCCCTCTGGCGACCTGACTCGGGGGAAGTGAAGGGGAGACCGCAATTCAATTAGTAATGACCCCTCCTGCACAATGAGCTGCGACCTGGCGTCTTGGTAGACAATACACTTGCATTGTGAGACGTAGACCGTCTCGGGCACACTTGATGAATGCCTCTAAATGAGACATCAAGGCCATCCATATGCCTGTCACCACCCCCTCCACTGCGCGGTGGATGCACCCGTCAATGACGCTGGAGAGAACCGCGAGGCGGCCCAGTGGTCTCCTGTGCGCTCTTTGCGCATTCTCTGCGCACTTTTCGGAAGAACCGGAGAGAGCATCCCAAACCGTTAGTAAAGTGAGCATGCGTTTCGCAAGCATCAAAAATTAATATGTACTTCCAGTGAGGTAATTATGCACCGTCCCGAAGACACGAGAACTGTTCATTGTTAATCCACTTGCGCTCCCGTTGGCTTCCAGCATTAAGCTCCAAATAGCTTAATTAAGTCGAGCACGGTGAGTGCGGATATATTGTGGAAAGAGCTTGTGTAGGTTATATCTCACCGCGTACAACCAACGCGAGTTACAGAAACTCACGAGACATTCAGGGAGGCATAAAAGGCGCGCGCTTACCCAGACAGATCAAATTATAGCACCCAGTCCAAATACCTGCTTTTACGTTTTCATATATATTCGTGTGCAGGTATTATTTATAAACATTGCCTAATTGATTTTCTATCTAAGGTCTAACGATAATTAAATTTCATTATTAGCGTCAGAATAAGTATTATCAGTGCTAGTGCAAACACCGTTTATTGTCTTCCGCCTTCGAAACACATATTCAGTTGGTTCAATACTCGTTCTCTGCTTAGCATCGGCATCAGCACGTCAGGTATACGCTGATAACCATGGCACGTGCACAGCATCAAGTGATGTCACAGGGCACATTCATTTACAAAGGAGCAGTATGTAAAATGCGGTGCACTTCGACCTTTGTGCACACAGCCCTCCCTCTTTTGATGGCAAGATAACATGCACTTTGGTATCCTCCTCTGCTGTGCACTGGTCTGTGTGGACAGGGTACAATATGTATGAATTGCTTTCTCTATCAGACTCTCTCTTTCTCTGCAACATTCACATCCGCCTCTATCGCTGCCTCTATCTCTATCGCCATCCCTGTATCCATCTCTATTTTGTATGTGTACCTCTGTCTCTACCTCTACCTCTACCTCTATCTCTATCTCTATCTCTATTTCTATCTCTATCTCTATCGCTATCTATGTACAGATCTCTATTTTGTATGTGTACCTCTGTCTCTACCTCTATCTCTCTACCTTTACCCTTATTATCTCTATCTCTATCTCTATCTCTATCACTATCCATGTATCGATCTCTATTTTGTATGTGTACCTCTGTCTCTACCTCTACCTCTACCTCTATCTCTATCTCTATCTCTCTCTATCTCTATCTCTATATATATCTCTATCTCTAGCTCTATTTCTGTCTCTATGTCTACCTCTACCTCTGTCTTCCCCTTTATCTATTCCCCTGTATGTCTCGGTCAGGGCTGTAAGTGGGAATTAAAAAGTGAAGGGGGCGTCTTTAAATGAGGCGTGGCCTTTGTACTTAAGGGCGTGGCTTAAACACAAAAACTAAATGTCTGTGATTTCCATAGTGTGCCCCCTGACTGGTATTTGCTTCCTCTCTGAACTTTCTCTTATTACATCTAGATATATAGCACAACAACAGACACACAACTAAACCCAGCCAGAACTATTGGTTTTGTCAGTGGTTGTTGGCTGTATAAGATAAATGACTAACTACACTTATTTAGTTGTAAATAATTAATAATTTGTTGTAAATAATTAATATTGAATTCGTTTGAAATTGTGAGACTGTGAATTAAAAATTACTGAGGCCTCTGGAAGGAATAGTTGTCTCAATCACTGATGTTATGCTCATCCAAATCCAGAAAAACGGTCACACACACCCTCATCAACAGCAAACTGGACATAGGCAACTCTCTCTACGCCGGAATCAACAAGAAACTACTTCACAAGCTCCAGACCGCCCAGAACACCGCAGCTAGATTAGTCCTAGATATACCCCGCCACCACCACATCACCCAACATCTCCTTGATCTCCACTGGCTACCCATCAAAAGAAGAATAACCTTCAAGCTCTTCACCAACGCTTACAAGGCCCTTGTAGTATATGGCGTATTTGGTAAGTTTTAGTTAATTATTTATTTCCTTCACCACGTTAATAGAACTTGGAGCTCTACCAACACTCTGTATTCTAGGCTATTTTATTTGTATGTTAGCATTGGAATGTTAGACACACTCTACCTGGACCAGTCCTTTCAGACAGATGTATTTATGATTGGTTGCCAATAAAGGCTTAATCTAACCTAATTAAACCGGCTGTTTATTCGATGTTACTACATCGTTTTGGCGACGACTAGGGATCTACATTTTTCTATTTTGTGATTTAAAAAAAAAAAAAAAAAACAACGGTAGATCATCAAAATCTTTACGGATCTCTCTACAAGCTATTCTGCTTCATCTGCTACCCGACTAAACTTGCGCTTTTGTCTTTTGCGCATTTCGTCGAGAATCAAAGAATCTCACTTCAAAGAGCTGACTAAGGGGACCGTTCGTGAATTGATTTCACATACTTATACTTGGTGAGTCCTTATTCAATTTACTGCCTAAAGTGAGTTTGCGCGAGTTATATATTTTTTTTGTTGTGATTTCCTTATATTCCTATTCATTGGAAATCCTGCTTACTTTAGTAACGCTCGCACCACTCACCAACGTTTTTTTTTTTTTATTAAAGTTAACACCCCGGCTCCAACGTTCCTGTTTCTCTGTTACTGTTCCCATTGGAATGTTAGACACACTCTACCTGGACCAGTCCTTTCAGACAGATGTATTTATGATTGGTTGCCAATAAAGGCTTAATCTAACCTAATTAAACCGGCTGTTTATTCGATGTTACTACAGCCCTCTAGATCATCGTACCAGCATTCCCAAACGACCGCCTCTCCTTCCACGCACCCAAGAGACACCTCCCATCAGCTGACCTCTCTCTGGCCACCATCCCACGAATCCACAAGGCCAGAGCAGGAGGGAAGTCCTTCTCCTACCTCGCAGCCAAGGCCTGGAACAACCTCCCCCTCCGGCAAACCTCCACACTGCCCCAGTTCAGGAAAGACCTCAGGACCTGGCTCTTCGGATGACCCCACCACGCTACGGAGCCGCCCCCCCCCCTTTTTTAGCACCTTGAGTCCCTTGCGGGTGACTATTTGCACTTTACAAACCCCTGATTGATTGACCCTATATTAGATATGTATGCCCTTTTTCTATCCATATCTCGCCTATCTGCGTGTCTTACACATTATCTCTTTTGTCACTGCCCTCTTTGCACTCCCTTCTGAATGCACTTCCTCACATATCCTTCACTTTACCACCCTCCAAACACACAATGTACCTTTTCATCTGCAAGCACTGCATTTTCCTTTACTTTTGCCTTGTTAATATTTTGACAACTCTTTATCTTCTTCACACACATTTGCACAAAATCACAATTAATCTGTGCACTCTGCAGAAAGGCCAAGGATTGGATAGCCTTGTATTCTGAACACCTTGTTGACCCACTGACAGGCACTGTTAGAAATGTATACTTCCTTCAGCCTCAACCCTGGAGCTCTCAATCGTGGCATATTGTTGATAAACACCTGGAGACAACGTATTTCAAAATATACACTATACAAGAGTAATATGCTGAACCAAAAAATACAGAAACACAGCATCCTGGAAATATCTAACACTGTTAGGGAATGCACGAGTAAATAAATAGTGACATATAAACAGTAACTGAATCCATGACATGGCTTGCCTTAACATGTTTTACATTAATTGTCAGAAATGAATCAGTGTTTTTATAACTGAGATGAAGAACATCAATATAGGGCCCGACCGGGACCGGTTTTAATGTCCGTGTTTAATTACTACTGGGTCAGAGACCCCAAGGGACCTGGGTCACTTAAAGCCCCGCTCTCGGTATGTCTCCATTTTGGTATCTGTCCTACACCATAAACTCTGTCTCTAAGATTAGGACACTCTATCTCCGTCGCTCTATATGTCTCTATTTCTGTATCCGTACTTTGTCCCCTCTACTCCCACTTTATCTCTATCTCTATCTCTATCTCTTTCTCTATCTCTATCTCTATCTCTGTCTCTATCTCTATCTCTATCTCTATCCTCATTTCGCTGTCTTCTGCTCTATCTGTAGCTGCTTCTCTATCTGTCCCTTGTCCATCTTTCTCTCTCAGTCTCAAACTTGTCTTCCATCATGAATCCTTTGTATGGTAGTTTGAGGACCAACTTAGTACAAAGAGGCCATTGTAACGGTAAACAACCGTCACCCCGCATGCTGTTACAACGCGGTCGTAACAACGATCGTGTTGTGACAACGCATACCATTACCCCGCAAGTCGTTACAACGACTTGCGGAGGGGGAAGAAGGTGTTGGATTTAAAATCCAACACCTTCCCTACAGTCCGCAGAGACTGGAGTTGTAATAGTAAATTTTACTATTCCAACATCCAGCGCCCCCCCCTCCACAAGTCGTTGTTACGACTTGCGGGGTAATGGTATGCGGTGTTACAACACGGTCGTTGTAACGACTGCGTTTAACAACATGCAGGGTAATGGTATGCGGGAAAGAATTATACCCTTGTATGTCACAGAAGCACAATATTTAGGAGTACCGAACGCTATATATTGTATGACTTAACTTTATTAATGTGAAATGACACATATAACCACATTATTGAACTGTAGAAACTAGGGATTTATAAACATGTGTATTCTAATGTTTGGGTTAACATGAAAATTTGTAGTTCTTATTCAGTTCAGTTCAGTTCAGTTCAGTTCAACGAGCTTTATTCGGTTTGTGGGACAACCAGAAAAGCAACATAGATACATCAACAACAAATAAATTCATTTACACAAATACAATCAACATTAATATTGCGTAAGATCGCTAAAAACAGTTAAGAGTAAACAATACTTTTCCTCGCATGTATTGATTTTAAAATAAACATTGCAACAAAAACATATCTCGGGGTCTCTAAGTGTAAACAATAATTTCATAGCTGCCTTGGTGGTATTTGCGTTGTATTTCTTGAACAAAGGTTTAAGATAAACAAGTCTGTAATTCAAATATAGACCACATAATAATAAAAAGTGCATAGTGCTCTGTTTGGAGTGCTCATCACAAGGACATAGGGTGGCAGGGCTCATTTTCATTTTAGGGAATGCAACCAAATGATGAACTATACCCAATCTCATCCTCGTTAGTACAAAACGATGTGATTGTCTGGTGACAGTTGATAAATAACTTTGGAAACCCTCTGCATCTATGGTTGATTGATACAGCAAATATGTAGGTTGTAACTCGACAATTCTCATCCTACATTCACTTTTATAGGCCAGAAATGTGTTCTTAATCTCGAGTTTAGTCAGAGCTACCACATCAGCAGGGTTTTCCCAGATCGTGATCATAAATAGATCTCTATAAGCATCAACAATATATTTTAACCATGGGATCGCTAAATATTTATCCAACTTCAAACAGTCCTGTATAATTAATTGAGTATATTTTGTCTCCTCTTTGGACCAGATTGATTTCCTTAGCATTAAAGGTCTTAGGGCAATCAAATCTGACAGATATCTCAAGCCAACTTCGCAATGAATTAATTCTGTAGCGGCAGATACAGGAAGGCATAATAATTTCTTTAAAAAGGAATTTTCCTCTATTTGTAGCTCTTGGCTAGGGTTAAAGCCCCATACCCCAGCACCATATAGTGCAATGGAAGTATTTCTTATTCATTTACATACCTATGTTTCAAGTCACATTGTATTCATTTGAAAGTGCATGACATTTGTTACCATGAACTCTTTTATTCGTGTTGCATTTATTCTGAAGTTGTATGTGCACATATATTCATGTATTTGAAGTGCACATTGAAATGCTTGACTAAAGTTGACTTGACTAGGTCTTAATTTGAAATGTATTGTGCTTGCTTTGTGTGTTCACTCGTCTGCAGGTGCGGTCTCAAGGTTTCATAGCTAGATAAAGAAGTATTGTTGAATAAGTGATCGAGAGGTGTGAGAAGAGAAATCTTGGCAAGGACGTGAGGAGCTAACAAGCAGAAGAGGCATTCTATTCATAGCGTATCAGAAACCAAGAGATACTCAAGGTCGCAGAGACTGTCCAGGTTTATGGTATGGGAAATTTTATGAACGTTGCCGATACCTACGGAGGGAAGGAAAGAATAATTGGGTTTCTGATGACATGAGATGATCGTTCTTTAAACTTCTTTGGTTTAACTTGTGTTCACAGACTTAGAGAGCAGGTGCAGATCCCTTTTGGATTCCGAGAGGTGCAGACTTCGTTGCTTCTTCCTTTCTTACAAGTTTATGGCTTATGCTAAACGCTTATTCCCTTTATAAGATTACTACTGAAATCTTCACCATGCTGACACCTTTTTGCATTTCTGAATTCTTTTGAGATATTACCTATATGACCCAGTTGCAGTTAGGTTAGAGTCTTAACTGGATGACTATAGAATCTGTTCATCTTTAGGAGGGAGGAGTGAAGTTTCTTAAAGTAACACCGATTCCTGATTCTCTGCATCTGTATTGTTCTGACTGCAATTTTGGTATGCTTTATACTAACAAGTCAAAATTAGTTTTAACGCCTTCATTTGCTAGTTATAATTCTTTACTTTTATGAAATGTTCCTGATAAGTTCATTTACTGGATTGATTGTTAACGTGTAATAAACCTATTTAACTTTAGCCACCGATTCCTGGTCCTTATTGTGTAACCAAATGGGCTACGCAAACTGTAAATTGTTTTATGGATGTTTATTCACGTTGCCTCTTAGTCAACTTAAAAGATTAGTTGGATGAAATTTGGTAACCGCCTTTGTGCGCTCCCTCAGGCCTGTCAGCTTTAGGTTGGTCGTCCCCCAAACACTTTGCCTCTCCCCCTCCATTTTGCTGAACCTATTTTTGTTGGCCTTAGGACTCTGTGCACCTTACCACTGCTAACCTGTGCTAAAGTGCTTGTGCTCAGTCCCCTAAAACATGATTACATTGGCTTATACCCAATTGGCATATCTAATTTACTTATAAGTCCTTTGTAGAGTGGCATACCATATGGCCAGGGCCTGTAAATTAAATGCTACTACTGTGCCTGCAGCACTTATTGTGCTACCCATCTTCACAGACATTTAAAACATGTCCCAGTACTGCCATTGCAGTCTGAATGCAGTTTTAAAATGGGCATTAAAACCCCCCTGCCAAGCCTTAAACTCCCCTTTTATTAGATATAAGTCACTCTTAAGGTAGGCCCTAGGTAGTCCACAGGGTGGGGTGATGTGTAATCAAAAGTTTGGACATGTACTTTTAAGTTTTACATGTCCTGGTAGTAAAAAGCCCCAAATTCGTATTTCACAACTGTGAGGCCTACTCTTCCCATAGGATAACATTGGAGATTCCTTATTATATTTAATAAGCTGTAATTTCCAATGGGGAACATGTAGTCATTTCATGTTTGGTGTTTTTGGAATTGTAATGAAAAACCATATTTAATGCTAAAGTCTGGCTTTTGATTACAATTTTGACAATGCCCCTTTAAGAAAATTAACATTTTCCTGCCCTGAACCCTTTTGTGCCTGGAACCTGCCTGTGGTCACATGACTGGGAGTAACTGACAGTTAGAGTTTGTGACTTCCTCCCAGACAGTCACTCAATAGAGGGATTAGGTGTGCCTGGATGGGCCTTCTATCTGGCAGGAGGAGGAGGTTAAGCTGAGCACAGCTCCACTTGCAACTGAATAGGGAGTGGTCTGCCCTCACACAATGGCACTAACACCTACACATTGTCACTGCAGCCAGCTTGGAGTCAGGGCAGGAGAGGGAATCCCATGCTCTTCAAAGCCACTGTCTAGAGGCTTCTTACGCATTCCAGAACAAAGGCACCAGGGTATAAAAGTAGGACCTCAGACACCAACTCTTCAGTACACTTCTGGACCTGTGGATACTCTGCCAGGAAGGACTGCTGTACTGCTGAAAGGACTGCCATTTGCTGGACTGCTGACCAGCTGCCACCTTGCTAAAGTGCTGCCTTTCTGCCCTGCCGCCCTCTTGCCTGGGAAAGAAGGGCTGGACTTGCAATTTGAACCCAGGACCACCAGATTGAATCCAAAGGACCAGTTTGCTGCCCCCCTTGATCTGAGCCTCAGGGACACAAAAGGCTCCCTTCACCTTGGACCCACACCTGAACCCAGCCTTAGTGAGTCCTGACCGTCCAAATGGTGCTCCACCAATCCTGGACTCTTGGAAGTGGTGCTTAAGGTGACCAGATAGCCAAAACTCAAAAGTGGGGACTTAAAAGTTTTTGGTTAAAAACTGCTCTGAGAACCATGAGGAGACCAAGAACAACCTGCTTACCTATCTGCCCGAGGTGCATTGCCGGTCAGATTGATTTCATGGCTTCTCCCGCTACGTAATGCTCTGTTGCAGGAAATCCTTTTCAGCGGCCCTTCAACAAAAGAGTATCCGGCCTCTGGGAACTGCCTTCAACTATAGCCCTCTGATTCGTCCCCCTTGAGATTTTCGACTTCCATTTCAAAGACTAAATCCAAACATAGAAATCTTCACCGAAACTTCGTCCCAAGGCTATCCTATGATGACACTCCCTCCTTGGACACCTCCTGCAGCCTTGCCCCGGTGAGCTTTACCTTCGCAAAACATTTTTCTCGAAATTCTTCTAAGTCCGAAGGTAAGTTCTAACAAGGACCAATCCACTAATACTTCCTTAGTGTTGACAGTAGTGTTGACACTACAGTCAACACTGAAGGGAACACAAATTGTGGACTGCATGTACCATGATGCAAAGGAGCAAACTTTTCTGGGATATGATTTAGTGTCCGGCCACACCCCTTTCCCCTGCCCAAACTGATTTTCATGACCTCCTCTACCATTTATCACACATTTCTAATGTTCCTTTTGGTAAAAAATGCATTCTGGCTCATTGATTACACTTCATCCAGCCCGAGCTGGAGAGCACAGCCTGAGCAGGAGAGTACGGCCCGGTTGCGGAGAGTACGTTCCAAGCCGGAGATTCCTGCCTGACTGTGGACGTAAAGATACGACTCGTAGATGACCTCTGTGAATACCAAAAGTCGTAAAGTTAGACTTTTGTCTCAGATTGCCTTTGTGAATTGAGCCCTATGTGTCTAGTTAATTGTTGTTATTTCAATAGGAGCACAATCTTGCAGAACAAAAATAATTAAAAGGGCGTCAGACCACATTTTGTTAAGAGTTTCTGACAAGAATGGGATTATGTTACAAAAGTTAAGCGCAGAAGTTGAAAGGTAGAGGGGAACTGGTGAAACTGAGAAAGGCTGTATATATTTTCCCAATCAAAGGCTACTGGGACAGTTCACTTTCCGAATTATCAGTTCACCTGTTCTTTTGAGATGAGAATAGCAGATCTTGTGACTTCATTGAACAAAAAAAATCTATTTTTCAGACAGGTATGCCAAAGTCTGAAATTCGAAATAGGTTTTATTTTCTGCTGTGCTAGAATTAGAACAGTGCTTAGGAGTAGAGGAATACGGGTGGGATTGCTGTAAATATATCACTGCAACTATGTTAGAGTGGTTCCTATTACTTACACTTACACGTTTCGTAAATATTGTTGTTGCAATTTTATTTGCCTTGGTTATGGTTACAATTCATTCATAGCATGTGCACTAGACTAGGATTTTGCTTTTAAATACAAATTTCAAATGTATCCATTTTGTTCAAATTGTTTTGAGTGTGTAATTCTTTAATGAAAGAGGGTTTGGGATTCATCTAACTAAGCTTACAATGTCTCAGGGTTGATAGTTGCCTGAAACACATCTTGTTTCAAATATTGCTCAGTAGGCTGTGGAATGCTTGCAATACAACTGATTTTCTGATTTGGGTTGGCACATTGAGTAAATCCTTGGTACCAGGGGGCCCAGAAAACTGACCTCTGCATTTCTAGAAAAAGCTAGCGAATGCATCAGTAAGAACTCAGAATGTGATTGAAGGGGTTACTATTTGTGCAATGTGTTTCCCACATAAAGGTATTGTGTCTGCAATACTCAAGGTGATTGTCAAAATGTTAGTAAAGTAATATTGAAGTTTTATGGAAAACAACAAATTAAGTATGATCAAAGCCACTGGAATTATGCAGTTTACAATGGGCAGAATTTCATGGCAAAGGACATTTAATTTTAAACTTTCATGTAAAATGACAAATTAAGTATGATCAGGGCCACTGGAGTTAAGTCATTATGCGGCCACACCAATTTCTGCATAATTATGGATGCACTACATTTGCCACTTAAACCACCATCTGCAGCATAATTATAAGACTTCACCAAAAACCATATATTTCCAGTTCAAATGGATCAAAAGTTACTAAACCAAGTGCCAAAGTCAATGACGCAAAAAAAGTCTGCTCCTTTGTAGAGGTTAAGTGAATCTTTGTCCCAGACAGAATTAATGCTTGTTAAATAGAGAAATGAGTGAACTAATATTGACGCAGAACGTGACATATTATGCTTACCTTTCCTTGCCACATAATTTAGTCAGCAATGCTATATCATTTTGTCAACTATTGATGCATATCTCTAGTAACCTGATCATGATATCTACTGGGAGCTAGGGAAGTTTCAACTTAATGTAACTTGGAGGCAACATAGTGAGTATAAACTAACAACTGTGGTTTAAAGTTATGCCTACTTGGCACTAGAATCTTTTAATCAATGGAAGATGCTTGTTAAGTACATTGTCTAGCTAATCATGCAGTTAGAAGAATACCTTCGGATAAAAATGTAAACAATGTACACAATTACGGTAGACATTAATGCTCATAGGCTAACAACATAGTTTGCAGATGTGGTAGTACTTGTGAGTGGTACAAAAGATTGAAAGAAACTAAAAACAGTAACTTCAAAACTTGTTTCTCATGCATGTATAGTGACATTATGATCAACTGCTGACTCCCAGTGATGCCCTAACGTTGTCCATGATTGTGCTTGTGCCTGTGCCCCTGTTCTCCAGGTCTCCTGTCTTCATCCTCCTCAGTTGAAGCTCTAAGGATCCTGCTGTGTCTTTTCCCACCAGGCCCCCTGGTCTACCTGCTTTGCCCTATCGGCCCCAGGTCTCCTGGCTTTGTCATAGGTGGTGGCCCCTTAAGTAAAGGTTAATCTTGCCAACGCGGCCAGGTCGTGCAGCTCTACCTTCTAGGAAGCCGGAAGGTGAGTTATGCACCACTAGGAGACCCTGGTCGAGAGCACTGTGTGACCGGGCTGCTGACCAGACTGGTGGTAAGGCATCTTGAGCTGGGGGGGCAGTGAGTAAAGGGCCATGCTTAGCTTGCCTTGCTGGTAGAGTTAAGCAAAAGGACGGCAGTCATTCTTTTTCTTGGCTCATTGCCTCCATCCGTTATACCAAGCCAGGTGCTTTTCCCAGGCATTGGCAGAGGAAAAAGTAGCACAGTTTTCAGTCCCAAGTCAACTTCCATCAGAAATCTGCAAGATCACCCACTCAGGCCTTGATATTGTGGCACTTCAAAAGAGTTATTTTGGTCACATTCACTCTACTCCACAACTAACAGGGATTACCAGGCATTATTAAACCTTTGGTGTCCT
The DNA here is from genome assembly GCA_963921515.1 of Calotriton arnoldi. Lineage (NCBI taxonomy): Eukaryota > Metazoa > Chordata > Amphibia > Caudata > Salamandridae > Calotriton > Calotriton arnoldi. Next base: position 252,267 of record CAWUFW010015443.1, on the reverse strand, counting down.
GAGATGAAGCCCACCAGTATGAATGGTATTAGCCAGTCATACCTGCCAATGCTAACCGCCATCGGCTAGATCTGAACTTTCTGCTGGACTGCTTTCAAGTCATTTTCAGAATTTCAGGACTGGTCAGAAATATTGGTCTTCAATGCCATGATGTTGAGGGGAGCTAATTTTAAATGAATGCAGATGTAAACATTGTGGTTAGTATACTATACCCCTAAGAAATTACATGAGTGTAACATAAATATTCCACACAGATGTCCTAGATGTAACCTATTGGGTATGTGGGAACATAAGCTTTGGAGCTGTCGGAAACCAACTGGAGTTTGGAAAAAAGTTTAAACATATGTTCAGAATGTTCTAGGAGCTTCGTTAGTACCGATGCTAAGGCTATACTTCTAGGAAGGTCCAGACACCAGGGTATACAGACCAGGAGCATATGAGCTTGGTGGTACATAGCAATTTTATTTGCTTAATCAGTGATAATCAATTACTGGAAATCAAGGGATCTGCCTGAATTTCAAATATGGCTGACTTAGCTGCCCACTGTTTTATAACAAAGAATATTTATATGCCAAGAGGGAGGGGAGGAGTAAGAAGTTTGTTAACGTTTAGAAATGTTTTATTCCTCATATGGAAAGAACTTTAGTGAGAGATAACTCATACCAATGTATAGCAGCACTTTCCTTTTTTTTCTGGCATGTTACATAGCGATATCTCTGGTATATTTATTTGGATTGTGGTAGTGGGGCCCCTGCTAGGGCTGCCAAATTGGCATGCCAAATCTGGAATTTACTTGAAAAATGTATGAAATATATTTTAGAAAGATGAAGTTAAGATAAATGCACATTTTTCCAGCTCTTTATATAGTATTGACGAATGCACTTTAGCTATAATGAACTATGGATCTTTATTTGGAAAATTTGGTAGGGTCTCTGGTAGGACTGTTTGGATGCTTTGTAGAATAAGGAATGAACCTCCGTTTCCAGAAAGGAAATTAATTAATGTGTTGTTTGGAAACTGCAAAAATAATAATAATAAAAAGAAGAATTTACACTAATATTACGAAACTTTAAAAATCCTTGTTTTGTTTGTTTAGACTTTTGCATTTTCTAAATCTTCAAACACATTAAGATAAAAACAAGTTCACAAAGACGTAAAATGAGAGCATATAAAACCGTGAGCCCTCAGAATCATCTAGTTTCCTTACATAAGTCATTGTCAAGCACTTCAATGGACAGTCCAACTATCAAAACTAATTTAGGACCAGGGAGTCTCACAAATCCTACTCTCACGCCGGAATCCAACTGTGTTTATTCTTTATCAGGTACAACTCTACCAGCTGTTTTACATCCAGGTGATGGTGAGATGACTTCCCGGGATGTATCATGCAACGATATAAACACAAAAACTGCATAGCTGCTGGATAAACTACCAAAAAAGCAGTTGCCTATTTTGGAATGCTTTGGATTATCAGCACAATTCATGTAGCAGTATACACATGGGGGCAAGACATCATTAGGTGAAATCACAGAGTACTTAATGGAATCTAATCTAAGGCCTAGATCACCTATTACAACACTTATAACTACAGCAGTAGTACATAACACCCCATATATTCCAAATCTGACAGGAGACAAGTCATTCAGTGACTATCTACAGCTGAGAGGATGGGGGTATGAGGCCTCAGACGTTGAATAATACTCCAAGCCAATTTCGTCTTCTACTACACATACCATACAACTGAAGTACATAGCATTCGAAACATTCAGAACCTGATTCACAAAGGGCCTCCGCACTAGTTGCGGAGGCCCACAGTTGTGGGGGAGTATCTGCAATGAGACTTCTCATTGTGGATATTACCCCCGAGTGCGGAGACTCCCCCAAAACTTTAGGGCCTTCAACTCGAGTGCGAAGGCCCTTTGTAAATCAGGCCCTCAGATTCTGTCATTAGATAACTCACTTAATGAGTCAATTTATGGCCAAGAGTAAGATGGGTTTGAGGCCTCAGATGTCAGCTCCCCACAAATGGACAACTCCCTCAATGATTTGGCCTTGCTAAATGAATTAGTGGGCCTCTCTAGAAAGAACCAGCAAATTGATCAATTACAAAATTCATCTTCTCCAATGGGTGTTGCAGACTTAGCTGAGCCAGAATTAAATGATGATGTAATTCTTCCAGTATATACAGTCTTAGTAGCAATGGGCACCATCAGCACCTCGTTAACGCAAATGACAAACACATTGATTGATCAATCTAACGTACTTTCTGAAGAAGTATCCTTATTAAGGAGCATTAAAACAGACCTTAAAGCAATTCAGATAAATATCAAACACTTACCAAATGTTGAGTTAATGCAAAAACATTATGAATCTAATATTTAAAATTTATCATGCTTAGATGATAATATTGATTTGATTCACCAATTGCCAGGTTAACCTATTAATCAACAAAATACATGTAATGCTCTAACTCATCAAATAATTCAAGCACTTATGTTTGACCAAACTAATACAGTCCACCCAGCCACTATAACTCCATCTCCAATGGTCACTGATATATCCCAGTCAATACTGACTGTCGAAATATTGCCTGACTGACCAAAAGTGCCTCAAATTTCAAACAACCAAATAACCGTTAAGGAAGTTCTGGACTGTACAAATGAATCTATAGCGGAATCCATGCCTTATCTTAGTAAAGGGTGCTTAAATAAGAAATTACAGAAATTGAATAAAAAAACCATAGGTCAGAAAATGTCAACAACTGATCCTACAGTTGTAACTACTAGTGTTTCAGCAAAACACAATTTTTACCGTACATTTACATCAGTGGATCCAATTACTCTAAGTAAGGAGGCTAATTCGAACCACCTCTTATTGTGGGAGAACTTTTTTGAGTGATTTTATACTAAGACTTGCATATTGATCATTCTGGTAGCATTGGCTTTTTCACATTATGATGGCCATTCCATACTGGTTACTGGTCACATGATATGGCTATTTCAATAACTTTCTGAGACTTGGTTTCTGATATAATTTGGAGCATTGCGTTTCTTTGACTTTTTACATTCTAATTTACATATTAGCCTGGAGGATAAGAAAATATGATTTAGGCGGCAGGACATTTTTTTTATTGAATATAACTGATAAATCTTACGAATTTTATGTTCTTTTCTTTGTTGTATACATTTTATATACTTGGTGTAATACATTAAGATGGCTGCTCCATCCCGATTACAAGTCACATGATTTGGCCATTTGTTTAACTTTTCAGAACTACATTTTCTTCTAAACTTTGTGTGGTGTAGTTCTTTTTTCCTTTCATGTTAATTAATATATTAGCCTAGAAGATAAGAATATTATTATATATCTATCAATTATGGCACCGTGTACCATGGCGCAAGCCCACTGAATATTGGTGTTTTGTACCTATAGCAGGTTGGGCTGAACCATCAGTGTATATGATGTGCTTATATTAATCAAAAGGCAAAATGTTACTGTGCATGGAGTATTCATGTTCATATTGGAGAAATTCTTGTGTTTGTAGAGTAGGGTCAAAAACAAAGTCTACGTCAGTAGCCATCAGGGAAGTGGCCTTTTGTATCCACCAAAAATGTAAGGCTTTCGTGTAAGGACTGCTGGCCTGTGTATCAGCCTCTAAGGCTGGAAAGGGAGTAACAACAATTATTAATTTCCCTTGAGCCAGGGGTCTTTCCTTGATGACAGCCAAATAAACAGAAGTGAGTATTTTTCTGTAGATGCAAAACACATTTCTGCATAGGAACATTGATGCAATTTATATATAATCAGCAATGTGTCACCTTCATTGAATGTGACGTGAGTAAAACCTATGGCACCCGCAACAATACGGAAGACCAAATTTGTTTTGTTTACATGTGGGTGTAAGTGTCTTGATGCTGGCCTGTCAGTCTGTAGTGATCTGAGTATTTGTGTATGTTCCGATGTTCAATGTGTACTGTAAAACTCAGGGCGAATTAAATCATACAAAGGTTTTATGCATTGTGCATAATTTGCTATATATGTTCTGCCAAAGTTGAAGAATCCTAACAAGGATTGTAAGTTTTTAAGTACATTTGGTGGCTTTTACAGAGCACATTTCTCTAGGAAATGCATCACCAGGATCTTGCCCTCATTAAATAGCTCATATCCTAAGAATAGGACACTGAGAAAAGCAATTTTGGTTTTCTTAAAGTTGAAATTGTAACCTTGCATAAAGGAGAAGGTACCCCCAAATACTGCTAGGTCCTAGAGGAGGGGGAATGCAACAATCAAGAAAGAAAACCTCTGATCTGACCTATATTGCTTTTCAAAGCGACCTCAGAGGGTTCAAACTTAGCAACCAGCTCAAGGAAAAAAACAATTGGAGTAATTTATACAAATAATACATATGACTTTATTAATTTTTTGAGGCATAAGTTAATCATAAAAATACATCTCATGTACAATTGTCCTAATAGTCACATTAAACAATAATAAATTCATACACTTAGATATCTAACATAGTTAGAATGTGATGATAACATTTGAACAATCAATATATGTTAGGAAATCACTAGCAATTGCCTTATTCCACATTATAGTAAGATCTTCATCTATGGCTGTGTGGCAAAAAGGACAACAAATAAAATCTAAGGAGCAACAATTATTTACAAAAAATATGTACAATGAAAACACCCCACGCTTCATCACACTACTGCATTCTCACCTCAAATAAACCCAAGCAACCTGACACTCATACACAAACTCAAAATACTTTCATATGGAGATCCTAAAAAGCTATGACAGGGACAGATATGAGCGGAAACGGTGCCACGCTCAGGATAATAATTGTGTCTGTCTCTGAAGGAACTCTCCATAAATATAGTGATGGTCTACGCACGTTTCGGTGGGATTCACAATAGCACCACCTTCCTCAGGACCAAAACATATTCATAAACATCCCGTTTGGGATGAGCGAGGGGCATCTGTGAAACAACAATACCAAATATAATTTATACATTGCTTCAAAGGCTGGTTGCATTACAATATATCTTAAATTAATCTACCACATTCCTAATCAGGAAAAAATTCCCACATTCACCATTAAGAAAGGTGTACAAATATTTTATCAGACAAGAAAAGTGTGGTCACCCAAGAGAATTACCCCAAACACTTACAAAAGGCCAGATATATGGCAAAGAGAAATAAGACTAAACAAGATAGAAAGCCGAGTCTTAAGAGGGTCCTTGTTAGTATCACTGATTCTCAAGAGTGGCTAATAAATAAGGGGAGCCAAAGTGGTGATTTAAAATCCCCAAATGATATATCAAAAAATCGGTTTGACTCTTACCTGCAAGAGCTAAACCAACGATAAAAAAAGCAATATGGCATAAGTGTGCCCAACATCCATATTGTAGAACATATACACGTTATCCTTTCTAATGGGAAAAAGGAAAAAATGCATATGTGTATTCTGCCCAGAGATAATGCAGTGAGATTTAATAAAGGGTTGTAAGGGGCACGTAGTGAGTCTTACCCACAAGTCTGTCCAACTGTAATATATCCCAAATAGCAGCACATGCAATTTGTAGTTTAGAAAGTAGTTCCTTTTCGAAAATCTTCTTATTAGAGTAAAAATTGGCCTAAAGGACAGAGAAAACCACATAAGGATAGTATATATGTTTTCATTGTACATATTTTTTGTAAATAATTGTTGCTCCTTAGATTTTATTTGTTGTCCTTCTTTTTGCCACACAGCCATAGATGAAGATCTTACTATAATGTGGAATAAGGCAATTGCTAGTGATTTCCTAACATATATTGATTGTTCAAATGTTATCATCACATTCTAACTATGTTAGATATCTAAGGGGGTCATTACGATGGCGGGCGGAAGCACAACCGCCGTGCTGGCGGATGCAAAAACCACCAGTTACCGCCGGCACGCAGCAGTCGACACGCCCGCCCAATTACGATGCGAAAGTAGGCCAAACACCGCCGGCAAGCCAGCAACACCGTCCGCCATCAAAGTGCGCCCGTACACGTAGCGGCGCAGCCCAACTGACACACACCGTCCGACGAAATCACGTCCCGCCCGGCGTATAAATTACGATGCCGCAAACAAACGGCTCCCACGGCTAAGAGATACCGTACGACAAACCGAAGCGGTAACACGGACGCCGAGCACGGACAACGAAGAAGCGGCTCCCCCGAGCATGAATCCAGCACTGCAGGCCCTCCCCATGCTCTTGCTGATGCACCACCAAGGACGCAACGTACCGCGGAGACGCAGGTAGGCACACACACAACAAGTGCACGCAAACAGCGCACACAGTGCAAGGGCGGAAAAAGCGGACAACCCCCACCAGCGCGTGTACACTACACATCCACCATTGCATCCACATATGACACACAGGCCAAATCGTAACATCGCGTAACACATGTGTACACACCACCTGGGACTAGGAACCAACGACCCCGTCACGGCCCCAAAGCGGCGATGACCCCGCCACACATGCGCACAACGCAGAGGCCCACCGCAGCGCCATGCATGCGTCGCACACAGACACAGGGACACAACCAAGCAGCACACACATCAGCCCCACCCCGAACGCACATGACACGTGACAGGCCTGCCACAGACATGTCCCCAACGCCCAATTCACGGACAACACCCAACGCCACACAACCGACGCACACATGTCAGTGAAGTCACGCAACAGCAGGACACACCCCAGTGTAACAAACATGGCGAAGCACACAGCGGCGGCAACACCAACTAGGAGAAGCAGGGCCCCTTCGGGAAGAGGAACGCCAGTACCACACTGAAACACCCATACCACCCTGCACATATGAACAAGACATATAAAACGGAACACCAAAGAGCCCGGGGACCGACAACAGGTGGCCCAAGAATAACATTCACACACAAGGCCCAACGCAGAGCGGAAAGGCAGCCTGCCGCCCACACAAGGGAGAGCAGACAGCACTGAATGACCTTCCATTCCAACTCCGAAACCACAGCCCTACCAAAGAAGCCGGTGAATACAGCCATTGTCCAAGAAAAGACCAACACAGGCATGCCGAGGAGACCGACCACAGGGCAGATAGCGCATATCACAGAAGCACACAACGGACGGGGAAGAAAAAAGAAAACACTCTCCCATGTCGGCCACATGCAAGTTAATTGGAAGGAGTCACACATCACTGACCTTGAACTGTCTGAGAAGCATGTGGGATGAGGGCCCGTGTCCTCCAAACAAGCCAACAGAACACAAGTCCTGTCTCCCTACGACTACACAGAGCTCACAGCAACCTCGGAGCGTGCACATTGCAGACTGCACACACAGCCGGAGCACGCCACCACAACGCACCGCTGCGAAATGGCAACCGCAACACACCTACCCAACTACGCCGGACAGCTCAAGCTGTACAAAACCAACCTGATACATATATTGGGATGCGATCTCCTGTCCCTGCTGAACGTAAGTTACCGACTGACTTACCGCATCACATTGTTCAGCTGCGTCATGCCCGTCTTCTACTGTCGGAGGTGTCCCTACCAGCATCCCGTGGAGATATGCCTCTCCAACCCGGCATGTCTAAAGGCGGACCTGCTACCACTACTCCTCCCTCTGGACGCACACGACAGGGCCTGCTCTGCCTATGGGGGCATGGCGTATGTGGCCAACATCGCACCCGCACTGAAATGGGACCACTGTGCCTCCACACGACGGATCATCGAGAACAGCTACATCGAATGTCACCCAGCATGCCCCATCATGGTCCTCCAAGGGACAACTTACGAACAACACCTTGAAAGCCACCATCCGCTACATTGGCTGGCAAACATGTACACCACCAATGACATGGAAGCCCTGCTGGACGGCATCGCATACCTGACAACCTGTAAATTCGTCGGACCACAACGCAGGTTCCCCGATTGACCTATGATGTCCAACCCCGCACCCATGCTTAGCTTCCGCACGGACTGGCCAGTCACCACCACAACAGCCATACCAAACGACCGGCAACTGTAACCACACCATCAACGACATCGCCATGACATCGGATATGACCGGGACATGCACACTGTTCCCCATCACATCCAGGAACACCGCATGCATCGTGGGAGGCAGTGGCATGGGGTCTGTGTATCGCACCCACATGGACGGAACTGCACGAACAACCAGGACACGACATGGATCCAGCGCCCATGGACACACACACCGCTCAGTGGACATGAATAGGTCGCCTGGAGTCTGTGGGTGCTGCACCCTCCCACCCCCGCCCCGGGAATCCCATACCAGGACCTTTGCATGGACGACAAGTGCATACAACAACAACACGACCCCAGTGACTGTGACATGTCCAGTAACCACCACATTGCAACAACAAGTGGCACGCCGCTGCATGCACGCAAGCACATGCCCTGATGTCATCTCACATGCACGCGTGCATGAGGAACAACCGCAGCAAACCTGTCACATGGAACTGAGATGGACTGTGCCCATGATGCCAAGCGGTCTGGTAGGCTACATGTATACCGTCTGTGTCAAAGTCCGCAGCTCCGCAGCTATACGTAAATGTACATTAGCACAGCCTTGGCCAAGCAGATGTAACTCTGAAGCCCACATCCCACATGCAACAGCCAATCACATGTAACCCCACACCCTATCCCATTTGCAATCATGCTCAGTATATCCTCAACATGTATTCCGCTGCCAGTAGTGTCCACTATACTGCATCACAGAGGACAGAAGACTCAATATAATGTTTGAAACCAAAACTGTCTCCGCTGACTCATTTCACAAGTACGAATGAGAGAGGATGAGAGTATGTGAAGTACACGGCAGTCGTGACATGACCATGTAGTCCACTGGTATTGGATGTCAACGCAAATGAGTAGCACAACTGTGGAAGACACACATGTGTCGTGTGAAGCCGTATGGACGCAGTGCTCAGGTGGGTGGGTGTGACGGGTAGATGCGCACATGCCAAGTTGGAGCACGCCGTGTTGGGAGGGGTCATGAACAGTACACCACCGCTTCCCTGGGCATTGTGAGAGGACACCTGTCGGGGGGAGTGAACACGTGTGTGCACAGCAGCCGGGCACACGTACAAAGCGGTACCAGGCGCACCTCAGCCCACCCTCTGTGGACAAGCTGGATCCTGTTGTGCGCCCGCCATGCCCCTTGACAAGGCACACACAGCCCCAGTCGACCAGGTGTAACCCCAACATAGTCAATCCGCACAGGCGATACAGGGCACGGGATGGCAGTGGAGCATGGTGTGTGAGAGGTCTCCTCGCGCTCCTCCTGGTCATATCACGCAGGCAATAGAACCTCAACGTCTAGCATGGCACAAGTCAAATGGAAGTGTAGGGGGACGCACCACAGCACGAGCAGCACTGACGTCACGGGAGGTGGCTCGCACCATCCCATCCATTGCCCATTATACCAACCACGCCACATGCCATTGCGACTAAGTGCAAGCGCGTGCGCCACCACCCCCGAGCCCTCCCCAGAGAGGCCAAAGAGTGAATGTGTGGGCCATCAGTCACAGACGGACGCGGCCTGGCCGCAAGGGCAGCCACAGCCACAGGGTGTCGCAGGTGGCGGATCCGGAAGGCGAAGACTGTGATGCATAGTCCATGCAGGCCGGGTCTCCATTTGGGGCACCACGCAGATGGACGGCGTCCCGCAACACATCATACCCTGAGACAGCCCACTCGTGCAACAGGACCCACACATACACTCCTTGCCCTCTCTGGTGCGAGCTTGGGGCTGCCTGTGCAAGCGCTAGCCTCGCAGGTGCACATGCATATTGGGGGAGCGAGGGGCGGACATGAGGGCTGGGGCGAAGATGACTGTATCACTGTCAGTGAGTACAAGGGATGACCCAGATGTGGAAAGGAAGAGACGTGTCCCGTGTGTACTGCAACTAGTCGCCAATCCAATTACCCCCATGTCCGGAATGTAAGCCCGCACCTAGGCCCGCCCATCCGCCACATCGAATATACCACCAGCACGACAACCTTCCCATTCGAAACACTGACTGGGGGTGGCGACCAGTGAACAATCATGTGTAGCCTACCCACGCGTACATGTGGGCCCTCCATGATCCATGTCACCTGCGGCAAAGTCATGACATGCGCAATGAGGGAAGTGAGGAGAGCTGTCCGCCCCACGCACAGAAGGTGCATCAGCTCCACAGACCCAGCAGCGAGTCCAGCAGGGGTCACATGTGCAGGGGCAGCTGTGCCTGGTGTGAAGGCACATGCATATAGACAGCACATCGACCAATGTGTAGTCTGCCCACATCTACAGTCCATCATCATGCGGACATAGGAATTGAACACAGGGCAACACATCTTAGTGGGTGCACCCACCGTGACCAACAATGCGCAATCATCGACGTACCCGCCCTGTGCATGGCCCCCCACCCAACGGAGGCACATCCAGTGCCACCATCCCACACACACAAGCCTTCCACGGAACATGCTGTGTCCAATGGTCAGTACAGAGTCAGCGCCCATCTGGTGGATCCTGAACAGGAGACACATGCACACACATGCCAGCTCCCACTATGTATGTCTGCCACCTGGCACGTGCAATGTAACCTCTCACCTGTGACGTGTGACTGCAAGCACACAGCCGTCTTGGCATGGGGCTGTCAATGTGGACACCTGTCAATGTTTCGGGAGGTGTGATCCGTACAGTGCTGTACATAGGGTGCAGTGCTGACACCTACTACTGTCTCATATCCCCTCGTGCCACAGGTCCCACTTGTTTTGGCCGCTCAGCCTGTGCCCACATCGTCGTCGTCGTGTGCCATACTCATCCAGCCTCGGAAGCAGTTCCATGCTCAGCAGACATTCATGTTGCCGTGGCGTTGCCGCTTGACGAATATGCAGTCAGTCCCCATCAGCACGCCCCGCAAGTCATTGGGGCCTAGATCCCCATGTGCATGCACATGGCAGTGGTTTGTATCACTAGCCATTGCCATTGTTGGGAGACCTGTGTAAGTGTATTGTGGCCGTGCCGTCCCAGCTTGACAGCTGGGCTGTGGCTCATGTGCTTGCTCAGTCATGTCAGTGATGTGTATGCGAAATTGCTATGTGTTGTGTTGCTTTGACATGTGTCCACTGCCATTTTCCCTAGGCGGAGACCGAACATTGACCGCCCATACCAATTGCTGGCGGACATGGACGATACAGAGGTCATTAGGAAGTTTCGGCTGGACAGGCCAACCCTGCATCGACTGTGTGCCATGTTGGAACCCCATCTCCGTCCCCGCAGGGTGTATCCGACAGCTGTCACCCCCACGGCTAAGGTGATGGCCGCCATGCATTTCTTCGCCACTGGGTCATTCCAGCACACAGTGGGCAGTGGAGGAGGGATGTCCCAGCCCATGTTCAGCAAGGTGCTGAGGGATGTACTGGCAGCCATGATGCTGTACCGAAACAGGTACATCCGCTTCCCCAGGGCTCGTGAATTGGCGGCAGTGAAGGGTGCATTCTATGCCCTTGGCAGAATCCCACACGTCGTTGGAGCCATTGACTGCACACATGTTGGCCTTGTTCCACCACAGGCCACTGAGCACCTGTACCGCAACAGGAAGCACACGCACTCCCTGAATGTGCAAGTGGTGTGCCTTGCGGACATAGTGATCACCCACGTGTGTGCAAAGTTCCCAGGCTCGGCCCATGACGCACACATAATGCGCAACAGCATCTTGCCACGACTGATGTCCAATCTGCAACAGGATCGTGGCTGTATTGTCGGTGAGTATGTGGAGTGGTGTAGCGTGCTGGTTGTGCGATGCTGTCCCCTGTCCAGTTGGAATAGCAACGGTTCTCTGTGTCCCTCACACCCAGGTGACTCTGCGTACCCGAATGGGGCATGGCTGCTCAGTCCATTGAGGAATCCTCGCACCCCAGCAGACGATCGCTACAATGAGGCACATGGGAGGACCAGACGTGTGGTCGAGCGTACCTTTGGCCTCCTCAAGTCCAGGTTCAGGTGCCTGGACCGCACCGGGGGTGCGCTGGCGTACTCCCCACAGAAGGTGTGCCAGATAGTGGTGGCGTGCTGCATGCTGCACAATCTGGCCATTCGGAAGCAGATCCCCCTCATCGTGGATGACGGAGATCAACCAGGGCCCCAGCCCGCAGACCAGGACAGCTCGAGTGAGGAGGACAGCGGAGAGGAGGAAGCTGGTAATGTGCGGCAGCAGCTCATCGCCCACTACTTCACTTGACGGTGAGTGTCCATGTACGACGGCTGATGTGGCTGTATCTGTGCAGGTGTGTGACATTACAGATAAATGTAAATGTAAAAAGCGCAGGCACAGTTAACTGCGGACGATTACAGCAGGTTAGACCAGTCTTCGAGGCGATTAAGTCCTGTATGGAGGCTGTCCGTACGTATAATCCATTTTAACTCCTCCTTGTTCAAGATGCCTGTAATGTTTGTAATTCTCGGAGGTTGGAGGATCACTGCGATGACTTGCCACCTTATTTGGTCCTCCGTGTGATTAAATGCAGCAAAATGTTCGACAAGAGGTGCGTTAGGTGTTGCACAACGTATCCGACTTCTATGTTGGCAGATCCGGATCCTAACTTTTTGTGTCGTTTGTCCTACATATATTAAGTTGCATGGGCAAAAGATGGCATATATAACATTGGCGGTGTTACAATTGGAAAAGTGCGATAAAGTGACATCAATATTGGCATGCACAAACTTCTTAGTGTCATTCGTGAGATGGCAAACACTACAGCCTCTGCATTTGAAATGCCCAAGCACCGGTGGCAGACCCCAAATTTGCCTAATTGTGGTCTTATTGTTACCGCTGGGAAGGGCTGCTCTAACAAGGTGGTCATGTATACTTTTGTTTTTCTTAAATGCAAATAATGGACGTTCCAAATTCAGACTACCTGCATTGAGTATGGGCCAATGTTTGAGAATACTCTTTCTAACTGAATTAGAGATAGATGAAAATGTAGTCACACAGACAAGTTTGTCGCTATTGTTTCTGTCTTTGGGACTCAAAAGGATTTCTCTGGGGCAGTACCATGCGCGTTTCATGGCAGTTTTGACTAGTTTACGCGGGTAACCTCTGCTAATTAACTTGTTTGTAAGGACTTTAGCTTCCCTAAAGTAGTCTTCCTTGAGGTAGCAATTGCGACGCAAGCGTAGGAATTGAGAATATGGAAGGGAGTCACGTAGTGCCCTTGGGTGATGGCTATTGTAGGCCAACAGTGTATTTTTTTCAGTGGGTTTGCGGTATAGGGAGGTGTAGAGTTTCCCTTCTTGTGCAATAATTTTAAGATCAAGGAAGGCAATCTCCTGTTTACTTTTACTAAGGGTAAAGGTTAGGCCATTGCAATGGTTGTTCAACCAATCTTTAAAATATAACAAGTCAGAGTCAGGCCCTTTCCAAATAAGGAAAATATCGTCAATGTAGCGTTTCCATTCAAGAATATTGGCTCTGAAAGGGTTACGAGGTGACAATATTCTTTGTGTCTCAAGAAAATCCATGTAAAGTATGGCAAAATTTGGAGCAAAAACTGCTCCCATACTTGTGCCTTTAACCTGTTGGTAGAAATTCCCATTAAACAGGAAAAAGTTCCTGGTAAGGCATATCTTCAAAAGGTGAAGTAAAAAGGAGGTAGGGACTGGGGAGGGTTGGGGTCTGGTGTTAAGGAACATTTCAATAACTTCCATGCCCTCGTCCTGGGGGATATTGGTGTACAAGGACTCTACGTCCAGAGTACAAAGAAGACAGTCAAGGGGATCAAAGGGGAGGGTTTCTACCAGATTAATCATGGCCATAGTGTCTTTTATGTAGCAGAGGGTACCAGGTATGAAGTCTCTGATAAAATGGTCAATATATCTACCTAAGGGTTCGAGGATCGAACCACAACCAGATACAATCGGTCTACCTGGAGGTGTGTCAGCATTTTTATGTATTTTAGGCAGGGTATATATAACAGGGGTCCGAGGTGATTTGGTATTGAGGTAAAGGAATTCGTTTTTGCTAAGAAAGCCCTGGGTCAGCCCTTCGTTGGTAATGTCAAGAATAAGTTTCTGAATCTCCTGAGTAGGGTCAGAGGGAAGCTTGCGATAGTGGTCTAATCTCGAGAGTTGTCCTAGGATTTCTTGAGTGTAACCATCAATCTCCTGAAGCACTATTCCGCCCCCTTGTCAGCAGGTTTGATAATCAAATTATCCATCTTTTTGAGATCATAGAGTGCGTTTTTTTCAAGCAATGACAGATTGTATGGGGTGTATCTATGACATGTCCCGTGGTTGGTAATGTCTTTGAGTACCAGTTTCTCAAAGGTGACAATCTCAGCCGGTATGCTGCATTGTGGTGGAGAAAAAGTAGATGGTGGCCGAAATGCAGTAAAGGCAGTGGGTGTGGTAAAAATTCTATCTAGAAAAAAGGCATGGAGACGTAGTTTTCTAAAGAACCGTAACAATTCAATCTGAAGTTGTAGGAGATCAGGTTTCACGGTAGGAACAAATGAGAGACCTTTACTGAGTAAATCTATTTGTGTCTCAGAGAGTTGGTGGTTCGAGAGGTTAAAAATAGGCATAGTGTCAGGAGTAGTCATGGTGTCAAAGGTAGTCATGGTATTTTGGTTAATATGAACCAAGGGATTAGAGTTAGGTATTTGATGTCTTACCATTGGTAATACCTCTGGCGTGTCTGTCTGTCTCCGGGTGCGCTCTGCCAACGTGGCTGACGTGGTGTCCCCCGGTTGGTCTGGCGGCCCTGATCTTGTCCTTGCCCTAAAAATTAGAGTTGTTAGCCCTATTCCTAGATGTGCTAGGGCCTTCGGCAGCGTCTGAGCTGTCGGATGATTCAGCAGAGGTTTCAGAGAATCCTACTACAGTCTGTTGTTTATTGAACCTCCCCCAAGGACGTGGTATTCTGGGACCGAGGTATGATCTGTTGGTGTAAAAATCTTCCACTAAATAAGGGTATGTTCTTTCTACTTTATAATTTTTCACGTCCCGTTTTACTTTTATGATTTTCTTGTTTTGCTCAATTCTGTGAAATTCAGATAGGGTTTTTTCCACCTTGTCTAAAAGTATTTTAGCGTCTTGGATATTGCTGTTTTCTTTTATTTGTTTCTCAATATCTTTGATTTCTAACTCAAGTTTTTTGGCCTCCTCATTGGCTATGTCAATGCCCAAGACCATCCAATGTCTTGAGCATGTAGTCCCAATGTGGCTGAAACCTGTAAGATATTTTTTAATTTCTGTAAAAACCCCTGGGATATTGCGAACTTGTAAACCAGCTGGGATTGTGTCTGTTTTTAAGTATTCCGTAAGCATACGGACCATCAGCTGTAACCTGATGAATTTTTTGGTCGATTTTTCTAGTTGTTCAAAAATAGAGCTGGCAACTGGATTAGTAGTGTCTGATGCCTCGGAGAAGAGGGAGGGTCCCTCTAGGATCTTTTTAATATAGTCATCCGAATAAAGAGGAGTGTGTTGTGCCATACCAGGCAGGTAAGGGTAGGCAGGGAGGGGAGGTGAAGGAAGGGAGGGAAGATGCCAAGGCAAGGGAGGCCAAGGCGGGGCAGGAAAGCGGGGAGGGGGAGAGGGAGGTAAGTGCGAAGCCCACTACAGAACTAGTAGGGTGGAATAAAATAAATCATTCCTTGCAATCCAGCGATTGCGCTTATGTATAACAAAAAAACAAGGAACCCTGGAAGTCAGCGGGGACCAAGGGTAGCGTTGTGTTTAACAGAACAAAGGTCCCACACAAAAAGAATATAAACTGAAAATTTCACACGAGTGAGGAGGACAGCGGAGAGGAGGAAGCTGGTAATGTGCGGCAGCAGCTCATCGCCCACTACTTCACTTGACGGTGAGTGTCCATGTACGACGGCTGATGTGGCTGTATCTGTGCAGGTGTGTGTGTGCTGTGTCAGGGTGGCCGTTTGTTCACTGCGTGCTGTGTGTCAACGCTCCATGGCCAGGGTAGTATGCCACTGTTGGTGGCTGTGGCATTGTGCCCTATTGCTCTGTGCGATGTGTGTACATTGCTTGTAGTTATTGACATGTACTGTGTGATGGGTGTGTGACACACTCATTGAATGTGCTCCTGTTCTGTCTCCCACCCCTAGGTCCCTACAGGCCCTCCGGATTCCATTGCCATGCCAAGCATCAGGTGCCTTTCCGCCCAAGGTGGCCGTTGTATTCCGTACAAATAAAACACAGGGCACAAACAGCAGTTTGTGTAAGAGGTGCATTTATTTCAAACTGTGACATGTGATTGTGTGTAAGGTGATGACAAAAGTGGTGCGTGCAGTGACAATGAGCTGTCGGTCATGGCTGCGTGATGCTCAGGGTGTACCCACTGGTTCTATGTCCATAGTCCAACACACACATGCCATCCAGATGGCTGTGTGGAGTGGGATCGTAGTCCAAGTCAATGCAGTGGGTGGTCAAGGAAGGCTGGCTGGCTGCCTCACTTGCGTCTGGAGCGTGCGAAGTCCTCCCGGGAGATCTGTTTCCACTTCGGACGGCCCCTTCCACGTTTGCGAGGGGGGGTGCCTGCTTGCGACATGCTGGTGGTTGAGGTGTGCTCACTGGCTGTGGACGCAGGGGAACTGGACGCAGCTGCATGACCCTGTGCCCCGGCAGGTGGTGGCGGTGGTGGAGCTGCTGTCCCTGGCTGTGACCTCACCACCAGCTGGCCCATGAGGTCCACGAGTTGACCTATACGGGCGTCCATGGACCTCAGCACCCCCAGCACCTCCCGCGTGTCTGAAGCAGACCTGACCCATTGTTCTTGGGCCTCTTCATAGGCCCCAAGGACTCTGGCCATTTGAGGCAGGGCATGGCTCCCAGGGGAGACTTGCGTTTCCCTGACCCTGCTCCTCCTACCAGTACTGCTGCCACCGGCCTGCCCACTAGCCACATTGCTCACCACGGTCCTCGCTGTGGCTCCCAGGGTGGATCCAGTCGGCCGGGCCACCAGCTGCGCTGGTGCCAGCGAAGATGTGGTGGTGGTGGCGGCGGTGGTGGTCGGTGCGGCGATGGTGGCGGTTGCGGCAATGGTAGTGGCCGCAATGACCGTGGGTGTGGCCGCAATGACCGTGGGTGTGGCCGCAACGACAGTGGCAGCAGGGGGCTGGGAATGTTCAGCAGCCCTGGATGATGGGTTGGTGGGTAGGAGGGGTCCTGGGGAGCGGCTGGGCCCTGCCACACCAGATGGGCCTGCTTGGTGGTCCGTGTCCGAAGAGGAGGACAGATCCTCCACATCCGTGTGTCCTCGTTGGGGGCTTGTAGGCTGGCTGTGCTGGCTGCTGTCTCCATCCCCAGCATCCAGCAGTTCGTCACCTGTGGAGAGAATGAGATTTGTTATTGTGTTGCACCTGGCGAAGTATGTATTTGTCGTCTGACATTAACAGTTCGTGCAATCTCGTACATGGGTTTCCCGGAGGTGTGTGTGTGGCTGTAGCATTTGTAGTTGTGTGTGCTTGGCAATGGGACTGTGTGCTGTGCACATGTGGCATGGGACGGATTGGCCATGCCGATGGGTGTGTTGCTGTGCCCCTACTTATTGTGACTCTGGTGTATGCGGGCTCCTGGCCCATCCTGGGTCTGGTTTGTACTTTGCTTTTGGTGTTCAGATGGGACGCTTAGGAACGCATATGGCAACATGGGGGCCATGCCCCAGATTCGCATTTGGGATGGAATATGCTTTTGGGGTACATGCTGTGAGCCATGGGTGCCGAACGTGACATGTGTTGTGGCAGCATGACAGTGCATGGTTTGAGGTGTGTGCATGCTTGACATGGCCTGCATATTTGCTGTCTGTTGTGATTACTGGACATGGCATTGGACGCATCGTTATGAGTGAGTGATGGTTGTGTGCCAGCCAACGTATTGCAGTTGTCCCATCTCCTTGGTGTGCGTGCTGCCCTGTGCCATGTGCATCACTGCAGTTCTCCGGGGGGGCATGTGGCCCATGTTGTGTGTTGTTGCTCACAGTGTGTCGTGCGCTTCATTGACTTCTGGCACATGGTTGGTCATGGGCATGTATCTTAGCGTGACTGCTGTATGTGTGGCAGCTGTGCGGATGACATGCCTTTCATGGGACTGGGGCTGACGGATGGGATGGATGGTATGTTGTATGTGCATGGTGTGTCTGTGTGTTTGATGGGTTCAGTGGTGTTCGTGTGCATTTATGTTGTTCCGCTCTGTTGCGTCTAGTGTTGTTTGTCTTACATAGGCGTAGTTGTGGGGTGTGTGGTTGACAGGCAGTAGGGGCTACATGGACAGGACTTCAATGGTGTTTCGGTTGTGTGTGATGGGTTGCACAGTGGCTGCCGTGTGGTACTATATTCAGTGTGGCTTGTGCATGCAGACGTGGCTCCTTGGGTGTTGCTGTGTCTGTGATGGGTCATGTGGGGTGTGAGTCTGTGGTTCATGTCCGTGTGCACATTGTTCACTTGTTCGTGACGGTGGGCGGTGCTGCGTGTTCGTCTGCTACGTGACATGTCCCATGTGTTGGTCGTGTTACGGTCCTCATGCCTCCAGTAATCCAGCCCTGTCCAGTTTCCCACCTGCAGGTTGTTCGGGCGTGCACTGTACTGGATGCCACATGGTTCTAAGCGGGGGGTGCTCCATGTTGCAGGTCTGTGGGGGTGGGGGGTGTTGTGGGTCGTGGTGGTGGCTGGACACCCACTGACACCGATTGCTGTGGACCGTGATGTCTACCTTTCGGCTGTCGGTGTGCACTGCGGTGGCTGACACGTGGCTGTGGGGTGTGGGGGATGCTCCTCCTTGCTGTGCTGTGGGACTAGGGGCCTGGTGTGTGTTGTACTTGGGCTGTCCACCCTCCCACCCACTGCACTTTGTGTTCCTGACACTTACCTGTTACTTGTCGGTTAGTGCAGCTATGGCGGACACATGGGTGTGGTGGGTGCTCGTTGTGGCGCTTCTGGCATATTTGGGGACCTGTTGGTGGTTACGTGGCTGGCTGAGTGTACACATGTCCCCACGCATCTTACAGTTGTTCGGTTTGGGCTGTGTGTGGTGGTGTCTGTTGCATGTGTGTGTGATGTGTTGTGTATTGTGTGCTGGACATGGGGGTGTTTGTCCCTGGGAGCTGTGGCATGGTGGTAGTGCATGTGAGTACATAGCGGTGTGCTGGTATACATTAGTTTGTACTTACCAGCCTCCACTCCCCCTGCTAATCCGGCGAGGATCTCGGGATGTATGATGACTCGCACCTTCTCCTCCCACGCTTTGAAGGTCTTGAAGAGCGCGGGATTCCCTCCGCCAGTGACGGCAGCCAGCTCTCTGTTCTTGGTCTCCTTCTTCTTGACCAGGCTCTTGACGTCATTCCACCGTTTGTTTATTTCGACTCTGTTCCTGGGCAGGGTCCCGACTGCATTGACCTGGTCTACGATCCGGTTCCACATTCTCTTTCTGGTGGCTAGTGGTGTGTGCTGGACCAGGTTCCCATAGATTTGTGGGTGCACCTTGATGATCTCGTCGACCATGACCGTCAGCTCCATGGGCGTGAACTTGGGCATTCTTTGTGGTGCCCTAAGTGTTACATTTTTCCAGAATATTACCCTAATGGTCCTCTATATGTCACCCTCAATTTGTATATTTAATTTATAATGTCTATCTGGAGGGCTGACATGTTGATCTGGGGTTTCGACTTCTATAAAGCAGTTGCTTTCGCATCCAGAAATTCTCGAAGATTCTGGCAAACTACTGTGACCTGTGCTGCGCTGTCTAGCAGAGTCATTGCACACATCTTGTTTTGAAGGAGAGTTCTCAATGTGTTTGGCATATTTTGATGTAGTTCCCACAAACTTCTTTTTCTTGAATTGGGGTTTTTGTTGTGAAAGTTTCTCCTCTTTTTTTATGCGGATGTCAGACAAGCATTGTGAGTCCTTTTTTGGTTTCAAATACTATTCTTGCCGGCACTCTGATTGCCCCCCTCTCTCTGAACATCTGTCTGATGATTCCTGAAAGGAACAAGAAGGACATGTATCAGTGGTGAGCAGACAAAATATCAAAAATAATATATCGATATACAAAAATATCGAAGTTAAAATATCGAAGGGACAGAATATCGAAGGGACAGAATATCGCTGGACAGAATATCGACCCTAAGGTAAGTAATATCGAATTTTTTAATATCGATGTTACTATTATATGTATTATTGTTATGTATTTTGTTATGTTTTTAATATGTATGTGTTATATGTGTTTTTGTTAAGTGTTCTACTTGTTTAAAAATATATGTATACAATTTTTATATGTTAATAAAAAAAAAATTTAAGTTAATTTTTATTGTTTGTACTGTAGCGGGTTGTGGGTTTATAGGGGAATATGGTGGGAAGTAATTTAATTATAATAAATTAATTATTAATTTTTAGGAATTATAAATTAATTGTAATTATTTTTTGCGTTTAAGTTCTGTAGCGGGTTGTGGGTTTATAGGGGAATAGGGTGGGAAGTAATTTAATTGTTGATAATTATATAATTGTTAATTAATTAATAATTGGTAATTAATTTTTATTAATTGGTGATTAATTTTTATTAATTCATTAATTGATCATCATGTAATTTAAATGTAATTAACTTATAATTTATTTTAATTAATTGGTATTGATAATTATATTATTGTTAATTAATTGATAATTGGTAATCAATTATTATTAATTGGTAATTAATTATTATTAATTAGTTATACATTTTTATTAATTGATTAATTGATCATTATGTTAAGTGTATTATTTTATCATTGGAGTGTGTTGTGCGTTTATAGGGGAATACTTTTGGAAGTAATTGAAATCTAATTAAGTAATTATTAAATTTATTTTTGGGTATTGATAATTAATTTATTGGATATTAATTATTAATAGGTAATTTTTTTAAATTACAATTTTTTGGTTCTAAAAATTAATTTATTGTTGTTTTATTATTAATTGGTAATTACATATTATTAAATATTATTTATTGATAAATTTAATAAATATATTAAGAATTATTTATTAATTGATAATTAATATTTAATTATTATTATTATTGGTATAAAAAAGCATTTAATTGTTTAATATTAGTTAGTTGGTAATTAAGTTTTAATAATTTATATGTTTTTTGTTATTAAAAATATTTTATTGTTCAATATTTATTATTTAGTAATTAATATTTATTAATTATTATTTATTGGTATTTATTATTAATTTATTGTTAATAAATTTTCTATTGGTAATTATGTTTTTAATAATTATTTATTGGTATTGGTAAATAGTTTAGAGTTATTTAATAATTAATTAATTATTTTAAAAAATTAATTTATTTATAAGTATGTTATTTGTAACTTCTACGCTATCCAACACTTCCCCTACTGTTGCACTCTCTGGAGTTGGAATAGTAATTTTTACCCCTACGCTATCCAACACTTTCCCTACTGTTGCACTCTCTGGAGTGGAAAAAGTAATTTTTACCCCTACGCTATCCAACACTTTCCCTACTGTTGCACTCCCTGGAGTGGGAATAGTAATTTTTACCCCTACGCTATCCAACACTTTCCCTACTGTTGCACTCACTGAAGTGGGAATAGTAATTTTTACCCTCACGCTATCCAACACTTTCCCTACTGTTGCACTCCCTGGAGTGGGAATAGTAATTTTTACCCCTACGCTATCCAACACTTTCCCTACTGTTGCACTCACTGAAGTGGGAATAGTAATTTTTACCCCTACGCTATCCAACACTTTCCCTACTGTTGCACTCTCTGGAGTGGGAATAGTAATTTTTACCCCTACGCTATCCAACACTTTCCCTACTGTTGCACTCACTGGAGTGGGAATAGTAATTTTTACCCTCACGCTATCCAACGCTTTCCCTACTGTTGCACTCCCTGGAGTGGGAATAGTAATTTCTACCCCTACGCTATCCAACACTTTCCCTACTGTTGCACTCTCTGGAGTTGGAATAGTAATTTTTATCCCTACGCTATCCAACACTTTCCCTACTGTTGAACTCTCTGGAGTGGAAATAGTAATTTTTACCCCTACGCTATCCAACATTTTTCTTACTGTTGTTTTTTTGGGGGTTGTAATAGTAGTTTTATTCCCTACGCTATTTAATATTTTTTGTATTATTTTAGTTAATATAGTATATAATTAATTTTCAAAATATTAAAAGTAAATTTAATTTTTTTAATTTGTTATTATAATTATTTAATTTTTATTTATGTTATTGTTTTATGTGTATAGATGTATTTGTAATTTATAATATTTTTTAATAATTTATAATTTATTAAAATAATTATTGAAACTTATTATAAAGTAAGTATATATATTATATATTATATGTATATGTTTAATTAATGTTTTATTTAATTATATATGTTACTTATTAATTTTAAAAATTATAAAATATTTTTAACTATGTTTATTTTAATTATAAGTATTATTTAGTTTATTTTACATATTATTTTTAACAAAAAAAACCCGATATTTTTGATAACGATATTTTTGACAATCGATATTGTTTTTTCGATATTTTTGTACTTACCATGTTGTAGATAGGATTTCGATATTATTGACATCGATATTTTTGTTGCGATATTTTTGTAGGTCGATTTTTTGACCTTCGATATTTTGTCAGTGATCCGTATCAGTATACTGATAGCTATCAGGCTGTTTAATATTATCACTGTTATGTAAATTGTAAACATTTTCAGAGAACTCCGGTTGTGGAGATCCACCCCGTTATTTCGTTTTTTCTTTATTTTTCTGTTAGTCCCAGTGTTTTATTAGAAGATTCACGTGCTTGTTTGGTATTGTCCTTCTCAGAACTATCTTTATGTTGTGGCTTATTTGGTCTGGCTCCCAAATTATCTGGGCCTATAGATGTATAGGTGTCCACAATAATATTTGGTAATTCACGCTCCTGGTCTGCTACTGCAACCTGCGCAAGATGTTGGCATATTACTTAATATTATTGAGGAGACTGTAGCAAAATTGCCAATTAATTTCATCCCCAAATCCAGGGCAGGGGCTGTCCCTATTCATTTTGAATTTGTTTTAACAGGCAGATAAAACAAAGCAAAGTAACCAGCATTGTGAACACGGTGTAAGATCAGCATGGAAGATCAGCATTGGCAGAGCTGCATGTCGAACGCGACAGCCATCTCAGGACCTTTGTGGCTGGAGTGCCCCCTCTGACCTCTGACATTGCACTGTTTATATAATAAAAACTGCTCTGTTAGTGATACAGTTCTGATGCAATGATGTGTCTAGATGTTAGAGGTTGTCTCCGAGCGCACAATGCAGGTACTAGATTATCTCGTTTTATTTTCCTAGCCCTGGATGAAGAGTACAGATTTTGTAAATGGAAAGGCTTTCTAAAAACAAGCAGCATGTACTTAGAATCATATCATGAAAATAAAATATGTAAAAGGTAACAGGGCTAAAACGAAGTCTAATAAAAATGTGCAAAGTATAAAACTAAAGGAGAACCAGAGTGGGCCCAAGTGGGCTTCACCACACCTGGACCTAATGGCTTACCGATCCATTTCATAAAATAAGATTCCATTCCCTAGATCACTTTTTTATATCACTTCTTTGTCAAAGTTTTGCACACTGGTATAATACCTCCATCTTGGAAAATTTTGGAAATGGCCCTTACTAGGGTGCTTTCCCTGGACTTTTTGCCATTATCCTTCCCAGTTTTCCACTGATCTAGGTGCTAGCCTTAGAACTTTGAGCGCGTTTGACACTGCCATTCAGTGCCAAAGCGCTCATCATATACATCCTGGTGATTGGTGTATACATGATTGGCTGATTCCAGTTATCTGTAAGTCCCTTGTCTAAGGGTAAGACATATACCTAGGGCATGTACCTCGAATGCTCTTCCGTGGGCCTTCAGCACTAGTTGTGCCATCCACGGAGAAAGCTCATCGATCGTTCCACAGGTTTGCCTTGGTGGGGCCTGTGTGTGCAGGTTACTGTTACTCAGCTTGGCATTTAAAAAGCTATGTGCCAAGGTTCTGCATGTCACTTGCTATATCAGAGTTCTCCCTGGCGACAGGGTGTGGTGTTGGGAAGAGGTAGGACATGTGCGTTACATTCAATGGTCATGAATGGCACCAGATGTTGTGTTTGGTCGAACGGGGCCTGGTCTTCGCATTGGATTAGCATGGGGAAATGTAGGGAAAGACTATTGATCAGTATTTTCTAAGGGCAGAATAGTAGCAGTATAGTGTTTGATGGGGGGACTGCTACATCTGTGCATCCCTGATAGAAAGCCATAAACTTGCAGCTCAAGGGAAACTGCAGACCTCTGATTCTGAGGGGCCTTTCTGGGGTGGTTACGAGGGGGTGGAATTGCCACCTGTGTTCCAAGGCGCAACGTCTTGGCCCCACTAAGAGCAATCAAACCTCCTGGGGTAGGATGGCAGACAGGGAAACATTTAGATAGGGCCTGTGCAGTTATTTCAAAGGTGACCTTTTAAACTGATTGTATCTTCAAAGGCCATTGTGGATATCACTACTGGGGCTCTGGCCTCCGAAAGTAGAGATGCTTTTCGATTTGGAACCATACTACACTGCTTCAATGCTGGGACATTAACAAGAAGAATCATTAGGGCAGGAGAAACTGCAATTGGATTATACATAGACTTGTGGTGGCCTGGATCTTGTCGTGCTCCAGTAAGGGGACTATCACTTGGTGGATTTTGCCTGGAAGTTGCTGGCCTGCAGCTAAGTGCCAACTGTTGTGGCCCGGGCCTCTAAGTACTCCCCAAGGACTGGTTGGCTGGCCTCCTGTCCACAAGATCCCAGGGACACAAAGGATCTCCCCGTTTGCACAAGATCGTTAGGACCACGCAGGGTGCAGCGGAAACAGGTGGAAGTGATTGTCGGTTGGGACAAGGACTGTCCTGACATATGCCATCATCACACTGTGCAGAGGAGGGTGCTCGTAAAGATCAGCAGCCACCTGAGGTGCCAGGACATGAGAAGTTCGAGGAGTCCTGGAGGAGCTTGTAGAGTCCAAGGGACCAGTGCTTGCTACCAGGGGACCTGTGCTAGCTTGCACTCCAGAGGGTGCAGTGTCCGAGGGGTGCTGGGGGACCTGGGATGGGAGCTGATACTGTCTTCG
Source organism: Calotriton arnoldi (assembly GCA_963921515.1). Lineage (NCBI taxonomy): Eukaryota > Metazoa > Chordata > Amphibia > Caudata > Salamandridae > Calotriton > Calotriton arnoldi. The sequence goes on along the minus strand of CAWUFW010015443.1, from coordinate 227,107 downwards.
ACCTCCAGATTGGGAGGACAGCAGTGCCTGACATTGCGGCCTCCATCGGAGGTCGCTGGCTCCCTCTCCCTGGATCCACACCCCAAGGTACTTTGTTGTGGAGAACATCGTGACAGGTTTCAAGGGGATTCGTTGTGCCTTGTGGGCACCTATTCCTGGCTGTCTGGAGCTACGGCAGCTCACACCTCTGCCTGAGGAGAAATATTTCTCCAGACTTGAAAGGGTGCCAGCTTCCTGGGTCACAACGTTTTGTCTTCGGAGGTGGCGGAGATAGCGATCTTGGGCTTGTGCAGTTGCCACCGGGCACCTGGAGGTCTAATCTGGATGGAAGAAACTAAGGGGCACATTACGATACCCGGCGTAAAAAAATCCGCCAGGCATGGAAGCGGCAAAAATCCGCCCGCACACACCGCCTGAACACCGACCACGCCATTATGAGTACACAAACTGAAAACCGCCATCGGCGGAAAAATCATACAAAATACCGCCCGCCATCGTCCGAGTCGGAGTCAAACCGCCCGCCACGGACGGAAACACGCACGACAACACAAAACCGCCCGCCCACACGGCCGACACACCGCACGTGAAATTACGATCGCACCGCCATGAGCGCGGAAAACAACAAAAATACCGCCCGCCAGCGCAAACAACGCCGATGAGAATCGACACGGCAGAAGCCATGGCGCCCACGTACCTGCACAGAAACCATCCGCACACAAAACCAATAGCACACAACATGGCCAACAAGTCCACACAGCAAGGCACGCACAAATACACAAGCACAGTACACATCCCGAAAACACCCCCCGGACAAACAAAAAATACAAAGGCCAGAACCCCAGACACAACACACCTGAAAACAACAGACCATGAGGACACACCCACATAGGTGAGTACAAAAGCAGCACTCCCACAGACCACAACCCCTTGCTACATTGCAAACCAGAGAGGAGAGGAGAGGACACAGTGACACAGCAAGGACAGCAGCACACCACAGAAACGCACACATCACAACCACCACCACCACCACCACCAAACACCGGCACCACAAACCCGCTGCACATTACACAACACACACCGCACCAGCACCACAAACACCATGGCACCACAAAGGATGCCCAAGTTCACGCCCATGGAGCTGACGGTCATGGTCGACGAGATCATCAAGGTGTACCCACAAATCTATGGGAACATGGTCCAGCACACACCACTAGCCACCAGAAACAGAATGTGGACCCGGATCGTAGACCAGGTCAATGCAGTCGGGACCCTGCCCAGGAACAGAACCGAGATAAACAAACGTTGGAATGACGTAAAGAGCCTGGTCAAGAAGAAGGAGGGCAAAAACAGAGAGCTGGCTGCCGTCACTGGCGGAGGGAATCCCGCGCTCTTTAAGACCTTCAAAGCGTGGGAGGAGAAGGTGCGAGTCGTAATACATCCGGAGATCCTCGCCGGATTAGCAGGGGGAGTGGATTTTTGTACGGAATACAACGGCCACCTTGGGCGGAAAGGCACCTGATGCGTGGCATGGAAATGGAATCCGGAGGGCCTGTAGGGACCTAGGGGTGGGAGACAGAACAGGAGCACATTCAATGAGTGTGTCACACACCCATCACACAGTACATGTCAACAACTACAAGCAATGTACACACATCGCACAGAGCAATAGGGCACAATGCCACAGTCACCAACAGTGGCATACTACCCTGGCCATGGAGCGTTGACACACTGCACGCAGTGAACATACGGCCACCCTGACACAGCACACACACACCTGCATAGATACAGACACATCATCCGTCGTACATGGACACTCACCGTCAAGTGAAGTAGCGGGCGATGAGCTGCTGGCGCACATTCCCAGCTTCCTCCTCTCCGCTGTCCACCTCACTCGAGCTGTCCTGGTCTGCGGGCTGGGGCCCTGGTTGATCTCCGTCATCCACAATGAGGGGAATCTGCTTCCGAATGGCCAGATTGTGCAGCATGCAGCACGCCACCACTATCTGGCACACCTTCTGTGGGGAGTACGCCAGTGCACCCCCGGTGCGGTCCAGGCACCTGAACCTGGACTTGAGGAGGCCAAAGGTACGCTCGACCACACGTCTGGTCCTCCCATGTGCCTCATTGTATCGATCGTCTGCTGGGGTGCGAGGATTCCTCAATGGACTGAGCAGCCATGCCCCATTCGGATACGCAGAGTCACCTGGGTGTGAGGGACACAGAGAACCGTTGCTATTCCAACTGGACAGGGGACAGCATCGCACAACCAGCACGCTACACCACTCCACATACTCACCGACAATACAGCCACGATCCTGTTGCAGATTGGCCATCAGTCGTGGCAAGATGCTGTTGCGCATTATGTGTGCGTCATGGGCCGAGCCTGGAAACTTTGCACACACGTGGGTGATCACCATGTCCGCAAGGCACACTACTTGCACATTCAGGGAGTGCGTGTGCTTCCTGTTGCGGTACAGGTGCTCAGTGGCCTGTGGTGGAACAAGGCCAACATGAGTGCAGTCAATGGCTCCCACGACGTGTGGGATTCTGCCAAGGGCATAGAATGCACCCTTCACTGCCGCCAATTCACGAGCCCTGGGGAATCTGATGTACCTGTTCCGGTACAGCATCATGGCTGCCAGTACATCCCTCAGCACCTTGCTGAACATGGGCTGGGACATCCCTCCTCCACTGCCCACTGTGTGCTGGAATGACCCAGTGGCGAAGAAATGCATGGCGGCCATCACCTTAGCCGTGGGGGTGACAGCAGTCGGATACACCCTGCGGGGACGGAGATGGGGCTCTAACATGGCACACAGTCGATGCAGAGTTGGCCTGTCCAGCCGAAACTTCCTGATTACCTCTGTATCGTCCATGTCCGCCAGCAATTGGTATGGGCGGTCAATGTTCGGTCTCCGCCTGGGTTAAATGGCAGAGGACACATGTCAAAGCAACACGGCACATAGCAATTTCGCATACACATCACTGACATGACTGAGCAAGCACATGGGCCACAGCCCAGCTGTCAAGCTGGGACGGCACGGCCACAATACACTTACACAGGTCTCCCAACAATGGCAATGGCAAGTGAGACATACCACTGCCATGTGCATGCACATGGGGATCTAGGCCCCAATGACTTGCGGGGCGTGCTGATGGGGACTGACTGCATATTCGTCAAGCGGCAACGCCACGGCAACATGAGTGTCTGCTGAGCATGGTACTGCTTCCGAGGCTGGATGAGTATGGCACACGACGACGACGATGTGGGCACGGGCTGAGCGGCCAATACAAGTGGGACCTGTGGCACGAGGGGATATGAGACAGTAGTAGGTGTCAGCACTGCACCCTATGTACAGCACTGTACGGATCACAGCTCCCGAAACATTGACTGGTGTCCACATTGACAGCCCCATGCAAAGACGGCTGTGTGCTTGCAGTCACACGTCACAGGTGAGAGGTTACATTGCACGTGCCAGGTGGCAGTCGTACATAGTGGGAGCTGGCATGTGTGTGCATGTGTCTCCTGTTCAGGATCCACCAGATGGGCGCTGACTCTGTACTGACCATTGGACACAGCATGTTCCGTGGAAGGCTTGTGTGTGTGGGATGGTGGCACTGGATGTGCCTCCGTTGGGTGGGGGGCCATGCACAGGGCGGGTACGTCGATGATTGCGCATTGTTGGTCACGGTGGGTGCACCAGCTAAGATGTGTTGCCCTGTGTTCAATTCCTATGTCCGCATGATGATGGACTGTGGATGTGGGCAGACTACACATTGGTCGATGTGCTGTCTATATGCATGTGCCTTCACACCAGGCACAGCTGCCCCTGCACATGTGACCCCTGCTGGACTCGCTGCTGGGTCTGTGGAGCTGATGCACCTTCTGCGCGTGGGGCGGACAGCTCTCCTCACTTCCCTCATTGCGCATGTCATGTCTTTGCCGCAGGTGACATGGATCATGGAGGGCCCACATGTACGCGTGGGTAGGCTACACATGATTGTTCACTGGTCGCCACCCCCAGTCAGTGTTTCGAATGGGAAGGTTGTCGTGCTGGTGGTATGTTCGATGTGGCGGATGGGCGGGCCTAGGTGCGGGCTTACATTCCGGACATGGGGGGTAGTTGGATTGGCGACTAGTTGCAGTACACACGGGACACGTCTCTTCCTTTCCACATCTGGGTCATCCCTTGTACTAACTGACAGTGATACAGTCATCTTCGCCCCAGCCCTCATGTCCTCCCCTCGCCCCCCAATATGCATGCTCACCTGCGAGGCTAGCGCTTGCACAGGCAGCCCAAAGCTCGCACCAGAGAGGGCAAGGAGTGTATGTGTGGGTCCAGTTGCACGAGTGGGCTGTCTCAGGGTATGATGTGTGGCGGGACGCCGTCCACCTGCGTGGTGCCCCAAATGGAGACCCGGCCTGCATGGACTATGCATCACAGTCTTCGCCTTCCGGATCCGCCACCTGCGACACCCAGTGGCTGTGGCTGCCCTTGCGGCCATGCCGCGTCCGTCTGTGGCTGATGGCCCACACATTCACTCTTTGGCCTCTCTGGGGAGGGCTCAGGGGTGGTGGCGCACGCGCTTGCACTTAGTCGCAATGGCATGTGGCGTGGTTGGTATGATGGGCAATGGATGGGATGGTGCGAGCCACCTCCCGTGACGTCAGTGCTGCTCGTGCTGTGGTGCGTCCCCCTACACTTCCATTTGACTTTTTGCCATGCTGGACGTTGAGGTTCTATTGCCTGCGTGATATGACCAGGAGGAGCGCGAGGAGACCTCTCACACACCATGCTCCACTGCCATCCCGTGCCCTGTATCGCCTGTGCGGATTGACTATGTTGGGGTTACACCTGGTCGACTGGGGCTGTGTGTGCCTTGTCAAGGGGCATGGCGGGCGCACAACAGGATCCAGCTTGTCCACAGAGGGTGGGCTGAGGTGCGCCTGGTACCGCTTTGTACGTGTGCCCGGCTGCTGTGCACACACGTGTTCACTCCCCCCCGACAGGCGTCCTCTCACAATGCCCAGGGAAGCGGTGGTGTACTGTTCATGAGCCCTCCCAACACGGCGTGCTCCAACTTGGCATGTGCGCATCTACCCGTCGCACCCACCCACCTGAGCACTGCGTCCATACGACTTCACACAACACATGTGTGTCTTCCACAGTAGTGCTACTCATTTGCGTTGACATCCAATACCAGTGGACTACATGGTCATGTCACGACTGCCGTGTACTTCACATACTCTCATCCTCTCTCATTCGTACTTGTGAAATGAGTCAGCGGAGACAGTTCTGGTTTCAAACATTATATTGAGTCTTCTGTCCTCTGTGATGCAGTATAGTGGACACTACTGGCAGCGGAATACATGTTGAGGATATACTGAGCATGATTACAAATGGGATAGGGTGTGGGGTTACATCTGCTTGGCCAAGGCTGTGCTAATGTACATTTACGTATAGCTGCGGAGCTGCGGACTTTGACACAGACGGTATACATGTAGCCTACCAGACCGCTCGGCATCATGGGCACAGTCCATCTCAGTTCCATGTGACAGGTTTTCTGCGGTTGTTCCTCATGCACGCGTGCATGTGAGATGACATCAGGGCATGTGCTTGCGTGCATGCAGCGGCGTGCCACTTGTTGTTGCACTGTGGTGGTTACTGGACATGTCACAGTCACTGGGGTTGTGTTGTTGTTGTATGCACTTGTCGTCCATGCAAAGGTCCTGGTATGGGATTCCCGGGGCGGGGGTGGGAGGGGTGCAGCACCCACAGACTCCAGGCGACCTATTCATGTCCACTGAGCGGTGTGTGTGTCCATGGGCGCTGGATCCATGTCGTGTCCTGGTTGTTCGTGCAGTTCCGTCCATGTGGGTGCGATGCACAGAGCCCATGCCACTGCCTCCCACGATGCATGCGGTGTTCCTGGATGTGATGGGGAACAGTGTGCATGTCCCGGTCATATCCGATGTCATGGCGATGTCGTTGATGGTGTGGTTACAGTTGCCGGTCGTTTGGTATGGCTGTTGTGGTGGTGACTGGCCAGTCCGTGCGGAAGCTGAGCATGGGTGCGGGGTTGGACTTCATAGGTCACTCGGGGAACCTGCGTTGTGGTCCGACGTATTTACAGGTTGACAGGTATGCGATGCCGTCCAGCAGGGCTTCCATGTCATTGGTGGTGTACATGTTTGCCAGCCAATGAAGCGGATGGTGGCTGTCAAGGTGTTGTTCGTAGGTTGTCCCTTGGAGGACCATGATGGGGCATGCTGGGTGACATTCGATGTAGCTGTTCTCGATGATCCGTCGTGTGGAGGCACAGTGGTTCCATTTCAGTGCGCGTGCGATGTTGGCCACATACGCCATGCCCCCATAGGCAGAGCAGGCCCTGTCGTGTGCGTCCAGAGGGAGGAGTAGTGGTAGCAGGTCCGCCTTCAGACATGCCGGGTTGGAGAGGCATATCTCGACGGGATGCTGGTAGGGACACCTCCGACAGTAGAAGACGGGCATGACGCAGCTGAACAATGTGATGCGGTAAGTCAGTCGGTAACTTACGTTCAGCAGGGACAGGAGATCGCATCCCAATGTATGTATCGTGCTGGTTTGGTACAGCTTGAGCTCTTCGGCGTAGTTGGGTAGGTGTGTTGCGGTTGCCATTTCGCAGCGGTTCGTAGAGGTGGCGTGCTCCGGCTGTGTGTGCAGTCTGCAATGTGCACGCTCCGGGGTTGCTGTGAGCTCTGTGTAGTCGTGGGGAGACAGGACTTGTGTTCTGTTGGCTTGTTTGGAGGACACGGGCCCTCTTCCCACATGCTTCTCAGACAGTTCAAAGTCGGTGCTGTGTGACTCCTTCCAATTAACTTGCATGTGGCCGACATGGGGGAGTGTTTTCTTCTTTCCTCCCCGTCCGTTGTGTGCTTCTGTGATATGCGCTATCTGCCGTGTGGTCGGTCTCCTCGGCATGCCTGTGTTGGTCTATTCTTGGACAATGGCTGTATTCACCGGCTTCTGTCGTAGGGCTGTGGTTTCGGTGTTGGAATGGAAGGTCATTCAGTGCTGTCTGCTCTCCCTTGTGTGGGCGGCAGGCTGCCTTTCCGCTCTGCGTTGGGCCTTGTGTGTGGATGTAATTCTTGGGCCACCTGTTGTCGGTCCCCGGGCTCTTTGGTGTTCCGTTTCATGTGTCTTGTTCATATGTGCAGGGTGGTATGGGTTTTTCAGTGTGGTACTGGCGTTCCTCTTCCCGAAGGAGCCCTGCTTCTCCTAGTTGGTGTTGCCGCCGCTGTGTGCTTCGCCATGTTTGTTACACTGGGGTGTGTCCTGCTGTTGCGTGACTTAACTGACATGTGTGCGTCGGTTGTGTGGCGTTGGGTGTTGTCCGTGAATTGGGCGTTGGGGACATGTCTGTGGCCGGCCTGTCACGTGTCATGTGCGTTCGGGGTGGGGCTGGTGTGTGTGCTGCTTGGTTGTGTCCCTGTGTCTGTGTGCGACGCATGCATGGCGCTGCGGTTGGCCTCTGCGTTGTGCGCATGTGTGGCGGCGTCATCGGCGCTTTGGGGCCGTGACGGGGTGGTTGGTTCCTAGTCCCAGGTGGTGTGTACACATGTGTTCCGCGATGTTAGGATTTGGCCTGTGTGTCATATGTGGATGCAATGGTGGATGTGTAGTGTGCACGCGCTGGTGGGGGGTTGTCCGCTTTATCCGCCCTTGCACTGTGTGCGCTGTTTGCGTGCACTTGTTGTGTGTGTGCCTACCTGCGTCTCCGCGGTACGTTGCGTCCTTGGTGGTGCATCAGCAGAAGCATGGGAAGGGCCTGCAGTGCTGGATTCATGCCCGGGGTGCCGCTTCTTCGTTGTCCGTGCTCTGCGTCCGTGTTTCCGCCTCTCTTTCACGTGCGGTGTCTCTTTGCCGTGGGAGCCGTTTGTTTGCAGCATCGTAATTTATGCGCCGGGCGGGACGTGTTTCGTCGGACGGTGTGTGTCAGTTGTGCTGCGCCGCTACGTGTGCGGGCGCACTTTGATGGCGGACGGTGTTGCTGGCTTGCCGGCGGTGTTTGGCCTGCTTTTCGCATCGTAATTGGGCGGGCGTGTGGACTGCTGCGTGCCGGCGGTAACTGGTGGTTTTTGCATCCGCCAGCACGGCGGTAGTGCTTCCGCCCGCCATCGTAATGGGCCCCTAAGTAACTGTTTCTTTCCGTTTTAGGTGGTTCAGACAATCTTATCAATGTGGCGCCAGCTGGGGCAACGTGTATCGTTGGCCAATGTAGTTGAGTGGTTGAGGGGCTGGGTCATGAGGCTTAGTCAAAGACCTAGGATTGCTTGACCATTGCAACTGTTGGGGGTATGCAATATTGGGGAATGTTGTGTAGTATGAATACCTCTTATTAGGGCATATATGTTCATGCCGTTCTGCTGCTAGTGGGAAAGTTCAACAATTGCATATAACTGTAAAGTGTCCTCCAACTGTTTTTATCCCTTGCTTAGAGACGCACTCAATAACCAAGCAGGACCCCATCAGTGGTAACAGAGTCCTTTAATGAAGCAAAAACCGGCATTTCTTTCCAAACTGATTCAAAAAGCCCTACGCGTTTCAGTGCTCCTGCACCTTGGTCACGGGCTAGCACAGTAGTATTGGGCAGATTCACAAGGGCGCCAAGTCACCTGATTAAAATAGCAATCACCTGCCCCCTGGTGGGCTGGCTCCGGTGCGATCAATAGAACGGCATGCTGGGACTTGAAGTGTTCCCTCGTGTGCTCTCACCCTTCAGTGGGTTCTGCCGGCAACAACCTTATTGTGCAATTTTACTCCCTCCAGTGGGTCTTTAAAAAGAATTCCGGTTTCCAATGAAGCTAGAAACTTGTCATTCCGCTATGCTGAGATTCTAGTATCTCGCAGCAGCCCATCTAATTTCCGATGGCGGTGCAATCTCCCCGACCAAGGACTGGCCGTCTTTTATGTCCTCCAACTGTTTTTATCCCTTGCTTAGAGACGCACTCAATAACCAAGCAGGACCCCATCAGTGGTAACAGAGTCCTTTAATGAAGCAAAAACCGGCATTTCTTTCCAAACTGATTCAAAAAGCCCTACGCGTTTCAGTGCTCCTGCACCTTGGTCACGGGCTAGCACAGTAGTATTGGGCAGATTCACAAGGGCGCCAAGTCACCTGATTAAAATAGCAATCACCTGCCCCCTGGTGGGCTGGCTCCGGTGCGATCAATAGAACGGCATGCTGGGACTTGAAGTGTTCCCTCGTGTGCTCTCACCCTTCAGTGGGTTCTGCCGGCAACAACCTTATTGTGCAATTTTACTCCCTCCAGTGGGTCTTTAAAAAGAATTCCGGTTTCCAATGAAGCTAGAAACTTGTCATTCCGCTATGCTGAGATTCTAGTATCTCACAGCAGCCCATCTAATTTCCGATGGCGGTGCAATCTCCCCGACCAAGGACTGGCCGTCTTTTATGTCCTCCAACTGTTTTTATCCCTTGCTTAGAGACGCACTCAATAACCAAGCAGGACCCCATCAGTGGTAACAGAGTCCTTTAATGAAGCAAAAACCGGCATTTCTTTCCAAACTGATTCAAAAAGCCCACTGTAAAGTGTATATACAATGTGTATCAAGTTTTGATTTCAATGGGAAAGTTCGACAATTGCATACAGCTGTAAAGTGCATATACAAGGCTACTCTAACCAGTAGCTCATGAGCTACAGGTAGCTCTCCAGCTACTTCTGAGTAGCTCTCCTGTGTGCAGCACAGCCTACTAAATTAGAAGCTTTTGCTTGATTGAATTAATATATGTATATCAAAATAGAAAAGTGTGTGTTTTGCGACCAAAATGTGTGTATTTTAAGAATTCATATTGTCCAAAATATGCTTAAATTTAATACTTGACTAATGCATTATACAACACTAATTATAATAGTAGCTCAGGATGATTTGCATTGAGCATAAGTAACTCTTATTAATTAAAAGGTTAGAGATCCCTGGTATATACAATATGTATCTTGTTTTGATTTCAATGTGTGTGTAATACAAACACCAGTGTTTTATACATGTGGTGTGCAGTCTTTTTGTTGCGTACCTTGTGTGTTGTGAGGGTGGTGTTGTGCCAATACTTTACATTTGGGTCCTGAGGATGAGCCTGACTGCTCGGTGCCAAGCAACCCAAGGATGAGCACAGGTTATCGGACATGTGTATCATACTCATCTTATCTAGAACAGTAGATTCTGACTGGCTTCGATGCACCCTAGCTGGCCGGAAACCACAGAGTCTAACAGAAAGAATCTGTCATTCACCCAATATATAAAACAGGAGAGAAAGAAGATCCAAAAAAACTATAGCTCATTGCTCTCTTGACTGCATCTGTAAGATTCTCTCAAAATATTTATTCCAAAACTAGTTGATTGGACAAGTGAGGAGAAAGTAATCAGCTACCATCAGACAGGATTCTAGCTTGATTGCTCTTCTACTGATAATATCGCTGCCTTGATGTTGTTAGTCCAAAACGCCATTGACAGGCATCGCACAATATTTGCGTGCTACATAGATTACAGCATGGCATTTGACAAAGTCTACTGATCTCATCGATGACCAAGCTCCAGAATTGGGGAATTGACCATTCACTGCTTCACTTCATGAAGGCACTGCCTGAGGAAAGGTGGCTACAAATTAAACTATCGAATGGAAACATCCTGTTGTCTAAAATACCTACACATAATGGATTAAAACAAGGCTGTATTTTGGCTCCTCTCTTGTTCTCCCTCTACATTTCCAATTTACATACGCAATCGGACAATGTGGATGGCTTACCACCAAATTTAGGAAAACAAGCAATCTCGCATTTAGCCTACACTGACGACCTGGTAGTTTTCTCATTAACAACCAAAGGTCTTCAGTACCAACTATCAAGACTTCATAAATTTAACATTGTGAAAAGTATCCTGGTCAACTAATCCAAATCAAAAGTAATGAGTCTTGGGAAATGTAATAAGCAAATGTTATAGAAAATTGGTAAAGTTACGATTGATAAAGTAGAGTTATGAGTATTTCGGTATAATTATTGATGATAAACTGAAATGGATGTCCCACATTCAAATAAGGAAACACAAAGTAGAAACAATAACTAAATCAATCTGAAGGTTTACAAGGATCTATAGAAGAATGGCTATAGATCAGTCAATCACTGTGGTCAACTAAAAATTCATACGATCATTACTTATGGCTCATTGACTTTCAGCACAAAACAATTCATGATATGAACACCATATGTAGGCATGAGATCCTTGTTCAATTTACAGTCAGTAACACCACAAACTACATTAGGTTTTGAACTGAACCCATCATCTCTGTGGATACACCAGACAGCAGCCAAATTAAATTGTGTTTGCAAATGCAGTCGGACAAATGCAAATACGCTTTAGTGCTAATCCTAGAAGAGTTCAAAATAAAAACAGATAGGAAAGAAGGACTGACTCTCTTGTCACTAATAAAAACAATTGAAGAACAAAAATGTCCCCAATTAAACAACCTCGTTGAGATGCCAAGAAGTACAGGTAAGAGATTAATAAAGAATACACTACTGGATAACAGACTTGAGGACTACGTATTAATATATTTGAAATACAAACATACAGAATTCATTTTAGACTCTTACTTTACTTCAAGACAACTGCTGCATAGCAGTTCAAATTTGGAAGGCCTTGTAAAAATGGAATTCTAAAGATTTAAAATAATGTTCATACCAATCTTCCACTTTGGAGGACCATGGAACACTTTCTGTGCAGGAACCATTGGATACAGGTTGTGTGGCTATAAGAGTCTATTTGTCACATTATCTGTTTGTGCTAAAATTTACTGCACTTACGTAAGAAATACTTACAGGAATACTTTTGAGAATACAAGGCGAGGACAGTACAATAGGCCAATAAATTGTGTTTTAATTTCCAATCCATTTCTTTTATTAGTAAACTTATGAAATTTCTTGATTAAGCTTATAAATATACAAAACAAATCACTAAGAGGTTATTGGAGCCAAACCCCAATAATTCACTGTACCACAATTTTTTGATCACCCAACATTTACTTCTGGCAGATCAGCTCTGGCACCCTTGATCTAGCAATAAGAATAACCATCCCTTCAACATTAGACCCCAAAATTAGCAAAGTAAATGAAGTAGTGACTAGAACCACTCCATAACAGTGTTGTAGATCGATGAAGAGTTAAAGAGTTTTATTACACAAAAATTCTCAAAAAATAGGCATTACGGGAAAATGCAGAATATAAGCCATAAAGGTTTGGATACAGAGAACATAGTCTGAAATCAATATTATTCTAAGTCCCAATAGGCAACAAAACCATAAGAGAAATGGACAGAGTCCTTAGAGGAATAGAGAACTCATCAAAAAGTGATCAGATAGATTCCCATGAGGAAAACAAAAAGTCTCAGGCCCACCCCTAAAACCAGCGATTTCTATACACATTTTAGGCATAAGTAATAAGAATAAATTGCAAATTAAGCATGGTATGACTAGCAATAACACATACTGGACAAATCAGAATGATGATCTTCACACAAATAACTACAACACTAACCCATTTCTATGGTAGAAGAAATCTTCCATTAGCTTCCACAGCATCATCGCAGTGCAGAGATGTACAACACAATATAAAACATTTTCAAATAAAGACTAATACACAAGTAAGCTAGCAAGCCTGCATCGGAACTACTATAGGAAGTGCCCTTCAAACTGTTGATCTAGAAACATGAAGAAAAAGTTTTATTCACAATACATGCTCTCTAAAGAAAATAACCAATTGTGTCACTGTGTCTTGTGCTCTGCGAAGACTGTTGGGAGAAAAAACATGCAGGGGGACATTGATTGGGAGAGGTGATGAGCAAGAGCAAGATGAGCAGAACAACATAAACAGCACCCATTTTAATAAAATGGTGTTCATGTAAAAATATGGCATAACTAAACTACGTTAATTAACATCTAGGTAAAATCATTTCAAGTGTAACATCATTAATTCACCAATTACATCTATATTCATTATAAAAACATTAGTATTCAAATAGAATTTGTCAGCCAAAATTGCACATTTAGAAAAAGCTTCAACAACCTCATAGTTTTAATTCATTCATTTATTTAGCATGTGTTATTTATTTGACTATTTGTATCACTGAATTTTATTCCATACATTTTTTAAGGAGGTATCAGATTTGTTATACTGAATTATTGTAACCATTGATTAATACAATAAACTTATTACTACTACTAGTAACATTATGGAACAATTTCATGTAATCATATTGTTTCCAGCAGAAATGTCATCGATAAATTCAATGGTGATATTATAAGTAATCTCATCAGTGGTGTCATGAAGATGACATTTGAGAAGTTGAGTGATTTCATTGACGATATCATTTGAGATGTTCTTAGTGATGTCATGTGTGAAGTCATAAGCAGAGTATGGTGGGGGTGTTAGCTATGTTTTACATAGCTAATAGTAAAGACCTATTTCAGGGGGTTTCAAGTTTGGTTTCATAACCACAACATTGCTTTTACTGTGTTTTTTTCGTGGAATTTCTGGGGGTATTCAAAAACAAAAGTTACGATTATATGAGCAAAAAAAGATAGCTTATCATAAAGAAAGTTTTTTTTTCTCTGAATAACACGCTAATCATTACTGTTGTTGATTGATGAGAAGGACCATGACTTTAGAGCAGTGAAGTTGGCAATTTGTTGTAACGTCTTTCCACCTCTACAGTGACAATAAATAGCACGTGACTGTTGCTGGATCTGCCTGTATGGCTTACATTATGCTGTTTTCATGCATTAAATGTATGAACAAATGTATTTAATCAAAGCTGAAGTAAAAATGTTTGCAGTCACTAAGGGAGCTATATTCTTGCTAAATAGCCCACTTGTTTTTCTGTGTTAAGTGACTGTAACATTTACTAGAGATGCAGTTAGCAGTCATTCTAGTATGTAAGCAGTAAGACTGTAGTATAATAATGAAATCGTTCTAATGAATAAGTTAAAACTTGTTGATTGGTGTACTTGCAGCAAAAAAAGTGCTGTTGGACTACATTTATTTTCAAAGGATAGCACAATTACAATGTATGCATATACACTGCATGCATTATGCTACTTACTACCACTGTTGAATGTAGGGATGGCCCCTGAACCAGAGAAGCCCCTTCATGAATATATGGTTTATGACATACTGTTTTTCATGTAAATATAGACATTGCGTATGAACAGAGCACATGATGCAGTTCTATTAGACCCATATTGCTTGTAGTGTTTTTTTAATAACACTATAGCCAATAGTTCTCGGACTTTTAGAGCGGGGACCTATTGGCTTTGCCAAAGTTAGTTACTTTCACTGTGAAGCTAAGTGTAGCATTATGGTTATTATTCTAGGCACCAGCGTCAATGTGTAGTTTGCTTGATAAAAATATTACTCTGTGAAGTTTTGAGTGTAGTTAATACCTTGTGATTCATAACCAGGGTGCAATCTTAAGATGACATCATTTCCTTTGGATCACTTTGTTTAAAAACTTTCCTTACAGCATAGTTGGAATGCACTGAAATAACAGTTTCAAGTGAATAAACCCACAATGCAGTTGACATATGATTAATGTGGGCTGTCTTGGAGCTCCAGGGTCGAACTGCCCTATAGGGCAATCAGGCAGTGCTGGAAGAGCTGGTCTGAAAGCTCAGTGTGTGTGCTGTGTTTTGGCTGTTGGTGGGCCTGTTTTAAGGCCTGCTGGGCCGGTGTTTACTGTTGATTTCCCTGGTATTAAACAAAACATTGCCTACAGCAAGCTCAGATCCACGCAGTCTTCCATATCTTGCAAAACACCTATACAGCATGTCTTTACAAGTTCAAAACTGTCCCAATTTGTAAACATAGGCCACTTTTTTAGTTATCTGATTCACTAATGGGGGTCACTTTTATTTTGGTGCGGGAGGGCCTATTTTCTGTCCCTGACTGACCCTGTGAAACTCGCATCAGAAATAAATTGCTCGGATGTTTACAAAGTGCACCATGCTTTGATCTTGTTTTTTCTGTTTCTCTCTGCAGGGAGATCGGTAGAAAAACGAATGTTAGACTTCTGGAGTCCAACTGATTGCAGCAAAACATCTTTTTATTGGCAAGCGTCACCGTGAGTAATGCTTTTATCAAGGGAAGATAAACAGTGCCCCAACCCAGTCAAGTTGGCAACAGTTTGAATTTGAAACTCGTAAAATGAACGATTTACTTCTGGCTACGCTATTTGTTAATTAGCAAATTCATCACTTACATGAGATGCACGGGAGCATATTTTCTCCAAAGCAACACTATAAAACGAAAATTACCATCATTAATTTAAAATACGTCTCTTTGAATTTTGACACTTTGCCCTTTACCTCAAGCACTCTTTCATGTCTTTTTCTTTGAGTTCCAACATTTGTGGTGCTTTTTAATGATGAATATTGCTATTTTTGATTTCATATTAGTAAAAATGTCAAAAAGAAATACTTTTCAAGGTGTAAAGTTAATGGAAAAGAACTAATGAACTGTGCATGCACATTACAGAAAACGTCACAGGAGGTGAGAATTGATAGTTTTTGAACTTGCTCATTGTAGTCTCCCTTCCCTGGACAGTTTTGCTCCTGCAGGAGCCGATGAATTCCAAACTGATCTCAATTTCTGGCAGCTCGCAGGTATTGACGTGCTTTTTGGCCTAATGCATCTGGGATTAGCTGTCGCTGCGTGCGAGAATGTCACTGGCACAACAGATGTGGAAGACACATCAGAGCCGAAGGATTTGTGAAATTTAAACTTTGTTTTGCTCCAAAATGACGATTTGCCAACTTTGCAAAGTTTGAAATTTTGAGACTGCATGCAACTTCAACAAAGCGGCAACTTCCTCTGATGTATTCGTTATGAGCCAGAGAATGGCCAGAAGATAGTAACTAAATCATTCAATCAGGATTTGTAAAGCGCAGCTGCTTCGTCGATGAGGGTCTTGGTGCGTGGTGGGATCATGCTGCGGGATAGCGCTGTAACTGGTGTTAAAATGAGTCGTACTGAGTATGAGAAGAAATAATGAAACAGAGTAATCCTCTCATTTATGATTGGCACTGATATAAACATATAATTCATGTTTCTTGTGGTCAATTATTCTCTGTCGCTAGGGTAACGAGGATCCTCCTGTCAGAACCCTGTTCGTACAGCCAAGGGCCAAGCAGTGGTTACTGGGCCCAACTCTGGGGGCTGCTGTAAGTCTTTCACATGCAGCCTAGGTGGGCTGTGGTGAGCTGTACTCGAGTTCCTCACACCCAGTCCTATGATGGCAGAGGCGTGGGGGGTTCTCGATGCTCCTCTGATGCTGGGTAAGTTCTTTGGTTCCTCCCACGGGTGGGGGAGTGCGGAGAGCCTGGTACTGGTCCTCAGTAATGGGTCAGGCCTGTTAGGGTCCCCACAGTGGTCTTGTTTCTACGTAGATGGTCTAGACCAGACCACACTTCTTGCCTCATCTTGCGGGCCCCCTCTGGCATGCAGGGTCACTGTTCCTCCTCTGTGCACAACTTCTGGCCCAATTGGCACAGTGAGCAATAAAATTATGGATTAACCCCAGATCTGTGACTGGGGTGAACGTTTGATTTGTTCTGCATTCCATTCATCATCTGTTCTTTTTCTTTTGTTGCCCTAAGTGGGAAGGGTATGCCCAGACTTGGGTCCGTGCTCACTGTGCCACTGGATTCAAGCTAACCTGGCTGATGAGGGGTGATACCCCGAAACCGGTCCCAGGATGCTTGTTTCCAGGACTACACCAACAACTGGAACCTTACGATCTTTTTACAAACAAAGCACAATCCACAAGTAGCATTAGTGTCTGGATGAAAAGGAAACAATGGCAAAAGGAAAAACAATATTGACATGAAAATGGTTCTTCTATAATGCAGTAGTGTCATTGGATTTCTTAGCAAACCTAGACACTGGATGAGAGGTGAGCCCATTGAAAATGGGTGTGTGTCTACAGTTAAGTTTCCAGCCACAAATGAAATGGAGGTTAGACCTGTAATTGATGAAGATATGGGGAATTCAGATACTGCTGAGAAAACGTTGCTAGATGACTATGTGCCAACAGTATTGTTTGATGATTGTTTTCTTGGACATTATGAAGCCCATGGAATTCTGCCTTCTCATTAAAACTTTAGACCTTGACCTGACAGTATTATCACAATGTCTGAGGGGAAACTGCTTCCTCACCAGATAGACTGTCCTTCTGAACTTCCTAATCGCTTGCTTAGTGCCTCTTAACAGCTTTGAAAGTTATGAATCATGGCGGGTGCTTTATGCTTCCTGTCTGCTTAGGCAGCATCACTGTGGCTTTAAACTCACCTGAACATGGGAGAGGTCAAGGATAACAAGCTGTACTAAACTGATCTCACAAAAACAATTTGGCCTGCTGGTATAAACATCAGATCTGCAACTGATGCATTACCCTGATTATCTAACTGCACAAATCAACATTTATAAGTATTTAGAGCAAATTCCTTTAGATGTAAAACCACCAACCTCCTATCACTCTTCCAAGAACAGAAAGAGAAAAATAAGACAAAACGATCAGGATATCTAGAAAATTCAGGGCATATGAAGGCATTTGTGTTTGAGGCTGTGGAGAATAGCCTTAATCAATTTAACACAACTCTTGTACCCAATAGTAAATAACCATTGTAAATCACATTGATATCAGCCTTGTGAGATCTTAGAATTACTCTCTTCTGAATATGCTTTGGACCGTGAGCACCACACGTGGTCCCCTAGAGAGGACAATCAGTTTCATGTAATCACACCTCATACGATAAAAAATCACCATATAAGAAACTTTAAAACTAAAGGTTATGTCTAAGCAAAAATACCCTAGTCCTTCATGGATAAATAAATGTTGTTTGAAGAGATGCCTATACGTGAATGCGTCTACTACGATTCATGGCCTGATTATAGATGATGATCTTGATCTGACGCCTGTAGCTAAATCCTTTCTTGGGAAGGACAGTGATTTTGTCCTTACTGATCTGGTCCTGAAAGGATACAAGATAATTTGACGCAACTATTAGTATAAGGAAGAAGGTGGTTTAGGACTGATTTATCAAGTCAATATCAGAGCCTGGCAATGCACCCTCCCTACTTTCCCTCTTCTTCAACTTCTGTTGAAAAAAACTTTCTTTCTCCAGAAGATGTTCCTGGAACGTATAGGAAATCTGCCATCCATCACAGTTCTCTGTGGATTCCCAAAACTTTCCTGGAGTTGTATGACGGAACCCTGCATGCATTTACCCCGCATGACTTTACAACGTAGTCACTACCCCGACTGTGACGATACCACGTGTTACTTTACCATGCATGTCATTACAACGACTTGCCTTAGGGGGGCACTGGACTTTGGAATAGTATAAATTTCTATTCCAAATCCAATCTACACAACAGTAGGGAAGGTGTTGGACTTAAAATCCAACACCAGTCCAACAATGCGCAAGTTGTTGCAATGACTTGCGGGGCAAAGGAACGTGAGGTAACATAGCAATTGGGGTAGTGAGTGCATTGTAAAGGCAGGCCATTGTTCTGTCTGTGGTGTAAAGGATGTTTCCCCTTTCCTGGATATCAATTGATAGTAACAAATTAATTTGGTTAGAAAATGTATATATCTTATTTGATGATCTGTTACTATGGCCACCCAACATGCATGAGCTTCTCCTTTATTTTGGTTTTCCAATATTGTGACAGGCTCAACCCATAAAGAGGGCAAAACATTTGATGTAATCGTTTACCACAAATGAGAATATCTAATCATTTAGTCAATTTTGTTTTGCTTGGATTGACTACAGCATTTCATTTATGAAAACGATCTCTAGTGTGGGTCCAATCAGTTTGTCCTGACAGCAATACAACCTTTGAAGATGGAAAAATATCTCAGTGGAATGGTCAGATTCAGTGTTCTGTACATGCCATTATGCAATGAATCAGTTTTTAATTGGTTTGAAAGAGTGACTTCTAGGGACTACTAATCAGGCTGTTTTTGAATGAAATGTCTTTAAAAACACTTCGAAGAGACATATTTTTGATGCACCTTGGAATGAACTACTGCCCAAAAATAAGTTTATCTCCTAGCAAGAGCATAGTGAAAATTATATAACTAAGATATTAAGATTGGCCTGTCTTAGACATGCTACAAAGTACAAACAGTTCATTAAAACAGCCAAATCCACAAATAGAACAAAGATAATATTCCACTCTTCAAACAAAACACAAGAAATATTTAATACACAGTTTACTCTCGAGAGACTTTAACAAATCATGAACCCTCTTTGGAAATCTATGAATTCCTTACGTGAGAGAGTGCAGTGCTCCCCAGGATCCATTGTATGTGCTCTAACCCCTAAAACATGGTAACATTGACTAATGCCCAATTGACCTATTTAACACTACAGGAAGGCCATAGAATATGGTGCAGGAAAATATCCCAATGAGATGGAAAGTTAAATTCCAGCTTTTTACTGCAACTCTGTCATCCATTAGAGTGCCAAAGAAAATGTGGTTTCAGGCCTACCTGTGTAGCCTGACTCCTGAAGCTTTTAAACCTGCAGGTGAGCCTGTCAAACTAACGCTGGTTGACAGGAAAGAAGCGGACTTGTAAATATTAAATAACTTATACCTAAGTAGGCCTTCTAACCTGCCAGGTAGGGTGCCTAGTATTTAAAAGTGGTACATGCAAGAATTTAATGTTGGCATGTACATGCTAGGGGTGGACGGAACTCGCAGAGCTTCACTTTGCGAAACTCCACAGAGTTACATGGAAACACTGCGAGAATCCGTGAAGTTTCGCAAATGGGCGGAATTAGTCATGTCACACTGCTCATGCTAATTTTTAGCGCCAGGAGCTCGTTCTGCACTGAAAAATCAGCCAGAACAGCCCCACATGGCGTGCCTAAGGGTGCTGCTATTTGAGTTGACTTGATGCCGCTTCAGTAGATTTTCATTCCGCTTTCTGACCACCTGCGTTGGGCAAATCTCATCGGGTGACCTCCTAGCGACCGAAGAGTACACCAGGGTATGCCAAATCTCGCTCGCGCTTACAAACTTACAGTTGGAGAGCTGCATGTGAGGAAAAACTCGCGGTTGACGGAATTTGTCTGAAACTACGCGGAGTGGCCAAAACTCTGTCACCTCTGCCGGCAGAGAGGAATTTATCACCCACCCCTAGTACATATAGTAACTAGCCCCCAAAAGCTATTTTCACAGTAAAGGCCTGTAGCTGCCATATGAGAACAACTAAGTGTAGAATACTATCATAGCTTTTCTTTCTCCTGGAATAATTCAACCACTATTTTAAAGTTTATTAAAAATCCAAATTCAGTGGTGAAGTCAGATGTTTAATAAATATTTAGGATAAGCGACTTTTAAAAAGTTAGAATTTGTCTGCTTGAACCTCCAGTAGGCTAATTGGTGTTAGCCTGCTGGCAGGTGACCCTGCCAGTGCTTCCCCATGAGTTGTGAAAACTTCCCCCAGAGCATAAAAACTGGCTTATGCCTTTTGGCAGGAAGAACTGGGTGTGGGGTATGTGACAGATATCAGCTCAGAAAGGGCAGCTAGGGTGGCTTCAGGAACTTCATTAACTTGAAAAGGACCAGAGTGGAGCCAGTACATTCAAAGTTAAGTGTAAAGGGACACCTTGGTAAAGAAACCTTTTGTCCCCCTGGACTCTCTGTAGTCCATTAGGCACAAGCTCAGTGGGAAGGGAAGCTTGCCCCAGGACTATTTTGCATAGCTGAGAAAGACGGAACTGCTCATTTCCCTAAACACACCCCTGGCTGATATACAAGGTTGCTTCAAGTGAGAAAAGATTCTATTTGCCTCAGAATAGTGCATTGTGATTAGTTTGCAGTAAGACAAACATATTGTGCTGCAGAAACGGAAAGCGTTGCCCCAGGGAACCTTTTTCTCATTGGTTAGGGAATGTCCAGAACTCACTCCCACCCACTGGCTCGTGAATCCTACAGAAGCGGCACCTCACTCACAGCTCACCAGAAGATTATATGGACCTGTGGAAGAACAGAAGAGAGAAAACCATTGTTTGAGAACTTTGTGGAGACCTGAAGAGCTGGACATGCTCTCACTTGTACCCATGACTAAGAAGTGGGTCTCATGGGTCAATTGGCTGACCTCTTGTGTGGTTACTGAGATAAAACAAGCTGCGAGAGGCCTTTCTTCTGAAGTGCCTGGCTGACCAGTAGTAATTGGACCTAAACTGGCCTCTGCTGGTAGCCTCTGCTGGAGTGAGCCTTGGTCCCTAAACCCTGTCCCTGCGGTATTGGAAACCTTAGAAGTGACCAAGAGGAGCTGCCCAAGAAACTCTCAAAAGTTGGGACTTTTTTAAACTTCCAAGACCTCAGGAGGGTCATTGAAATCTTGCAGAAAAGGTGTCTGATTTAAAAGTGACTTTGTCAGATGCTGCTTCAGGCTTGCCCCACTGGAGGACTTTGGGCTTGATGAGCAAGACTAAGAACAAAGATACAAATCTTAACCAGACAAAGGCTCAAAAAATATTGGCCTGACTCAAAGACTTCCGCGGTTGCGCAATTTGAATATCTTCCACCCAGAGCTTTTTCTGGTTCAGTGGGACTTCGTCCAACATCTATCTAGTTTCCAGAGAACTTCGACTGCTTCAGCCTACAGATTTGCCCCACTGGAGGATTTTGACTTCTATTCCAGAAACTAAGGGCTTGATTTATATTTCAGTAGACAGCCTGTTGTACCACCAGGAATACGGAGTGAATTACTCCCACCCCTGGTGGAGGGAGTTTCTGATAAGTTCATGAATGACCACCAAGCGAGCAGTCATTTAAAAAGCATGGGAAAGAACCACTCTAACGGTTGTTCTTGTCAATGCTCTTCGCTGTTTGGTGCATGGCTCCGACTACAAGATGGAGCCCTGCACCAAACAGTCTTCTTTTTTATTTTCAAAAAGAAAATTCTGTATTGTGATTTTCTTTTTGAAAATAAAAAAGAAAACGCTCCCCCTCAGCACGTGAATCATCTCCCACAGCGAGGGTGGCATTATTCTTTTTTATTGTCCCTTACCACCATGGTTTGCCTGGCACTAATGGGCAGTAAAAAAATAGGATATGTCCGCCCAACCTAATTGGGTGGGCGGACATATAGCCAGGAGTAAGGGTCGTCAGACAGGTTTGGCTACGGTGGTGATGGAGTAGTCACCACCCTAGCCAAACCTATGGGCCCCCACATCAAAATTGTGGGGGCAGGCCATTATCTAAGTGGTAAGCATACTCCATCACCATTGCAATGGAGTATGCTTACCGCCAAGATATAAAATTGGGCCCCGAGGCCGAAGGCAAAATCTTTGGTCGGGCTGAACTAGCTTAATGTATCTGACCGATGCTCAATCACGGTCAGCCTGAAATTACACCTATGTCCCAGTCAACCTCAAACAGGGACAATTGAATTGTGCTTCACTTTTTCTTGCAAGTTTTTGCCTTAAACTTTTAAAAATTCATATCTCCAATTCTCCTCATTGGATTGTTTCTGTTTTGATGTCATTTTGTTCATAACATTTTTCTTTATGTTTAGAGATTGGTTGTGGGATTATTATTGTGTTGTGTTATGACTTTTCAACTGTTTTGTTACTGCTAAATACTTTACACATTTTCCCAAGTTCAGTCTGTTAGCTGTGTGCCATAGCTACCGCGGGATGAGCCTCGGTTTAAATTATTGATATTGTGCTTTACTGTTACAAGTTTGGTGTCTTATTCCTTGTGGCAGGCTCACATCCACACAATTAATGACACACTTTCTTAACCTTAGAAATAGAATTGCACAGAATCAGATTGTTTTTCCTTCATATTTGAATTCCATCTGTTGACCATCTACCCTATGTGTCCACATTTAAACTTCTAGACCATCTAATACCTTCAGATCTGGGTAACATGAACCAGCCTTTTAGCTTTCCCTATGTCCCTTTCTGTGCCATGTTTTTCAAATCATATTCTACACCATTGGTGAAAAATTATCTATGAACAAATAGTTTTTATTCTGTGAGTCCCATTGCAGTAATGCAGTCTCTAAAGAAGCAGTGAAAACCGTACTGCTTATACATTCTTCCTGAATGCAGCTACACTAAACGATTAACAGACCATTTTTCAACAATCATATTAGACACATATGGCCTGGTTCACAAGCTGCACTTTTGAGTAAGTTTACTACTTTTTGGAATTCACAAACTGCACTTTTGTAGTAACTTAAGGTTTTGTAGTAACTTACACTTCTGTAGTAAGTCCACCACTAAACATGGCCAACCATTAGTACTGCAGTGTCCTCCCATAGAAAAAAATGGAGGTAAGGACTTAAAATAAAACCCCAAAAGAAAAATTGTTTCATTACATTTTTTTTTCAAATAGTTAAAAATATAAATGAAAGTTACAAAAATATGTAAAAAGAGTACATGTTTACTATGTAATTATAAAATATTTAATAACATAATTTAGTTTAAGAGCTCAAAATAAAAATAAATATAAATTAATGTTAGAGGGTATACAAATAGTACATATTTGTAGTTTAATTATAAAATATTTAAAAACCTATTACATGAAATAAAAAATTATAATTAACTAAAAAATCTGTACTATTTTTATGTCTTGTAACATTTATTTATAGTTTTATCTATTTTAAATAATTTAATTTAACATCATTTTTAATTTATTAAGAGAATATTTAATAAACGTTGATATTTAATTTGAAAGCCATTTTTGGTAATTGGTCACTTGTAAAGTCTGTCTTCCCTTTCTTCTTCAAGTGATCCTGCGATGATGGAAGCAGGGACACAATCTTGTCAGATAGGGTAAGACTACTAACATTCAATCTTTATATATAAATTAAAGGTTGTTTGGGGTTACTTTAAAGCACTGTAAGTGTAGCAGGTGAATATTTAGTGTATTTGTTATGTTATTAGTTTTATTTATTTTTTAATTGCTTTATATGTTTTTTCATTTTCATGTACTACAATCAATGATAACAATAAACGTATGGCATCTCAAAAACACAGGTATATATATTCCTCACCGATTAATAGCTTATAGCACATGGATTTCCTAACAGTATTATCCAAAATCGATCAAATAGACACAGGTCAACGTTCATTGTAGCTTCGGCTCATATTACATTGCACATATCATATAGAGTGTCGTATCAGTTATGCCCTAAATGATCCCAGTAGCTTCCCCAAATCACCTCAATCTTTTGGTGTTTGTGAGGACAGCCCCTGTCCTCCTGTATTGCAAGTTCACGTATGCGGTACCATGCAATGCCTTGACTCTATTGAGCTAAACATGAGGTTGTAGCCTTCCTCCAGTTCTAGGTTACATATCTTGCTTCCTCTGTGTAAACCTCAGGCTCAGCAGAAACTTCTTTGCCCTTATGTAACCCTCACCTTTAAGTATGTTCAATAATGCAAGCTTTGGACTGGGGTCTAGTGGTCGACCTAATATCAGCTGGACTGGTTGAAATATCACGCCCCCCCCAGAAGGGCCTGAGTGTGGGACAGGTATAAATTGTGTATATAAGGTCTCCTACCTATCTTTGGCATCTGAGGCAGTCTAGTTTTAAGTCCTGTCAGAAGCTCCAGAGCATTACTACGGTTAAATATATTCTGTGTAGGTATTATAGTTGTCAGTCAAAATTGATTCTAGATAGCAGCTTCCAGAGGGGCCGTATGTGCAAACGCCCATACCTCATAATCTAGGTGGCTCTCTGAGGTGTGGGAATGTGTCTGGGAGTTGATAAATAGAGTTCTGTATAGACAAGATATTCTCACCCTGGAGTGGAGTTGGGACAAGGTTAGTTTTGCTTCAAGAGTTCTAAAATTGGCCAGGTTGCTTAGACCCACAAGATATGGAGTTATGGTTTGTATAAGTCAGAAATATCTGGAAATTGGGGATAGAGCAGTCCAAATTCCTCCGTGATGTCAGAAGAGGACTTCAAAATGCCTTCAGTCACTACATTGCTCAGCACAGAGATGCCCAAACAGTCTCAAAACCTCTCAAACTGTCAAGCATGGCTACCTTGGGTAGAATAGAACACGTCCATTGGGAAGTTTGACACGTTATTTTACTAGCCTATTCCATTTGAGTACTTGAGATCTTTCATGATTTTAATGCCACTTTTGCTGCAGGGGTACTCCTGTAGGAGTTTCTTCCCATATAGGAATTGGGCTGTGAAGCCCTCTCTCATTGTCCAAAGCTCGGTTGCCTATGTTGGGTCTGCAACTAATCCTACTTGAGAAGCGCTGATCCATTCATTAATAGTGATTAAATGTGCAGTTTTATAGTAGCATGCAGGGTCAATCATGCCTAGGCCATCGTCCTCAGTGGATTTAAACCAGTTAGTGAAGTAAACCCAGGGAAGGCTGCCATTCCACAAGAAAGTCTGCAGGATGGCCATCAGAGAGTGGAAAAGCGGATGTGGGAGAAGGAAGGGCTAATTCTGTAATATGTAAAAGATCTTGAGGAGAGTTATCATCTTCAGTAATCTGAATCTCCCTAACATAAAGGTATGGACATCCAGTTTTGAGTATCTTTGAGAATGTTGTGTAGTAGGGGTGAAATATTGTCAACTTGTGGTATCCCTTCCATGTGTATGAGCTGGATACAGAGGCAAAATAATGTTGCATGCGCTCACAAAGATTCCAATGGTCTAGACACAAGGAGTAGAGAGCCATATGCATGAAGCGTTTGTGATTCACTAATCAATCACAAATAGGTTAGCAAACATTAAAAAGTACGGGGCATATTAGCAAGACCGACGTTAAAATTATCGCCGTTTTAGCGGCAGGAAACTGCAGCTAAAACGGCGATAATGGGCTTGCTAATATGCGTTATAGAATTCAATAGAAGCCCAGGTTAGATGTGCAGGATATCTAACCTGGGCTTCTATTGGAATTCCATAACTCATATTAGCAAGCCCATTATCGCCGTTTTAGCGGCAGTTTCCTGCCGCTAAAACGGCGATAATTTTAACGTGGGTCTTGCTAATATGCCCCCACGTTTTTTAATTGACCAAAGTTGTTTTCGACTCCAACCACAAAAATAGTGGTGCTAACCCAATCTTATCGGCTTGTTATTTTTGTGACTGTAGTTTGTGATTACCTATTACTAATTTGCATTTGAGTTCATTATTTTGTAATGTAATATTGGTTCACTAATTGCGAACAGTCGCAAAAACAGGTTTCTGCACTCACAAATTAGCATCAAAAAGTAGCAGGTGGTAATCTAACTACAAAAGGGGTGGAAACTTTGATATTTTTTTTCCACAATGGATATTCTGTATGCAATGGAGAGGATGATGAGGCAGTTTGCGCCACACCTCCATAGAAGAAGACAGAGACAGGAGCACACTTTCAGAGTGAGGGTGATTTTATTTCAGCAGACTGAAGAGGAGATTTATAGCAAGTATAGGCTCAGCAGTACTGTTATTTTAGATATAAAGGCTGAGTTAGGCCCTTTGTTGTGTCGGGACACACACAGGAGTATTACTATTTTTATTCACATTCAGGTACTTTGCTGCCTACACCATTTAGCTTCAGTAATCTATCAGGGGTTGTTGCTACAGTGGGAGGGGGTTCCCAAAGTTCTAATTAGTGTTTATATTACATTATTTTTTGTTGCTTTCCTGGTAAACATTCCCAGCTCACAAAGACTTGCAGCAAACAAAATCAGAATGTTTTGCGTGCCATTTGTCCCACAGATTATTGGTTGTGTTGATGAGACATTTTATGGCCTCAACAGTGCTAATCTAGTATTCTTAGTGCTGATTGTGATCACACACGGAGCGGTCGAGCAGCTTTTCTGCTTGAAAGCCGTTGGAGTTGGGTATTTTTTGCGAGAAGCCATTTAAAAAAATGTTTTTTTCAAACCAGAAGGAAGTGCCCCAGAGATTCCAACTTCCTGTTCCTGTCCAGCAGGCTCCTCCCAGTGCTTTGTCCTTCTCTTGATCACTTTTCATTGGGATTTGGAGCTGGAAGAAGGATCACTATCCTTGCCTGCTGCATATATACCATGGGATTTAAGGACTTTGTATTTGAGATTTCAGATGTAAGCTGAAAAACTGGTGTATAAGAGTGTTGTTTGTTTGATTGGGGGCATGCACCTGGATTTATTTGTACTTTTAATCAATTTTTAAAATTTATTGTGGTTGGTGGCCTGCAGTTTCAGTAGGGGCCTAGTTATTTTTCCGCATGGAATTGTTCTTCTTTTTTAAAGGAAAAATGTTGCACAGTTTAATACATTTTCTCCACATTTTTAAATAAATTTGCAATATTAATTTGATTCACTTTGTGGCCTAGTCTGTCAATGGGCCTTCCAGCCAGTAGGCCCTGTACTATTCATGGGTGCATGAAACAACTGTTGCTGTGGTGTCTGTTGAACTGAAACATCATTTAGGCCATGGATGACATTGGATGAAAATACAAAATGGTTTTTTTAGTGATATATCACATTTCTTTCTCTGCAAACAGTGTATAGGTGGGGTAATAATGGCTTTGGAAGATGTATGTTGTTAAAATTTTTAGTCCTGTTAATTTTTGTTTTTTGGCATTGCTGAATTAATGCTGTGTTCTCAGTGTTACCATGCCTCTTTTGTCTGGTCAGTTTGTGTGTGTGTGTGTGTGTTTGCCATAGGCCACCATTTGCCTTTGATGTTCCCATGCTGTGAGGCCAGGGGCCATTTTGTATAGTCAGTGTCCACCATATGACACAAAAAAAAGAGAGAGGGGCCCCTTAACAACCAAAGGAGTAGGGCACCAAGCAGACCGTAGTAAAAAAAAGAACCCCTTTGGGCAAATTACTACAACCAAATATACACACTTATCCAAACAAGTATATCACCAGAACATAACACCACCACCATCAAAGGCCAAGTGTTTACAATCATAAAAATATTTATTAAAAATTCACCAAACATAGTATCAAAATACAATACATTATTTAAAATTGGGTTAAAAACATGCTGACATATTTGACACACAATAGATTAAAGGGAGAACCTGCAAGAAAAATATTTTGTCCTTCTCTTGATCACTTTTCATTGGGATTTGGAGCTGGAAGAAGGATCACTATCCTTGCCTGCTGCATATATACCATGGGATTTAAGGACTTTGTATTTGAGATTTCAGATGTAAGCTGAAAAACTGGTGTATAAGAGTGTTGTTTGTTTGATTGGGGGCATGCACCTGGATTTATTTGTACTTTTAATCAATTTTTAAAATTTATTGTGGTTGGTGGCCTGCAGTTTCAGTAGGGGCCTAGTTATTTTTCCGCATGGAATTGTTCTTCTTTTTAAAGGAAAAATGTTGCACAGTTTAATACATTTTCTCCACATTTTTAAATAAATTTGCAATATTAATTTGATTCACTTTGTGGCCTAGTCTGTCAATGGGCCTTCCAGCCAGTAGGCCCTGTACTATTCATGGGTGCATGAAACAACTGTTGCTGTGGTGTCTGTTGAACTGAAACATCATTTAGGCCATGGATGACATTGGATGAAAATACAAAATGGTTTTTTTAGTGATATATCACATTTCTTTCTCTGCAAACAGTGTATAGGTGGGGTAATAATGGCTTTGGAAGATGTATGTTGTTAAAATTTTTAGTCCTGTTAATTTTTGTTTTTTGGCATTGCTGAATTAATGCTGTGTTCTCAGTGTTACCATGCCTCTTTTGTCTGGTCAGTTTGTGTGTGTGTGTGTGTGTTTGCCATAGGCCACCATTTGCCTTTGATGTTCCCATGCTGTGAGGCCAGGGGCCATTTTGTATAGTCAGTGTCCACCATATGACACAAAAAAAAGAGAGAGGGGCCCCTTAACAACCAAAGGAGTAGGGCACCAAGCAGACCGTAGTAAAAAAAAGAACCCCTTTGGGCAAATTACTACAACCAAATATACACACTTATCCAAACAAGTATATCACCAGAACATAACACCACCACCATCAAAGGCCAAGTGTTTACAATCATAAAAATATTTATTAAAAATTCACCAAACATAGTATCAAAATACAATACATTATTTAAAATTGGGTTAAAAACATGCTGACATATTTGACACACAATAGATTAAAGGGAGAACCTGCAAGAAAAATATTTTATCATCTATAATCAAGGAACGTACATTAGATCAAGATCATTTGTTCAATATATGTACTATATACATACAACTTTCACAATAAACGTAACAAATGTCCGTACAATCTACAGTACGCCTTTAAACAGTTGCGTTGACGCGTTTCGGTGGGTATCGCTGCTTAACACACCACCTTCCTCAGGACAAGAAATAATAACTCCCACACGACAATATGAATCTATACAAAATTAAAAAAACAAAATACATATAAAAATGCAGTTAGCCAATGATAAATGCATATACAGTGTTTACATTCTGGTGATACACTAACAAAAGACAACCATGTACATCATCTTTCACTCAATTCATACAGAAAAATTACTAGGTAGGATAGAAGGGTGTATTAATAAAAAGATAAGATAGAAGGAGGAGGGCAAACTCTTTCTCTCTTCCCAACCCGAATTCAGGGTGTTTATCTATCCCTTCTTCCACCACAGTGCAAGCTAATTCTTGATGTGTTTTAACTCATGCAAATAATTATTCATGTAGCTACCTGTAACAATATCAAGGAACCGGCCCAGTCAAGGCTGCGGTATATGTACCTTAAAATCCTATTGCAAGAATAGACCAATCTCTCACCTAGGCCTCACTCTGAATATCATAGATTATCTACAGAAATACGAGAGTATTAATTACTCCAAGATAGAAGTATTAGAAAAAAATACAACCTGTGATAATAATAGTATTACCTTCCACCTGTATATTCTTTGCTCAAGGTAATTATGATGAGGGAGAGGGCCACTCTACCCCTCTGTAATAAAAGAAGCATAATAAGGCATTTAAAATCTGTTTTTGCCTGTTTATCATTGTTTTAATAATTCTACAACAATTTTCTAATCTTAGTCATTTGTTACCTTTGCGGTGATGGTGCTGCTTGTACACAGTTCAAATTGCAGTTTTTAAATTATCTGCAGGACTCTAGCATCCCTTTCCAATATTTATCCAAGGTAACCGTAGTCCACTGGCAGTCCTTGGTATGTCTGTAATACATAATATAATGCGTGTCCTAGTTATTGACACTAAACTAATTACTCGAGGACATTACCCTTCTCAATATTTATAATAATCCTATCTACTAATCCAGGTTAATCAAATACTAATACACAGTCACGGTTTGCTGGATTGTTGAGTTATGCAATTACTGACTTCATTTTACTCCAGAAATGGCCCAACGTCCCGATTGTCGCCCTATATCCTGTCTGCAGCTCTAAAAATAGATTTTAACCAAAATATAGAGAGAGGCAGCAAAATGCTGCCAACACTTTCTTCAACGACAATAAAGCTGACTCTCTTAAAAGGGGGAAAAAAAGAAGAAAGAACCTGGTGCAGCTCACCCTCGTATCTCCCAACATCCCCACTCAAAAAAGTCGTATCCCCCGTGCTGTGTCCTCAGCTGCGTTAAAATACAGACAAACTCATTTTAAAAAAAGGAAAGAAAAAGAAGAAAGAAGGAGGCACCCCGTACCATCTACCAGCTTCTACTTATAAACCTAGGTATTCAGATGTAACCCATCGTCAACTACATAGCGACTAAGACTAACGACTACTACTAACCACCGATTAGTTTCTCTTACCTTATTTTGAGCAAAAACGGCTCCTTACGGGGTATCGCACGCCTCCGTGAGCACGATCTGAGGGCTCCTATGTACGGCTCAGTTTTAAATCTCTCCAGTTTACCACGTGACTAAGTTCCACGGAGTGGGCTCAGCTGGCAAGATCCAGACGCTATGCTGACTTCACCTATAACACGGTCGCCATCTTGGTCGTCCCGAAAGTCCATAAAAAGATCAATTTCTATTCGCAAAGCAGAATTTTGCCGAAATCTAAATAAAGAAACACCTTAAATCCATCGGCGGTGTCTCTGCTAAAAAGGATGGCGGGCTTCATCTTACACTAGTTTTTCTTCAAATATGTGATGACAGGGTACACTGAACATCTATACATCTAAAAACGGCGGCCATCTTAACCTATCCGGATATTCATCTTTTATTGCTGCTGTCAGTAACATAAATAAAAAAATAAATAAAAATTTAAAAAAATGATATACTCAATTTACACCTAACACACTAATTTATGTGAATATGTGTTGGCAGAGTAAACTAACCAACCCTACCTCTCAAGACAAACGAACCTCTAACAACAAACATCCGTCCTGTCCTAACCAGAAACTTATAGTTTAAATCCTATTGTCAGTACAATTAATATTCGACTCAACTCCACTCTGTTGGTGGTCAGACAGTGGGCCGAGTGGTGATACCTAACAAGACCCTACCTCATACACTATTGTGAGAAAAATAAAAAAAATAGATCACTTATTAGCAACCCTCGGATGCCTTAATGACAGTCATATAACCATTTCTGTTGAGTTTAAGTGACTCCCCTAATACGAACCTTCGACAGAATCTTATCCTGCAGTCCATCCCAAGATTAGGTGCCTCCAATAAGGCGCTCCCATTCCTCTTTAGAATTAAGACCGTTACGAACTGTGTTAAATAGCAAGATAAACCACTGTTCTCTAGCTTTCCGTTTAAGTACAATATTGCCACCACGTGCACCTATCCAGATTTTTTCTAGAATAAACCACTCAATATCCGAATCACTATGTCCCATCTCTAAAAAGTGTGATACTAAGGGGGCATTTATTTTCTTCGTTCTAACAGCTGAACGGTGTTCCTGTAGTCTAATCCGCAGTTCTCTGCCTGTCTCCCCTATGTAGGCTTTCCCACATGGGCAGCGCAAAAAATATACTATATTTTTGCTCCTGCAATTATTTAGGGTCCTTGAGTTAACTTTACAACCATTATGGTCCAGGCTTTTGGATTCAATGCAAAGTGCACAAACATTACAAGTGCCACATCATACGTTTCCAACTGCAGGCCTTCTGTCTAAAGTACTCTGTGCATTTCCATGTACTTCCCTATAAGTGTGTACCAGCTCATTTTTCAAATTTCTATTTCTTTTAAACATAAAGATGGGTCTATCCAGTTTGTTTTCCTCTTCATTGTTCACAATATGCCAATTACTATTGATCACAGTTTTTATCCGATTACTAATGTGGGAGAAATTGCTTACAAAGACCACTTTTATCCATTCTCTTCTGTTTCTGTCCTGTCTTATTTATCATGGCATCTCGGTCATAGAATCTTGCTCGTTTACATGAGTGGGAGATTAGTTTTTGGGGTATCCCCTATCTTTGAATTTCCTTTTCAGAGTCTCTGCATGCTTATAAAAGTCGTTTATATCAGAACAATTTCTCCTTAATCGGAGAAATTGGCTGAAGGGGATATTGTCCCTCTGAGATGTCGGGTGGAAACTAGAGTAATGTAACAGGGTATTCTTCACCATGGGTTTGGTGTAAAGTTCCACCACCAGAAACCCATTCTCCTCTTTTATAGTAATATCCAGAAAGTCCACTTTTGACCTGCTATATTGGGACGTAAATTTCAAATTGGGGTCACCCATATTCAACCAGATTAAAAACTCCTCTAGCTGTTTGACTTCCCTCTCCCAAATAAAGAAAATGTCGTCAATGTAGCGGTACCAGCCCGCTACATTTTTGTAAAATGGTGCGAGTTCATTATAAATGTGTTTATTTTCAAATTCACCAACATAGAGGCATGCTAAACTTGGAGCGCATGTAGTTCCCATGCTGGTCCCTTTCTTTTGTTTGAATAATTGCTCTTTGAATAAAAAAATATTGTTCATTAGAACCATCCTCGCACATTCCACGATAAAATCTTTATTAACTCCGTCTAAAATAGCCTCATCAATAGCCCTACGAACAACCTCCACTGTGGCTTCTTGCGAGATGTTAGTGTAGAGAGACTCAATGTCCAGGGTAATGAGACACTGAGTCTCTCCACAAAATACTTTACCCTCTAAAAGGGAAATGATATGGGATGAATCCCTGACATAGGATTTTAAACCCATCACTAATGGGCGGAGGAAGTGGTCCACATATTTACTTAATGGTTCTGTGAGGGAG
Organism: Calotriton arnoldi; assembly: GCA_963921515.1. NCBI lineage: Eukaryota > Metazoa > Chordata > Amphibia > Caudata > Salamandridae > Calotriton > Calotriton arnoldi. The sequence goes on along the minus strand of CAWUFW010015443.1, from coordinate 193,884 downwards.
TCGATACTGCTTACTATGGGTCTCATGGGGGGGTCCTCACTGCTCTTATGTATCTTAGGCAGACCATAAAGGGCCGGGATTCTTGGTTCTGCATTATTTAAAAACTTGAATTCCTCCTCACAAATCCAGCTATTTTCCTTGGCCTCCGTAAGTATCTCAAGACACTCTCTAGCCAGGGTCGTCAGTCTATTTCTTGAGACAGTCTCATAGTGTTCCCCACATTGAGCATCTCTTGCATCTTATTCTCATAGTCTTTGGTGTTAAAAACGACTACTCCTCCACCTTTGTCCGCGGGCTTAATAGTTAAATCCAAATTTTCTTTGAGGGACTTTATAGCTAACCTCTCTTCTTTACTGATATTTTGTTCCGAGGGCCTAGGGTTCTCAGACAAAATGTTTTGAACGCCACTTTCTACCGCTTTCTCAAATATCTCTAAGTTCTTCCCTACCATGGCCAGTGTTGGGGTAAAAGTCGATTTTGGCTTAAGGCCTGACTTATTAACGTTCTCTCTGGGGGGGCGTTCTTCAAAAAACCTCTTAAGTCTGACTTTCCAAAAAAAGGCACGAAGATCCTTTTCCAATTGGTATTTGTTAATTCCAGTAGAGGGGATAAAACTAAAACCTTTACTCAGAACATTGATTTCTATTCTTGAGAGTTCCCTGTCGGACAAATTAATTACTGGTGCTCCATCTGGCGCCAGTAACATTGATTCCTCGTCTGCATATACTCCTGTAGTGGAGGTGGAGGGCCCCGAATTTGTTGTCCTCTCCCTTGGTTCCCATTGTATCGCTGCCCTCGTCCCGGTCTCTGATCTAAAAAAAAAAACAAAGTCCTTCGGGTTCCCTCTGTTGCTATTTTCTTCCCTTGGGGCAATCTCATCCTCACTACTTGTCCCCGATGTGTCAGAGAAGGTTACTTGTTTCCTTCCACCCCTCCTGTATATAAATCTATTGTTAGGTCTTTCCCAACCCTGATCCTGTTCTTGTTGGTAGTAATTCTCATTGAGATATGGATAAGTGGACTCAGTACTAAATCTTTCAATATCTTTTTTGAGTTTATTAGTTTTTTTGTTTATGAGGTAGTCCCTATATCCCTCAATATCCCTGTTAATTTCCTCAAGTTTCCTCTTAGCATCTTCCACTGCTGTATTTTCCCTAAGTTCTGCCTCTAGTTTATCAATAGCTTCTTTTTCTAGTATGATCAATTCATGTGCTGTCTCGATTATTAAAAGCATCCAATCCCTACTACACCTATTCGAGATTTGCGTCCATACCTCTAAAAATCTTTTATTTTCAACAAATAGACCCGGTTCGTTACGCACCTGGAGTCCAATAGGGATTGTTCCAGATTTAACATACTCAATTAGAAAGTCTGCATGAGCTTCTGTCCGGATCAACTTCTTTTTAAGATTAACTAGTTTTCCCCAATTCTCTCCTCTTCCAGTTAGCACTGTGATTTTATTGCCATTTTTGGCATTAATTATTTTATTCAGTTGATCATCACTGAAACCAAAGGTCTTGAAATGATCCATTGGTCTAAAACTCTAACACAACTCCAGAACTGGAGGCTCTCCAACCAACAGGCTGTACCAATATGACACAAAAAAAAGAGAGAGGGGACTCTTAACCACCAAAGCAGTAGGGCACCAAGCAGACCGTAGACAAAAAAAGTACCCCTTTGGGCAAATTACTACAACCAAATATACACACTTATCCAAACAATTATATCACCAGAACATAACACCACCACCATCAAAGGCCAAGTGTTTACAATCATAAAAATATTTTATTAAAAATTCACCAAACATAGGATCAAAATACAATACATTATTTAAAATTGGGTTAAAAACAGCATAGCGTCTGGATCTTGCCAGCTGAGCCCACTCCATGGAACTTAGTCACGTGGTAAACTAGAGAGATTTAAAACTGAGCCGTACATAGGAGCCCTCAGATCGTGCTCACGGAGGCGTGCGTTACCCCGTAAGGAGCCGTTTTTGCTCAAAATAAGGTAAGAGAAACTAATCTGTGGTTAGTAGTAGTCGTTAGTCTTAGTCGCTATGTAGTTGACGATGGGTTACATCTGAATACCTAGGTTTATAAGTAGAAGCTGGTAGATGGTACGGGGTGCCTCCTTCTTTCTTCTTTTTCTTTCCTTTTTTTAAAATGAGTTTGTCTGTATTTTAACGCAGCTGAGGACACGGCGCGGGGGATATGACTTTTTTGAGTGGGGATGTTGGGAGATACGAGGGTGAGCTGCATCAGGTTCTTTCTTCTTTTTTTCCCCCTTTTAAGAGAGTCAGCTTTATTATCGTTGAAGGAAAGTGTTGGCAGCATTTTGCTGCATATGCTGCCTCTCTCTATATTTTGGTTAAAATCTATTTTTACAGCTGCAGACAGTATATATGGCGACAATCGGGACGTTGGGCCATTTCTGGAGTAAAATGAAGTCAGTAATTGAATAACTCAACAATCCAGCAAACCGTGACTGTGTATTAGTATTTGATTAACCTGGATTAGTAGATAGGATTATTATAAATATTGAGAAGGGTAATGTCCTCGAGTAATTAGTTTAGTGTCAATAACTAGGACACACATTATATTATGTATTACAGACATACCAAGGACTGCCAGTGGACTAAGGTTACCTTGGATAAATATTGGAAAGGGATGCTAGAGTCCTGCAGATAATTTAAAAACTGCAATTTGAACTGTGTACAAGCAGCACCATCACCGCAAAGGTAACAAATGACTAAGATTAGAAAATTGTTGTAGAATTACTTAAAACAATGATAAACAGGCAAAAACAGATTCTAAATGCCTTATTACGCTTCTTTTATTACAGAGGGCTAGAGTGGCCCTCTCCCTCATCATAATTACCTTGCGCAAAGAATATACAGGTGGAAGTAATACTATTATTATCACAGGTTGTATTTTTTTCTAATACTTCTATCTTGGAGTAATTTATACTCTCGTATTTCTGTAGATAACCTATGATATTCAGAGTGAGGCCTAGGTGAGAGATTGGTCTATTCTTGCAATAGGATTGTAAGGTAGATAGACCGCAGTCTTGACTGGGCCGGTTCCTTGATATTGTTACAGGTACCTACATGAATAATTATTTGCATGAGTTAAAACACATCAAGAATTAGCTTGCACTGTGGTGGAAGAAGGGATAGATAAACACCCTGAATTCGGGTTGGGAAGAGAGAAAGAGTTTGCCCTCCTCCTTCTATCTTATCTTTTTATTAATACACCCTTCTATCCTACCTAGTAATTTTTCTGTATGAATTGAGTGAAAGATGATATACATGGTTGTCTTTTGTTAGTGTATCACCAGAATGTAAACACTGTATATGCATTTATCATTGGCTAACTGGATTTTTATATGTATTTTTATTTTTTATTTTGTATAGATTCATATTGTCGTGTGGGAGATATTATTTCTTGTCCTGAGGAAGGTGGTGTGTTAAGCAGCGATACCCACCGAAACGCGTCGACGCAACTGTTTAAAGGCGTACTGTAGATTGTGCGGACATTTTTTATGTTTATTGTGAAAGTTGTATGTATATAGAACATATATTGAACAACTGATCTAGATCTAATGTACGTTCCTTGATTATAGATGAGAAAATATTTTTCTTGCCGGTTCTCCCTTTAATCTATTGTGTGTCAAATATGTCAGCATGTTTTTAACCCAATTTTAAATAATGTATTGTATTTTGATCCTATGTTTGGTGAAATTTTTATAAAATATTTTTATGATCGTAAACACTTGGCCTTTGATGGTGGTGGTGTTATGTTCTGGTGAAATAATTGTTTGGATAAGTGTGTATATTTGGTTGTAGTAATTTGCCCAAAGGGGTTCTTTTTTTGACTACGGTCTGCTTGGTGCCCTAGTCCTTTGGTGGTTAAGGGGCCCGGCTCTCTTTTTTTTGTGTCATATTGGTACAGCCTGTTGGTTAGAGAGCCTCCAGTTCTGGAGTTGTGTTAGAGTTTTAGACCAATGGATCATTTCAAGACCTTTGGTTTCAGTGATGATCAACTGAATAAAATAATCAATGCCAAAAATGGCAATAAAATCACAGTGCTAACTGGAAGAGGAGAGAATTGGGGAAAACTAGTTAATCTTAAAAAGAAGTTGATCCGGACAGAAGCTCACGCAGACTTTCTAATTGAGTATGTTAAGTCTGGAACAATCCCTATTGGCCTCCAGGTGCGTAACGAACCGGGTCTATTTGTTGAAAATAAAAGATTTTTAGAGGTATGGACGCAAATCTCGAATAGGTGTAGTAGGGATTGGATGCTTTTAATAATCGAGACAGCACATGAATTGATCATACTAGAAAAAGAAGCTATTGATAAACTAGAGGCAGAACTTAGGGAAAATACAGCAGTGGAAGATGCTAAGAGGAAACTTGAGGAAATTTACAGGGATATTGAGGGATATAGGAACTACCTCATAAACAAAAAAACTAATAAACTCAAAAAAGATATTGAAAGATTTAGTACTGAGTCCACTTATCCATATCTCAATGAGAATTACTACCAACAAAAACAGGATCAGGGCTGGGAAAGACCTAGCAATAGATGTATATACAGGAGGGGTGGAAGGAAACAAGTAACCTTCTCTGACACATCGGGGTCAAGTAGTGAGGATGAGATTGCCCCAAGGGAAGAAAATAGCAACAGAGGGAACCCGAAGGACTTTGTTTTTTTTTTAGATCAGAGACCGAGACGAGGGCAGCGATACAATGGGAACCAAGGGAGAGGACAACAAATTCGGGGCCCTCCACCTCCACTACAGGACTATATGCGGACGAGGAATCAACGTTACTGGCACCAGATGGAGCACCAGTAATTAATTTGTCCAACAGGGAACTCTCAAGAATAGAAATCAATGTTCTGAGTAAAGGTTTTAGTTTTATCCCCTCTACTGGAATTAACAAATACCAATTGGAAAAGGATCTTCGTGCCTTTTTTAGGAAAGTCAGACTTAAGAGGTTTTTTGAAAAACGCCCCCCCAGAGAGAACGTTAATAAGTCAGGCCTTAAGCCATAATCGACTTTTACCCCAACACTGGCAGTGGTAGGGAAGAACTTAGAGATATTTGAGAAAGCGGTAGAAAGTGGCGTTCAAAACATTTTGTCTGAGAACCCTAGGCCCTCGGGACAAAATATCAGTAAAGAAGAGAGGTTAGCTATAAAGTCCCTTAAAGAAAATTTGGATTCAACTATTAAGCCTGCGGACAAAGGTGGAGGGGTAGTCGTTTTTAACACCAAAGACTATGAGAATAAGATGCAAGAGATGCTCAATGTGGGGGAACACTATGAGACTGTCTCAAGAAATAGACTGACGACCCTGGCTGGAGAGTGTCTTGCGCTAATTACGGAGGCCAAGGAAAATAGCTGGATTTGTGAGGAGGAATTCAAGTTTTTAAATAATGCAGAACCAAGAATCCCTGCCCTTTATGGTCTGCCTAAGATACATAAGAGCAGTGAGGACCCCCCCCATGAGACCCATAGTAAGCAGTATCGACTCCCTCAAAGAACCATTAAGTAAATATGTGGACCACTTCCACCGCCCATTAGTGATGGGTTTAAAATCCTATGTCAGGGATTCATCCCATATCATTTCCCTTTTAGAGGGTAAAGTATTTTGTGGAGAGACTCAGTGTCTGGTTACCCTGGACATTGAGTCTCTCTACACTAACATCCCGCAAGAAGCCACAGTGGAGGTTGTTCGTAGGGCTATTGATGAGGCTATTTTAGACGGAGTTAATAAAGATTTTATCATGGAATGTGCGAGGATGGTTCTAATGAACAATATTTTTTATTCAAAGAGCAATAATTCAAACAAAAGAAAGGGACCAGCATGGGGGCTACATGCGCTCCAAGTTTAGCATGCCTCTATGTTGGTGAATTTGAAAATAAACACATTTATAATGAACTCGCACCATTTTACGAAAATGTAGCGGGCTGGTACCGCTACATTGACGACATATTCTTTATTTGGGAGGGGGAAGTCGAACAGCTAGAGGAGTTTTTAATCTGGTTGAATATGGGTGACCCTAATTTGAAATTTACGTCCCAATATAGCAGGTCAAAAGTGGACTTTCTGGATATTACTATAAAAGAGGAGAATGGGTTTCTGGCGGTGGAACTTTACACCAAACCCATGGCGAAGAACACCGTGTTACATTACTCTAGTTTCCACCCGACATCTCAGAGGGACAATATCCCCTTCAGCCAATTTCTCCGATTAAGGAGAAATTGTTCTGATATAAATGACTTTTATGAGCATGCAGAGACTCTGAAAAGGAAATTCAAAGATAGGGGATACCCCAAAAAACTAATCTTCCACTCATGTAAACGAGCAAGATTCTATGACCGAGATGCCATGATAAATAAGTCAGGACAGAAACAGAAGAGAATGGATAAAGTGGTCTTTGTAAGCAATTTCTCCCACATTAGTAATTGGATAAATTATGTGATCAATAGTAATTGGCATATTGTGAACAATGAAGAGGAAAACAAACTAGATAGACCCATCTTTGCGTTTAAAAGAAATAGAAATTTGAAAAATGAGCTGGTACACACTTATAGGGAAGTACATGGAAATGCACAGAGTACTTTAGACAGAAGGCCTGCAGTTGGAAACGTACGATGTGGCACGTGTAATGTTTGTTCCCTTTGCATTGAATCCAAAAGCCTGGACCATAATGGTTGTAAAGTTAACTCAAGGACCCTAAATAATTGCAGGAGCAAAAATATAGTATATTTTTTGCGCTGCCCATGTGGGAAAGCCTACATAGGGGAGACAGGCAGAGAACTGCTGATTAGACTACAGGAACACCGTTCAGCTGTTATAACGAAGAAAATAAATGCCCCCTTAGTATCACACTTTTTAGAGATGGGACATAGTGATTCGGATATTGAGTGGTTTATTCTAGAAAAAATCTGGATAGGTGCACGTGGTGGCAATATTGTACTTAAACGGAAAGCTAGAGAACAGTGGTTTATCTTGCTATTTAACACAGTTCGTAACGGTCTTAATTCTAAAGAGGAATGGGAGCGCCTTATTGGAGGCACCTAATCTTGGGATGGACTGCAGGATAAGATTCTGTCGAAGGTTCGTATTAGGGGAGTCACTTAGACTCAACAGAAATGGTTATATGACTGTCATTAAGACATCCGAGGGTTTTTAATAAGTGATTCATTTTTTAAATTTTTCTCACAATAGTGTATGAGGTAGGGTCTAGGTAGGTTACACCACTAGGACCACTGTCTGACAACCAACAGAGTGGAGTTGAGTCGAATATTAATTGTACTGACAATAGGATTTAAACTATGAGTTTCTGGTTAGGACAGGACGGACGTTTGTTGTTAGAGGTTCGTTTGTCTTGAGAGGTAGGGTTGGTTAGTTTACTCTGCCAACACATATTCAAGGAAATTAGTGTGTTAGGTGTAAATTGAGTATATAAAATTTTTTTTTTAAATTTATTTACGTTACTGACAGCAGTAATAAAAGATGAATATCCGGATAGGTTAAGATGGCCGCCGTTTTTAGATGTATAGATGTTCAGTGTACCCTGTCATCACATATTTGAAGAAAAACTAGTGTAAGATGAAGCCCGCCATCCTTTTTTGCAGAGACACCGCCAATGGATTTAAGGTGTTTCTTTATTTAGATTTCGGCAAAATTCTGCTTTGCGAATAGAAATTGATCTTTTTATGGACTTTAGGGACGACCAAGATGGCGACCGTGTTATAGGTGAAGTCAGCATAGCATCTGGATCTTACCAGCTGAGCCCACTCTGTGGAACTTAGTCACGTGGTAAACTAGAGAGATTTAAAACTGAGCCGTACATAGGAGCCCTCATATCGTGCTCACGGAGGCGTGCGTTACCCCGTAAGGAGCCGTTTTTGCTCAAAATAAGGTAAGAGAAACTAATCGGTGGTTAGTAGTAGTCGTTAGTCTTAGTCGCTATGTAGTTGACGATGGGTTACATCTGAATACCTAGGTTTATAAGTAGAAGCTGGTAGATGGTACGAGGTGCCGCCTTTTTCTTTTTCTTTCCTTTTTTTAAAATGAGTTTGTCTGTATTTTAACGCAGCTGAGGACACGGCACGGGGGATACGACTTTTTTGAGTGGGGATGTTGAGAGATACGAGGGTGAGCTGCACCAGGTTCTTTCTTCTTTTTTTCCCCCTTTTAAGAGAGTCAGCTTTATTATCATTGAAGGAAAGTGTTGGCAGCATTTTGCTGCATATGCTGCCTCTCTCTATATTTTGGTTAAAATCTATTTTTACAGCTGCAGACAGTATATAGGGCGACAATCGGGACGTTGGGCCATTTCTGAAGTAAAATGAAGTCAGTAATTGCATAACTCAACAATCCAGCAAACCGTGACTGTGTATTAGTATTTGATTAACCTGGATTAGTAGATATGATTATTATAAATATTGAGAAGGGTAATGTCCTCGAGTAATTAGTTTAGTGTCAATAACTAGGATACGCATTATATTATGTATTACAGACATACCAAGGACTGCCAGTGGACTACGGTTACCTTGGATAAATATTGGAAAGGGATGCTAGAGTCCTGCAGATAATTTAAAAACTGCAATTTGAACTGTGTACAAGCAGCACCATCACCGCAAAGGTAACAATTGACTAAGATTAGAAAATTGTTGTAGAATTACTTAAAACAATGATAAACAGGCAAAAACAGATTCTAAATGCCTTATTACGCTTCTTTTCTTACAGAGGGGTAGAGTGGCCCTCTCCCTCATCATAATTACCTTGAGCAAAGAATATACAGGTGGAAGGTAATGCTATTATTATCACGGGTTGTATCTTTTTCTAATGCTTCTATCTTGGAGTAATTAATACTCTCGTATTTTTTTTTTTAATTTTCAAAAACCTTTATTAAGGGTATGAAGCATTAACACACAGCATGGTGCCTACATCCCTCAGGGGGCCGGCATTGCAAGGCGATATATTACAAATCATTGAAGGCGGGGGAAAGGTATACACAGCAAGCCGCCTACAACCACATTGGGCCGGCCGCGTCATTTGGGATCAGAACCAGTCGCATTGGCGGATAGTTACTTAGCATTTAGCTTCAAGATAACGAACAAGAAACCAACCGTGCCACTTCTATGTATAATGCAAGCAGGACATGCCCTTGGGTATGAACGCATTCAGCTCATTGGACCCTGGAATAGCAGTGCCCGGTGTCCTTTTGCCCCTTAGTGACAGTGTGTGACCGCCAAGGTGACACTATTCTCACATTAGGCCACATTTCCAGTAGATGTTCCTCCGTTGGTGCTGCGGGGGGAAGCAATGGAGTCTGCGGTGGTGGTGTGCTCCAATAAGTATGTATGGAGGGGGCCCCATATATCTCGTGGGCGGGAGTAAGGGGGTAGGAGCTCTGCGTAAGTGTGTAGTTGCTCTTGACAGTATATAAGGTCTTGCATCCACTCCTTAAATTTAGGTGCCCTCCCTCTGCCCCATCTGCAAGCGATTCGCCTTTTGGCGAGGAGGAGTGCAAGGGAAGTATATTTCCGCACTGGGACATCCATCGGCTCTGTGTATCCCAGCAGCGCGGTCAGAGGGTCAGCAGGGATGTGAATTCCTGTCATGTTGTCCAGTGCTACCAGCACCTCCCCCCAGAACTCACGGACAGGCGGGCAGTCCCAAGCTATGTGTTTGAAATCCACCCCTCCCACTCCACAGCGATCACAGCAATCTGTGTCTCGAAGGTGCAGGCGGTGCAGGCGCGCGGGTGTGTGGTAAAAGCGATGAATATATTTATAATGAATTATCCGAAGATGACTGCTAGCAGAAACATTACCCGTTTGTTTGCAACAATACTCCCATTGGTCATCGGTGAGAGTGTGTCCCAGTTCTTCCTCCCATCGTCTCATAGCAGTGAGGGGGGCGTATGGCCTGTCCCTCTGTACTGTGCGGTATAATAGTGATACCACGTGTGTAGGCGTTGACTGTTGTAGAAGGGCGTGTAGGGGGGACATGACAGGGGGTTCATGTGGAAAGCTGGGTGTAATGGCTTTCATGTTTTGACGTAGCCTAACATAATAAAATCTTTCTAAAAGAGTAGGCGTGGTGGGGCCAAAGAATTCATCGCTGGAGTGGAATTTGCCCCCAGCATATAGTTGTCCCCAAGTTTGGATGGACAGTTTGCGGAGAAGCTGGCGACAGCCTCCCTCTTGTGTGACCGGGAGATCCTGTCTCCCAGGAAGTGGGAGGAGGGGGGAGTATAGCAGAGCACATTGTACGAGATTAGCCAGGTCGCGCCAGGCACTAATGGTGCATTGTACAGTGGTGGAGGCAAGGTGTCTCGGGACTGCCGGGGAGCTTAAATAGGCCGAACATGGAGTCGGGCGCATGTATCCATCTTCAATCACAAGGTGTGGCATGTAGGGGGAAGGATGTAACCAATATGAGGCGAAATGTGCTTGGGCACAAATGAAGTATAACTCCAGATCTGGTATTTCGAATCCCCCTTCACAAAAGGGTTGTGTAAGGGTGTACCACTGCAGTCTAGCCTGCTTCCCTCCCCACGTGAGTCGTATGAGCTGGGTTTTAACCACCGAAAAGATAAAGCAGTTTGGGCAATATCACCATTTTTATAAGGGCGGCTCTTCCGGCCAGGGACAGGGGCAGTGCTATCCATCTGGTAATCTTTTCGGTTATGAGATCCAGAGCGCATCCGTAGTTTGCCCTCATCAGTTCCTCCCGGTTACGGGAGACCACTATTCCCAGGTAGGTGAGTGTGTTGTCGCACCATTTGAGGGGGTAATCTGGTGTGAATTGCGGGGTGGCGTCAGTGAGGGGGTATATCTGGGACTTTCCCCAGTTTATGTTGACTCCGGAGAGGCGTCCAAAGAGGATGAGTAACCTTAGAATTGGGTTTAGGCTTACTTCCGGATCTCGTATATAAAGGGTGAGGTCGTCCGCGTATAGGGAGATTAGTATTTGCCGTTCCGGGTAAATGAGGGCATGGTCTCGGAAGTGTTGTCGGATCTTTGCAGCGAGAGGTTCGATAGCCAGGGCAAACAGCAGGGGCGAAAGAGGGCACCCCTGCCGCGTGCCTCTGGCCACAGAGAAGGGGGACGATCGCTCTCCATTCACCATCACCGTGGCCCGCAGCCCAGTGTACAATAAATTTATCCATGCCAGGAACGGGGGGGGGGAAGCCCATGCGGTGTAGTACAAAGGCCAGAAAGTCCCACTCAAGGGAGTCAAAGGCCTAGGTGGCATCTAAAAAAATGGCAGCGGCGTTCGCCTCTGGGTCAATGTCATGAAGCACCGCAAATAATGTGCGTAGGTTGTGAGATGTGCCTCTGTTGGGCACAAACCCCGATTGGTCAGGAAGGACTAGCTTGGGCATAAGAGGACTGATGCGATTTGCGATTAGTTTGGCTAGGATTTTGGCGTCCACGTTGATGAGGGACAGGGGTCTGTAGGAGTCACACTGAGTTGTTGGTTTGCCCAGTTTCGGTAAGGAGATGATGAGTGCTTCCCGCATTGTTTGTGGTAGGATGCCCGATTCCCGGGCCTCTTCGTACACGTGCCGCAGCGCGGGAATGAGTAGATGGCAAAATGTTTTATAAAATTCGGCCGGGAGGCCATCCGGCCCCGGAGCTCTGCCAGATTGCAATTGCATAATGGCGGATGTGATCTCCTCATCCTCATAGTGAGCAAGAAGGAAGTCTCTCTGGCCATCCCCCAACCAGGCAATAGCAGTGTCCTCAAAAAAGGGAGTGAAGTCCACAGGGTGTGTTCTATGTGTTGTGTATAAATTTGCATAGAATCGCTTAAAGGTCTGCACTATGTCTGAGGTATCCCTGTACATTTGTCCATCTTCATCCTCAATCTCCAACACAGTGTTGGAAAACCGGGGGTGGGGGGCGGATCATGGAGGCCAACGCTCTGCCTGGCCTCTCGCCTTCACCATAGCGGCGCGCCTGGTGGTATTTGCCTCGAAATTTACATTCTCTGGCAGCCGTCTCCTGGTAGTCTGTTATCAGGTAGCGTAGGTGCGCCTTCAAGTCAGTGGTGGGCGTAGTTTGCATCCGTAGTTCTGTCTGCTTGAGCTCAAGCTCTAGCTTCCAAAGTGTGTTTCGAATGTCTTTTAAGACACCCCCACTTTTAGCGATACAGATACCCCGTATGGTGACCTTAAAGGCCTCCCAAACCGTGGAGTACTGGGGGACCGAGTTGTCATTGCGAGGGAAGAAATCTGATATTTCTTGCTCCAGCTCTTCTTTAAAGACGGGATCTAGCAGTGTCTGTGGGGCGAGGCGCCAGGTTATGTAGGGTGATTCAGCATGGGGTGGCGTGAGGGTGAGGAGAACAGGCGAGTGGTCAGAGTACGTGCGTGCCAGGTGAGACGTGTGTACCATCCAGGGTGCCAGCCCTTTAGTAAGAAGCCAACCATCTATACGTGACCAGGAAGAGTGGGCAGTGGAGAAGCAGGAACCTTCCCGGGTCTGGGGGTGGAGAGTACGCCAGGCATCTATGAGATCATGGTCCTCCACAATGTTTCTGAGGGTGTGGTGTGCGTTAGAGTAGTGGTGAGGATGCGGATGCGATCTGTCCAGTTCCGGGTTTAAAGTAACATTAAAATCCCCTCCCCACACCAGATGTGTGGAGCCAATATCTAGTATTTTGCCCCAGAGAACCCGGAAAAATTCCGGATCATCAGTGTTAGGTCCATAGCAGGAGACGAGAGTGATCGATTCGGCGGATAGTTGTCCCCATAGAATACTATAGCAGCCTTGGTGATCTCCGTATGAGCCCATAGGAATGTAAGGGAGCGTGCGCTTCACCAGGATGGCGGTACCTCGGGCATATGAGGAATAGGACGAAAAGCAGCGGTGGGCTGCCCAACATGCCGCAAATGTGGTGGGCGCAGTGGATGTGAGGTGCGTTTCTTGGAGCATCGCACAGTGGATATTGTAGCGGTCTAGGTACGATAGTATATGGCGGCGTTTGCGCGGGTCTCCCAAACCACGCACATTCCAGGTTAGGAAATTATACTTCGGGGGGCTAGGTCGAGTCTCCATGGCAAGCGCGAGAGCCGAGAATTGTGGAGCGTGCGCAGCGTGTGTGCAAGTATCGGGCGTGGGCATTGGTATGCAGATCAATACTATAAAAAGTGGCAGCAAACATTCCCATTTTTCCTCCCCCACCCACAACGACAGCCCAAACCTGTCGTGACGTTTTCTTCCCCCCTCCCCATATTCCCGAAATAGCCCGGTCCCAACAGGGGATGAGGGGCTCAACATTTTAAACATTTCGACCCCAAGCAGTATAGGGTTCACCTGGGTGGGTAGCAGACAGAGGGCGACAGTTCACCCCTTGTTTCAACAAGGGTGCTCGGGGGATAAGAGTAGGTCTCTTCTCCAGCCCATGGCAGGATGGCCGTCTCCAGCAGTGCTGTATACGATTGAGGTTAGCGTTGGGGTGTCAGGACAGCATACAGCGCAGAAGGGGGGCGCGAGGGGACCATTCCGTCCTGGAGCACCCCACGTGAAGATGCAGATGGGTACTGTAGGTCGGAATATGGCTGTCATTCCACATCTGATAAGTCACCCTCCTCCCCAGTACGTCTGGAGGGGATGCTCGATTGCTCACTGGTTTTGGCAGGGTCTTTAAGAAATCGTAGACGTGCTGGGGGTTTGTGAAAAAATGCTGCTTCCCTGAGTGAGTGATCTTGAGGCGTGCCGGGAAAAGCATAGCATAGTCTATGTTCAGTTGCTGTAGTTTCTTCTTTACCGCAAGAAATTTCCTGCGCCCCTCCTGTACGGCCTGCGTAAAATCCGGATATAGGGAGACCTCGACGCCATCGAATAGTACTTTCTTGTGTTCTCTGGCGAGTCGGAGGGCCGCATCACGGTCCCGATAGTTGAGGACTCTCGCAATAATGGGGCGAGGTGTTGTAGGGATTCTGCACATACACAGAGCTATGCACAGGATAATAGGACCTCGGAATATAGTGGTGAGCCAACCATAAACCTTAGCACCTAAAACCCCAACCCGACTAGCTGTAGCGTCTCATTAGCAACAATACTACCAATGATTAGACAACCCAGAACACGGTATCTCTCTCTCAGGACTCGCAGGAGCAAGAACACCCTTTCATCACTCACTCATACCTGTCCACAACGCGCATAATAAGAGACACAGTATAGTTTAAATATTTATTTCAACTATCGTGCTCTAAGATACAGTACACGAGCCAGTACTATCAGCATAATGCATAATGATAATATAATCAGCATAGTTACAATTCCATAGAATACAAACGGGGAAAGCATTTCATAAAACAGTGGATATAGGGCTTAATGACTATACCACCCTCCCCGTGCTATTTGCTAGTTTATTATATAAACAGAAAACCTCTGGGCATTGTTAGGCGGGCCCTCATACCTCAATCTCTAGATGCAAGTTTTACATCAGTAGACAAACACAGCTCTTCTCTCTGGAAAGGTTTTTCTCCAAGTGTGTCTAACAGTGAAATCACAATATTAAAAGCACCCGAATTTCTCCAGTTCAGCTGCACATAGTGTTATGTCTAGGTGCGAGGGATAGGCCAGATCAGTAAGAACAAGGGACGTTGTTTTTCGACCTTGTACATGTTGTGCAGAAGCGACCCACAGGGAACAAGAGAAAAGGTGAAAGGCAGAAATGCAGACAGTCCTAATATAGCCAGGCACAAGCAGAGGCTTGAAAAACAAAGTCACAAAGTAACGTGTGCAGAAAAGGCATCATGGCAGCCAGGCCGCAGCCAACTTAGCAGGGCAGGCCATGAGGCCACAAACCACATGACACCCTCCCCTGGACAGTCCATCGACCTAGACGGAGTTCAAAGCATATGAGCAGAACAGAAACGTCTGTTTGTGAAAAAGTCCCCATGAAGGACAACGAATGGGAGAGAAAAAAGAAAAAGTCTGCAGGAAAAATACAGGGTGAAGCTGAAAGCGGAGGCCCTCGTTAATCCATCAAGGTGTAGGTGCAGAAAAACGCCAGTCTTTCCAGGAGGACATCGTTGGAATCATCAGAAAAAAGAGACGCCATCCAGTCCAATAAATCAAAACTACAGTCATGCTCCTCATAAGAGGGAGTAGTAAAGAGCATTGCGGGACAACTTGCGTGATACTCAACATAACTTTGTTGTAGGAGAGTCTGAGCAGCCGCACAGACATCCCATTGTGCCAAAATTCCAAGTGCTGCCGCACACCCATATAGCCATTCCCGGAACAGTCCCGCTCATGAACCTCTAAGGGACCCATCAAGGGGACGAAATCCGGGTGAGACAGAGACGTATTGGAAAGGCAATAATCCAAGGACCAAGAAAAAGGACAGCGGATGCAAGTCATCACAGGTTGCACGCAAGTGAAATACGCAAAGCGAAACGAAAGACTGTAGGATACACTGAGGGTCGCCAATGGCAGGACGCCGAAGCCGGCGAGCATGCGTTCACGGAGCATCCGAAGTCGACCGGGGTCGAGAAGGGCCCAATGAAGTGCAGCCATTGCGCAGTAAACAGACCAAAAGCAAAATACCGGCCACCAAAGCGAGGATCAACGGAAAGCCTCCGAAGACGATGGAAAAAATGGAATGAATAAAAGCCGGTATTACACCAAAGATAGTTTGAAAAGAGGTCACAAGGCCAGAGCCCACAACTTTAAAAAAGTGCACCAGACCCTAGGTGCGTGATGCATTAAAAACGCGGTGAATCAGTTCACCGAAATGCTGTGGGAGGTTAGTGTTCAAAAGGGCCTGTATCTCACTGTGGGTACTTGCCACCTGGAGAATTAATGTCTCCCGGGCGGACGTAAGCATAACCTCCTGGTTCAATAATAGCGCCTTTATTCTGCTCAATTTATTGAAATCCGCCTTCAAGGTAGGAATGGAAGGCCAAATGGAACTATCTACGATGTCGTGCGGGGGAGGAAAAAGCACATTTTTGCAGCAGACAACTCTGTGGGAAACGGTAACAATATATGGTATACCGGCTAGCATGCCACAGCAGTCCTGATTATTCAGAAGCAGATAGCTACCATTAGCAAGCACAGTGAAAGTAAGAGATATAGCAGGAGCAGGAATACCCTTCAAAACACAAGCAAGATTCGGAGCTGAAACGTTACAAGCGCCGTGCAATTTAATGTGTTTGCAAATAAGGGAATGACCCACAGTAGAATCACAAGTCTCGCCTGTGAGAAACACCTCCTTCCCGTCCCGAAGACATTTAAACATGAAAGGCAGGGACCACAGTTCATGCAAGAAGGCACTGCCCAAAGGCTGAAAACGGCCAACGGGATAATGTTTCATGCAGGAACTGAATTCAAATAAAGAAAAAGGTAAAGCGATAACCCTGTGTACTAGCCACACCGCAGAATCCAATTCCGCAACAGAGAATGGTAATGGCTCTATTTTCTCGATATGTAACAGAGTGTATGTGGCATCCTTCATGGACATGAACTGCTGCTTGTCAGTCAAATTAAAAGGTAAAAACAAGGCAGTGGTGTTCAGAAAATGCCAAGGAACTTTACCCAACTTAAGTGTCTGCAAAGTCCATGCAAACTGCATAACTGAACGCAATTGATTCTGACCATGATATAACACAGAAACATCATCTTGTACAATATCAACAACAGAGGACACAATATTCTCTAACGTGTAAATGCGGGAAGACAGGGTATTAATACTATTGTCAACAACAGCAAGCACCTTTTCTAAATTTGCTTGATCAATCTCCCGAAGGCGGGAGGCAGCTTCAATTTGCGAAAGCTTCCAGAGTTCATTGTAAGTTTCATAAATGAACCTCTTAGGTCGAGGGCCACGAGGCCCCAGAACAAAATCGGACAGATCAATGTTGCCTGAAAGGAGGGATAAATGCTCTTTCACAGAATCTAAGGAGGAATGTTGCAACCACTGTTTACATAATTTTCCAACAGAATACGTTGTAACTGTACGAGAGTCAGAAAACCTCGGTTCTGGCTTATCATGTTTGTAACCAGGAGCGGAGTCATGAAAACGCAGTTGGCAGGCATTCGCCGCTGTCGGCCAAGCCAACCAGGGTGACTGAACAAACGTGGAAACATTAAATGAATTGTTCTGAAACAAAGCTTGCACATCAGTAAGGGAAATATTAAAATGCAAGCTTTCATTAGTGGTGGAAGACAACACAGGAATGGAAGGGGCATTTAATTGTTTGGAAGTAGCCAAACCCCAACACGTGGTTTGATAGATTGAATGATTTAAAAATGGAATTTGGGTCGGGATAAGGCAAGCACGGTGCAAGGCTTCTGTGCCCTGTACCTGCCAGGATTTGGAGCCCCAAATAGATTTCAAGTCAATGGTGTCTCGCCAGTGCTCATAACCACCCACAGCCAAAGCGGCCAAAAAGGAACCCGAATACAATAACTTGGTGTGGGTCAACATGATCTTCTGCGTAGAAGAGGTGTTTAATTTAAAATAATAGGACCCAGGGTTCGATCTATCAAAGTTGGTAAAATAAGTAAACTTGTTTCTAAGAGTGGGGGAGCTGCCTGGCAAAGGGGTAGGACAATGTTCCCATTGGGTGTAATTCACAGGACCCCTAAGGGTACTTGGTTTATGGAGGAAATGGTTGCCCCAATGCTGATAACAATATAAATCGGCATAACTTGCAGAATTCATGTACAAATCTTCAGCATTAAAAGCAGCATAATATTTCAAATCAGTAAATAATGATTCAACGGCATGCACATCCCAATCGTCGGAATGAATATTACTTTTAACGACATCACCCATCGAAACACGGAGAACATTTGGAACATTAATAATTTCGGTAGGTCCATGAATTTGGAAATTTACCGCATCCCATACGATGCCATCAGCGACTGGGAAAGCTGAAATGTTCACAAATGTGTGGTCACGCTTCATGATGTGAGATGAAGAATGCGTAGCCAAAGTTCCAGCGACACAGTTCACTGCAGAGCGTTCTGGTAAATAGTGACCATTGATTAGTAGAAAAAAGACTGTGACAAAGCCAATGGACATGAACAAAAAAATCAGGAAAAAAACCAACCAAATGTAGGTCCAGGGAGGAACCAAAAAATTGTCTCTGAACCAGGATACAAACAAACTGAATTTGGACGGGATTAGTGATGAGGTGGAATCCGAGTCAAAGGAATAATGTATTGGGCTAAGTGGCGTAGTTGGTGCGTGAGCCTCCGACTCGTTGGCTGGGTATGTATACTCAGTCTCCTCTTCGCAGGGTGAAGCCGGGAAGTTGAGTAAGCGATCAGGCAAATCTACCATCTCGATAGCAACATCTGTGACCGTTCGGGCAAGAGGGCCACGAACATATGTCCGGGAAATGACTGGACAAGAGACCGCTGGTGTTACACTATTCAGGATCGGCCAGATGTTGTAGCTTGACATTGTCCACTGAGATGAATCTGTTGTCCTTTCAACCAGGAAGCACTGGTAAGATGACTGTACGAGTACCCTTCAAGCCAAGGACTGGAACTGGTGCACGATAAGATGGGCCAAATTCTTTTTTGTTCTCCACTTTCTCTCGAACCAGATCTCCAATCTTCGGAAGCCAGCCGGCAACCGGAATCTGCAACGCAGCGTCTGTGGCCGAAGGTAAATGTTCCTTTGCAAGTTTGTCTCGGTCTTCTTGTAAGCCCTGGAACATAGTAGAATGGTTATCTACATCAAAGATGGCGGACTGCGCCGCCATGTCTAGACCATCAAGGTCGGGCACAAACATTCGTATGCCAAAGAGCATTTCATATGCGGTCCGCCCACCCAGAGGTTTTCTAGGGAGATTATTAAGTGCACGTTGTACGGTATACAAGTGGGCCAGCCAGTTTCTGCCAGTACCTAAGACTCTAGCTATCAAGGATTGCTTTAAGTCATGGTTCATTCGTTCAACAATCGAATTGCCCTCAGGCCGATATGGAGATGAAAATTTCACCCGCACCCCCAGGGAACCCATTGCGTCCTTGTAAGCCTTAGAGGCAAACGCTGGACCTTGGTCCGAATGGAAGGTGCCACATGCGAAAACTCCCACAAAGACACGCAAATCCCTTATGACATTTCGAGCGTCAGCACTCCGTTGTGGCCAGACCCAGAGGAACCGTGTGCACGAGTCCACTGCAACCAAGATGTATTTATATGCAGTGTCCGAAGAAAATGGACCGCAGTGATCCAGGTAAACACACGCAAAAGGTCTGTTCGAAATGCAGAGCGGTGTTTGTGGTGGACGTGTAACCGTGGAAGGCTTAATCTGCTGACAAACGTCACAAGAAAGCACATAGGTACGGGTTTGTTTGTATAAACCACGCCACCAGTAACGCTGCTGCAAGATGGAAACAGTCGCAGACACGCCTGCATGAGCCGAAGCCATGCCTTCGTGTGCGGCCGTTATCAAGGAAAGCCTGCGGTCCGCGTTGGGAATCAGCCGGTCACCAACGTCTGGAATACTTACGAAAGGAGCCTGTTCGGGACCTAATTGATAAGTATATTTGGAAGGGAAACCCCAGGGATATTTGGTACCTTCCTTTGTTGCAGCAATAGCTGCCAAGATATCAGTATCTATTTTAGTCATGGATCTTGTAACTGCTGCGACTGAACACGTGGCTACTGCTGATTTGGCAGCTTCGTCTGCCAAACCATTCCCAACGGCGTGTGCGCCCACACGCTGGTAGCCAAGGGTGTGAATCACCTGTGTGAGAGGCAGACGTTGTTTCAAATCTGCCACTCGAACCCAAAGCATTTTATGCTTAATCGTGCTGCCTTTTGCATCTCTATAGTCGTTTTGCAACCAAAAGAATAGATTGTCATTGAAAGATTGAACACAGTAGTATGAATCACATACAATCAGAGTCGTCACATCTGGATTAGCGAACTCAAGGGCGAGCACCAATGCGCGCAGCTTGGCCAATTGTGCAGTACTGTCTCCTAGTGCCTGTGTGTGCACGACAGTTGATTTGAACTTTCCATTCACCATGGTACCTGCAACAATAGCACATGCTGCGGAATAAGCATGCTTGGAACCCGTGGCCGGTTGTGCCGAACCATCGGTATAGATTATACAATCATAATCCTCAAGCGGTAGTAGAGACAGAGGAGGAGGATGAACGAATTCATACTGTAAAAACTCCTGTGTCTGAAGAGAAGAATTAAAAATGAAAGTGACATCCGGGGACGTCAAAGATGTTGCCCATTGTATCCAACGGGGGTGCAAAGCTTTAGAGTTCGGAACACTTGCTTTAGTCACTGCCTCCAGGGCAGGATATGGTGTTACCACCAGAATGCGTTTGCCCTGTGCTAGTGCGCATTCTTTTAGAATCGCCATTTGCACTGCAGTCAGAACTTTCTCCACAGACGAAAAACGCATTTCTGCGGAAGTGTAAAGATGTGACTTGTATGCGATGGGTACTGTGTCACCTTCGTTAAAGGTTAAGTACGTGAAACCCACTGCCCCTGGAATTATTCTAATCACCAGGTTTGTGTGGTTATCACGAGTCAACAAGAATTTAGACTCAAGAAGGTCTGTCTGCAAAGACTGCAGAATGGAGGAATGCTCCGGAAGCCAGCATGACTTCGAAAAGTTAGGTTGTATCAAGGCATACAGTGGCTTGATACGCTGGGCATATTCGGGAATGTAAGTACGCCCGAAGTTCAGAAAACCCAGTAAAGACTGAAGTTTCTTCAGAGTAGTAGGAGGGCACAGAAGTGCACATTTCTCCAAGAAATGGGGGCTAAGCCCTTACCTTCATTGTTGAGTTCATAACCCAAAAACAAAACGGTAAATTCAGCAATGTGGGATTTGGCAAAGTTTAATTTGTATCCCAGGACTGCAAATTCAAGTATAATGCGGTCCACTCGGGAAAGATGCGGGTATAATTTGTCGTCTGTCAGATAGATATCATCGACGTACGAACATGCATCTGGGTCTATGCCGTCTAACAAAGAGACGACACGGGCAGCGAATACACCTGGACTGTTCTTGTAGCCCATAGGTAAACGCCGGAATTTGAATTTTTTACCACCGGAAGTGAAAGCGCTCCATTGGCTGCACTCCGGGGACAAGTTGTGCGTGTAAAATCCATTGGATAAGTCAAGTGTCTTTTTATATTTCTTACGAACAAGACTGTCTACAAGCGCAGAACTATGTGTGTTTTGCACCGCAAAGGTCCAACAATGAGAGTTCAAATGTCGGTAATCCAAAACTAAGCGGGTCGATCCATCTGGTTTAGAAACCGCGAAAAGGGGATTATTCATAGGTGATACGCATGTTTCAATTACTCCTTGATATTCCAACTGAGTCAGAATGTCAGAGACGGGACCTTTAGCTTCCCGCTTGATGGGATATTGGGGTTGTGGCTGAGGCAACGAACGCAAAGGAATATCATGGGGGGGAGAGTCTTCATCCCAGCCCACGTGGTTGCGGTATAGCGCCGGAGCCAGGGACGCAGCCCACTCGGCTGCGAGAGCCTCCGCTTTGTCCTTGGGGACATGGCGAGAAAAGCTCGGAAGGATTACCTCCTCCCATCTACGCGCAGCTAGTACGCACGGGGGCGGCCAATCCGCCTCTGCCAACAGAATGTCGTACGAAGAGGTCAGATTTTCCCAAAAAATCCCTTTAATTACACGCTGTATGTCACCTTCAATTTGAAAAACAATATTGTATAGTCTGTCAGGGGGTGCCACTCTGGTGTCTTCTGTCTCAACAGTAATGAATGTATCAGTTGCTGTCGCCTCCACATGAGGACGTAGCGTCTCCCACACTATGGTAACTTCCGTGGCGCTGTCTAGGAGTGTCACTGCCCACGTCCAATTCAGGAGTCTCGTTCTCACCGTCGGTGGCATATCTCGCTGTAACAGCGGCAACTTTTTTCTTCTGAAATTGTGGGCGAGAACATGGAAATTCGTCTGGCTTCCCTCGGACTTGTGGTCGAGGTTGGTCTCGTCCCTGAGGAGTCTCGCGACCCCTTCCTCTATCTTGGCGATCTCCTCCACCGGCCTGAGAAGTTGTTGGAGCCTGTGAAGAACGAGGAGAACGCGTATCAGGGACTTGAAATCTCTCTGGAGATTTAATTCTCGCCCTATCGCGCAAATCATAAGTGCGTTCAGAAGAGACTGAAACCGGGGAAGCGCCTCGCGACCCTGGCTTCTTTTGTTGCTTACCCTGTTTTTTCTGTCTCCAGTTCTTTTTAGTAAAGAACGGCTTCTCATCCTTCTCTGTTTGAGATTTCGGTTGAGGCTGTGATTGAGTTTGCGTTTTTGCAAAAGGCTTAACCCCCAGGCTATTACGTCCAATGGTTTTGTAAGCCTGGGCAATAATTTTTGGTAATTCACGCGGCTTGTCCGAATCTGGGACCAAAGCCAAAGCATTAGCTACTTGAAAGTTCACTGCATCGCCCTTGACATTCGCAAGGATCAAATCAGCTACTACGTCGAACACTCCCACCAGTCTCATCCATAATTCCACAGCCGCTTCAGGGCCATGCTCATCTTGTACACGTTTAATTACAGAGGGGAGAACCGTCATGGAAGGAGTGCCGAAACACTTCGCATATACTGCTGCGAATACCCTACCCCAGTTGTTGCATTCTGCCAACTCGGGGACTAAGTCTTTTGGCAAACTAATCGTTAAAATCCTGTGTTTATCCACGGGAGAGGTGTTAGGAAAAACTGCCTCCAGCTGGTCAAATTTCTCTGCAAGCCAATAAGGAAAATCATCCTTATTTTGTGGGCGCTTGCCCATCACCGAATTAAGCATGACAGGGCTTATGGACACACCGCCTGCACCAGCTGGATGGGCCACAACTCCAGGTGGGGCTCCCTGGATGTTGCCTGTAACATATTGTACTAAAGCTCTATGCACTCGTATCAAAGACGAATGCATATTACGCAGTTCAGCGACTGCCACTGTCATATAATGCGGATGTGGGGTATACCCGGCCAAAACAGGCCAAGTGGCCCCGTCAATTGATAAGGGGCCTAAACGAACCGCAGTAACCGGTTGAGGGAGGGTGCCATCAAACCAAACACGGTGTTGCCAAGCCGTGAGCGGTACTTCAAGATTCCTATACGGTCTATAGTGATTAGGAACAGCGGTGGCTCATATTCATGGAACATATTATCAGTTCCATCCACCGCCGGAAAGGTGATCCAAGAATAGAACACCTCAAAGTGGTGAGCTGGATCTGCTTGTACCACAAAGATTAGATTGACACCCGCGTCAGGCACTCCATACACTGTTAAGTGAGCACGGAGCGCTGCGCGGCTATGTGCCGCAAGTTGAACAGCCATTTTAGGCTAAAAGTTTTTGACAACCTAATATGAGGCAGCACAATATAGGGTTTTAGTTAAGAAACCTTTTAACAACTTCAAGCTTGAAAGAACCTATAAAAACATCAATATAGGAGGTATCACCTTCACACACGCTTCCGGAAGCATCTGTGAAGGGGTTGTGGACAAGCACAAGCACTACTCAAGCATCTCGCAGATAAGCAGCCCACTCGTTGGTTGCGCCATGTTGTAGGGATTCTGCACATACACAGAGCTATGCACAGGATAATAGGACCTCAGAATATAGTGGTGAGCCAACCATAAACCTTAGCACCTAAAACCCCAACCCGACTAGCTGTAGCGTCTCATTAGCAACAATACTACCAATGATTAGACAACCCAGAACACGGTATCTCTCTCTCAGGACTCGCAGGAGCAAGACCATCCTTTCATCACTCACTCATACCTGTCCACAACGCGCGTAATAAGAGACACAGTATAGTTTAAATATTTATTTCAACTATCGTGCTCTAAGATACAGTACACGAGCCAGTACTATCAGCATAATGCATAATGATAATATAATCAGCATAGTTACAATTCCATAGAATACAAACGGGAAAGCATTTCATAAAACAGTGGATATAGGGCTTAATGACTATACCACCCTCCCGTGCTATTTGCTAGTTTATTATATAAACAGAAAACCTCTGGGCATTGTTAGGCGGACCCTCATACCTCAATATCTAGATGCAAGTTTTACATCAGTAGACAAACACAGCTCTTCTCTCTGGAAAGGTTTTTCTCCAAGTGTGTCTAACAGTGAAATCACAATATTAAAAGCACCCGAATTTCTCCAGTTCAGCTGTACATAGTGTTATGTCTAGGTGCGAGGGATAGGCCAGAACAGTAAGAACAAGGGACGTTGTTTTTCGACCTTGTACATCTTGTGCAGAAGCGACCCACAGGGAACAAGAGAAAAGGTGAAAGGCAGAAATGCAGACAGTCCTAATATAGCCAGGCACAAGCAGAGGCTTGAAAAACAAAGTCACAAAGTAACGTGTGCAGAAAAGGCATCATGGCAGCCAGGCCGCAGCCAGCTTAGCAGGGCAGGCCATGAGGCCACAAACCACATGACAGAGGAGGGGCTCCAGGTGCAGGCCGGGAGGCTAGCGATTGGTGCGCTCTTTCAATGATGAACACTGGGGAGAACGACTCTCTACCAAAGGCGGCCACGAGCATTCGCTCCACATACTCCTCCATTTTCCCCGTAGCGGTAGATTCCGGCACGCCTAGGATTCACAGATTATTGCGCCTAGAGCACGATTACAAGTCCTCTTTCTTTGCTTCAATTAGCTTTAGGATCTTCTCCATGCCCAGGGTTTTGGTGATTGTCGTGGCAGAGGCATCGTCTAGATCGGATATGCGTTGCTCAGTTCCCTTGAGCCTCTCCTCGTGTTGGTCACTTTTGTATGCTAAGTGATCTATGCGTGCGTTCATGGTGTCCATCTTCGCTTCTATAGATGTCAGACTGGATTGTATTCCCAGGAGCAGAGCTTTTAGATCATCGGTGGATGTGGGTTGCTCCGCGGTTGGGGGCTGCGTGCCCTCCATGTCCGCCTGGGACCGCGTGACCTTTCGGGCTTCAAAGTTTAATTTAGGCTGTTTGTTGTCAGTACGGCCCATGGCAGTGAATGAGGCTGCGGAGAGGCGGGGATCACCCCTATGGGCCAGAAGCGCCGCTCTGCCGCGGAGTGAGAGCGTTGGTGGGCACCCCTGAGTTCCCACTCTGGCTCCAGCGAAGTCCGTCGGTTCAGATACGGGGGGAGACAGGCAGGATCGCGCCCCCGATCTACGTGCAGTCCAGGCCTTCCCGCCCCGTAGACCAACCATCCGCGGTCCCGGCCAGGTACCCCTCTGGATAGCAACCGCACACTGGGAGTGGCCCAGCGGCTGGTCTGTGGGTGATGTCGTCTTGGGGAGGGGGTCGGCCAGGCAGTGGAAACAGCTATGCCACCTGGGGCCTCCCCACGTGTCGCAGGTGTCCAGCAGCGTCGCCAATCAAGCGCTGCGCAAATCTCTGCCCCGCAAGTCTCCCGGCAATAATGTCTCCTGTGCGGGGCGATGGGGAACCGGCCAGGGGGGCCGAATCTTCTGCCGCCAATCAGCGGATGTCAGCCAAGGTCAGCCAGTGGATGTTCAGAGAGGCGGCCGTCCAGTGCAGGCCACCCGCGCGGTCTGGGCACAGTAGGGCCCCCTACAGGCCACCGGGCAATGGAGAGGTGCAGGGCAAGAAAGCGTGGCAGCAAACGGCAGCACTCAACCCCACCAGGGTCGTCAGGGGCCCAACGGCGTCTCCCCAGCGGGGGCCGCCGAGCAGCGCAGAAGCGCCCCGCTGCACGCTGTGGCTCCGAGAATCCCAACCAGGCCGCGTCAATTGCAAGGGCGCGCTCTCACCTCTGGGTCCAGGAGGTAGCGGCCGCGCCTCCGCGTCCCCCAGCCCCTGCCGCGTACACAGCACAGAGTCCTCAGGCGGCGGGCCGGTGCGGCCAGGTAGCAGGCCGCCCCCGCGAGCGGCAGTCAGCGGGCTCGTCAGGCAGCAGCAGACGTCGGGTCAGGAGCGCAGCGCGGAGGCCTCCACATGGCGCAGCCAGCAGCACAGGGGGACGCCAGCGATTCCGGCAAGTCAGTGCGGTGAGTGGGTGAAGATCACGCTAGGAGCTTTCAAGCCTGGCCGGTCCCAACCGCCGCGTCCGCCATTTTGTGATGGCCTGGCGAGGCAAGGTGACAGTCTTTTTTCTCCCGGTTCCACAAGGAGTGTTAGCGATCTGGGAGCGGCGGAAGGTAGTTGGCGTAGAGTGCTACCACCCCATGCTGTTTCATGGTCGTGCAGGGCTGGATTAGAGGAGGATTCTTGGTGAAGTGCTGCCCGAGCGGCAGGAGCCTCACAGAGGTGCGGCCATCTTGCTTGGCGCCCTCTAGCACCCCCAATACTCTCGTATTTCTGTAGATAACCTATGATATTCAGAGTGAGGCCTAGGTGAGAGATTGGTCTATTCTTGCAGTAGGATTGTAAGGTACATATACCGCAGCCTTGACTGGGCCGGTTCCTTGATATTGTTACAGGTACCTACAGGAATAATTATTTGCATGAGTTAAAACACATCAAGAATTAGCTTGCACTGTGGTGGAAGAAGGGATAGATAAACACCCTGAATTCGGGTTGGGAAGAGAGAAAGAGTTTGCCCTCCTCCTTCTATCTTATCTTTTTATTAATACACCCTTCTATCCTACCTAGTAATTTTTCTGTATGAATTGAGTGAAAGATGATGTACATGGTTGTCTTTTGTTAGTGTATCACCAGAATGTAAACACTGTATATGCATTTATCATTGGCTAACTGGATTTTTATATGTATTTTGTTTTTTTAATTTTGTATAGATTCATATTGTCGTGTGGGAGATATTATTTCTTGTCCTGAGGAAGGTGGTGTGCTAAGCAGCGATACCCACCGAAACGCATCGACGCAACTGTTTAAAGGCGTACTGTAGATTGTGCGGACATTTGTTACGTTTATTGTGAAAGTTGTATGTATATAGAACATATATTGAACAAATGATCTAGATCTAATGTACGTTCCTTGATTATAGATGAGAAAATAGTTTTCTTGCAGGTTCTCCCTTTAATCTATTGTGTGTCAAATATGTCAGCATGTTTTTAACCCAATTTTAAATAATGTATTGTATTTTGATCCTATGTTTGGTGAATTTTTAATAAAATATTTTTATGATTGTAAACACTTGGCCTTTGATGGTGGTGGTGTTATGTTCTGGTGATATAATTGTTTGGATAAGTGTGTATATTTGGTTGTAGTAATTTGCCCAAAGGGGTTCTTTTTTAGACTAGTGTCCACCATATGCCTGCTTTTGTCCTTTGTTTTCCAGGCCTCCTAATTGTTGTTGTGACCATGTGGTTGGTGGCCATTTTCTGTAGCCAGCCAGTGTGCTTTCCCCATAGGCCTGCATGTCTTCTTTATGGCCATGCCTTCTTGCTGGTTGCTGTTGTTCTGACTATGTGGCTGGCGGGCATTTTCTGTAGGCAGCCAGTGTGCTTTTGCCATAGGCCTGCATGTATTCTTTGTTGTGGCCATGCCTTCTTACTGGTTGTTGTTGTTGTGAATATGTTGCTGGTGCTCATTTTATGTAGCCAGTCAGTGTGCGTTTGCCGTAGGCCTGCATGCGTTCTTTGTTGTGGCCATGACTTCTTGCTGGTTGTTGTGATCATGTGGTTAGCACTCATTTTGCGTGCCCAGCCAGTGGGCTTCTGCCATTTTGCCTGCATGTGTTCTTCGCTTTTGATCCATGCCTCCTTGTTGCTGTTTGACGGTGTGGCTGCCGGCCATTTTGTGTGTCATGCGTGAGACCTAGTAGATCAATGCTCAATCTAATATACTTTATGAAAAGTGTTTTATATATATTATTGCATACTTTTTTGTATTTTTCATCTGCACCACTCCTTGCCTCCCAATTCCCAGTGGGTTCCAAATTCAATTGTCATGGTAGTAAGTAGTAGTCCCCTTTCCCTAGTACATAAGCAATTGAATGATATTTTTTTAATTTTAATTTTCTATTTTTTTCACAAATATTTTTTTATTTAATTTTAATTTGTTTGTTCCTTTTTAAAACATTTCAACTTGTTAATTTTTGAAAATGTGTTTAAACATTTTTTTCAATTTGTCAGGCCTGCATGTCTTCTTTGTTTGTGGCCATGCCTTCTTGCTGGTTGTTATTATTCTGACCATGTGGCTGGCGGCCATGTTGTGTAGCCAGCCAGTGTGCTTTTGCCAGAGGCCTGTATGTCTTCTCTGTTTGTGACCATGCTTCCTTGCTGGTTGTTGTTGTTCAGACCATGTGGCAGGTGGCCATTTTATGTAGCTAGCCAGTGTGCTTTCCCCATAGGCCTGCATGTCTTCTTTGTTTGTGGCCATGCCTTCTTGCTGCTTGTTGTTGTTCTGACCATGTGGCTGGTGTCCATTTTGTGTAGCCAGCCAGTGTGCTTTTGCTATCGGACTGCATGTCGTCTCTGTTTGTGGCCATGTGTCCTTGCTGGTTGTTGTTATTCTGGCTATGTGGCTGGTGGCCATTCTGTTTAGCCAGCCAGTGTGCTTTCCCCATAGGCCTGCATGTTGTCTTTGTGGCCATGCCTTCCTGCTGGTTGTTGTTGTTCTGACCATGTGGCTGGCAGCCATTCTGTGTAGCCAGCCAGTGTGCTTTTGCCAGAGGCCTGCATGTCTTCTTTGTTTGTGGTCATGCCTTCTTGCTGGTTGTTGTTGTTGTTCTGACCATGTGGCAGGTGGCCATTTTGTGTTGCTAGCCAGTGTGCTTTTGCCATAGGCCTGTATGTCTTCTCTGTCTGTGGCCATGCCTCCTTGCTGGTTGTTGTTGTTCTGACCATGTGGCTGGCGGCCATTTTGTCTAGCTAGCCAGTGTGCTTTCCCCATACGCCTGCATGTCTTCTCTGTTTGTGGCCAGGCCTCCTTGCTCAGTGTTAGTTGTTGTTGATGAGCATGTGGCACTGACTGGCAGCCATTTTGTCCATCTAGCCAGTGTGGCCCTTTGTCATAGGCTTGCATGGATGATTGACAATGATAGCAGTTTAATAAATGAATATGCTTGTGGAAATTTTCGCTTATCTTGAAAACATTTTGAATTTTAGTTTTTTTAATTTTAAATTCTTTAGTTTTGTTTTATTTTTATTTTTTTAATTGTAAATATTTTTAAAATATGTATATATATTTTTTTTAATGATTGTAATTTTTTAATTTTACATTTTTTAAGTTTTTTATTTTTATTTTTTATTTAAATTTTTTTCAAACTTTTTACATTTTGTTCTTCAAAAAAATTTATTTACATTTTTTTAAATTAAATATTTTTTATGTATTTTTTTCATTAAAAAAAGTCTCAATTTTCCTAACATCTGGCATCAACCCCATGACTGAAATAGGTGCACTGCACAGCAGCATTCATTGTCTAAGGATTATTCCATTGCCACCTGCACTCCCTGAGTGCCACATCCCAACGTAATGCACATAAAGCAAAAAGTTACATCTGTATGTTGTTGTTGTTGCTCTTTCTGATCCTTCCTGAGTGTACTGCACACAATGAAAGTTTATGTTGGTGTAGTTTTACAAATGGATAGTTAGACTGTATTATTGCTAAGTAACCACACTAAATAATATTGTATGTTTGCACTACTACTTGAACTGCAACAATGCCACGTTTCACTGATGTTCTTCTTGCTTGTTTTCTTTTAGGTGCACAAGAGAAGAGACATCACCCACAGTACTGCCAGACAGAAGGCTTGTGCCGTGTGACTGACTACGCAACACGGTCATCTCTTCAGCTTGTTGTGAAGCAAAGTGCCACTGCGATTGCCAACTGACAGCTTCAAGATGGCCCCAAAGAAAGGTGCTGCCAAGCAAGTGGCTAGTGTGGAGGACCTCAACCATTTTCAGGAAAGTTGTACCTGCTGCACCAGCCTCTGGTGAGCAAGCTGAGAGCAGCACGCCTGCATCAACAGTACCACCCCCCCCAACCTAAGCCCAGAACCATGTCTGTCAGCGAGGCAGCCAGTGTACTCATGTTAACACTGACGAGTAGTGATGTTGAATTGGATTTGTCCCTTTCGAAAAGTAGTACACAATCGTTTCAGGAAACACAGCAAAGTGGACAGCAGCCACAGCCAGCAATAGTACATTTGTCTGATGTTGGAGCAGAACAGGAGGTTGGGCTTCCTTCCAAGCAAGAAGTTGAACCTCCTCTTTTAGAATCATTGGCTCCCAGATCTCCAGCATTGAAAAGGAAAGGTACTACTGCACCATCTTCTCCAAGCACCACTTCTGATGATGATGATACGGACTTGGAGTGGACCCTAACAGAGACTAGGAGACAACAGGAGAGGCAAGGGAAAAGAAAAGTTCCAGAAAGACTTAGACTTATGGAAGGAGATGAAGAGGAGGATGATGATGACGAGGTAGTCATGGCAGAAGGTGACACAGAGGAATCTGACATTGCTATTCAACTGGCTCAGAGGGATGTGGCACAGGTAGCATCGCCACCAGCTCCCATATTTGCAAAGTCCCAGCTGAGACCTGCACAGACCCCTGCTTCAGGAGAAGCAGAGAGGCAATCGACGACGTACCCTCCTACCTCCAGTTCTTCTTCAGAGATTGGCAGTGGCACAGTAAAAAAGTACTCCTCCCCAGTTTGGGACTTTTTTACAGTTAGCAAAGAGGGGGAGCACATTGCAGCATGCACCATGTGCCATACAAATGTTTGTCGAGGTAAGCCTGGTACACATTATGGTACTGGAGGCCAAATAACCTATATGAAAAAACACCATATAATAAAGTGGGAGGAGCACCTTAAAAGAATTGTTGAACGTGGTTGTGGTGATGGAGAAAGCCAAGAAACATCAGCTACAAGTCCATTTTTGGTCTAAGGTGATGATGAGAAAGAAGAGGGTGACATCTTCAAACAAAGCAGCCCTGTCCAAAGCAGTGTGCCAGCAGATTCACCCACCTCAGCGACTTCACAATGGCACAAGAAGAGTCAGAGTGAGATGGATACACCATGACATACAGTGACTGCCCCACCACCATGATGCACATTGAGTCTACCACTAGCATCTGCTTCTCAAAAGACGCCTGTGTCAGTGCCCCAAGAAAAGAAAAAAATCTGGACTACTATTACAGACATGTTTAGGCAGGAGGGGCCCTGTGAACAAAACCACCCGACTGCATGTTTGTACAATGGGAAGCTGGCAAAAATGTTAGCGCTGGACCTCCTTCCTTTTTCTTTTAAGGAAGGAGTGGGATTCTTAGAATTTGTGGCAGCCATCTGCCCAAAATGGAAGGTACCAAGTAGGACCTATTTTGCCAGAGTGGCTGTTCCAGCGCTGTATCACGATGTGCTGCCATTGGTTAGACAAGCTTTGCAACAAAGTGTTGTTCATACCATCCACCTGACGACAGACATGTGGACCAGTTGTCAGGCAACTGATTACATGTGCATCACTGCACACTGGATCTCCTTTACAGGGGTAAAGCTAAAGATATCTTTAGGTCTTGGTCCTGAAGAAAGTTTTAAGAGCGTTCGGCTGCATGCAACAGTGGCCATGTTCGCGATGGAGAAATCACATACAGCTGTAAACATCTTGGAGGAATTTAACAGCAAGGTGTATGAATGGCTGTGACCCAAATGTCTTAGAATTGGGTTTGTTGCCATGAACAATGGCAGTAACATAGTCAAGGCCATGTCAGATGGAGGCTATTTCAAGGTCCTGTGTTTGGCCCATTGCATCAACCTGGTGGTGCAAGACTTCCTCAAAAAGAAAGACATAGTCAGCAACATGCTGACCACCTGCAGAAGAATTTGCACTCATTTCAGCCATTCTTTTAAAGCCCGTAAGCAGCTGCTGGTTATTCAGCGTAATAATAAATCACCAGTTAAAGCCCTGATACAGGAGGTGCTAACATGTTGGAACTCCACCTTTTACATGTTGCAACGTCTGTTTGAGGGCTAGTCAAATGTCTGACACAGATCCTACTCCCTTTTGAGGTTTTCAAACGGAAAGTTAGCAAGGAGGACAGTACGATAGGCCAAGCTATCCCATTGTTGCATCTCCTACAGGACCAGGTAAAGGAGGTGTCAGAAAGGTTCGCCCCCGCAGGTGTGAATGAAAACACAGAAGCGCATGCCTTGGTTGAGAGCTTAGTCCTTCGCTTGGCTTCTAATATAAGGCTGCAACATGGCATCATTGAGTCCAAAGAGTACATCTGTGCCACACTACTTGATCCACGGTACAAACATATTCTGGCTACTTTCATTCCTATTTCTGAAGGGGAAGTTTTAAAATAAAAGAGGTGGATTGTAGATCAAGCTGGAGAATTGGAAGAAGAATGGCTGGAACTTCAAGTCCCAACCTGCAGCTCTGGGGTGCTGCCTTCAACTTCCAGAGAGGGCAGTCTTGTCTCACAGCAGCCAACAACACCATCAACCAGAACACCGGCAACAACAGCAACAGAAGGACCGGACCCAACCTCTGCATTGTATTGGTTTCAATTGGCAGGGCTCAAGTCCAGTGGCAATAGCAAAAAAGGTACAGCAAGTGTCAGCACCAATGACCATCCGCAGGATGATCCAGGAGTATCTGGATGATCCAAAAGAAGTCTATGTGGATCAAAATCCATTGATATATTGGTATGGGAAGATGCACCAATGGCCAGAGCTCAGAAGGCTGGCAATAAAGTATCTGGCTTGTTCTGTCCCCAGTGTGTCTGCTGAACGTGTGTTCAGTGCATCCAGTGCAGTTGTCACAGTGAGATGGACCAGTCTCTCACCTCAAAATGTGGAGAGATTGACTATGATCAAAATGAACCAACATTTTATTTATACCACATAATTACACCGTTCCTGAAACAGCAGCACAGGAGGAAGAGGAGGGTGATTGGTCCGAAATTGAATCAAATGTGTTAGCTGTCCAACTTCTGTGTGAACCACCTGAGGTTGAGGAGGAACTCTATTTCCCAGACCAAGTATGCCAGTGCCCCCAAAGAACTTTTACATTTTTTCTCGTTGAACTTAGTTATTTTTTTGTAAAACAAACAAAAAAATTAGCTAGAGGAACATTATATATTTTTTGTGTCAAATGTATGCTGCCCCACCTCTTTTATTAGTCACATATATATTGCCGGATTGCAGTTGGATCAGTGTGCATTGAAGAACCCTCCACAATTCCTTCTTGACATTGGGGACAATGACTTCCCCCTTGCATGCCTATTGCCTATCCCTTTTTGCATCGCTTAGCACTAGAAGGTCTGCCCCATAAAAGTATTTATTATCATATATTTATTATCTACAAGACTACCTGCCAATACCAAATTCCGATGTGTTGCCTGCATCAAAGATGATTGAATACCTAATACCTAAACTACCCGTGCTTAGATTGGAAGAGGTAACTTCAAGTATTGCAACGGCGAGTGACTGATTGCATGAGTGATGATTTAAGTTGATTGAGGATTCATGTGGTGGCAGACAGTGAGGGAGGGTGTTGAATTGCAATGTGGGAACTTGCCTGAAATTATTGATTTGCAATGTTTGGGGCCTGAGGGGTGGGTGATCCTTTTTTCCCTGGAGGTGATTGGCCTTCACAAACTTACTTAGCAAAAATGAATTAACCTGTATGGTCCGCTCCTATGATCCTTCTCGTTTTTTTCATCATCTAGGATGGCTGCCCCAGACATCATTTTATTTCCAAGACTGCCAAATTCCAATCTGTTGCTTGCATTAAAGGGGAGAAAGTATACCTACCACCATGCTTGGAGTGGAACAGGTAACCATTGCACCAATAAGTGATCAGATTATCGAGTGACTGTGAGTGATGATTGATGTGGAGGCTGAGAGTGAGGGAGGGTTTGTTGAACTGTAAATGGGTAATTTCTTGAGATGATTATTGATTTGCATTGTTTGGGGCTTGAGTGATGAGCGTTCATTTTTTTCCCTGTAGGTGATCAGCTCTTTCACACTTAGCCAGATTTAATTGCAGGGTGTTCTCCTTTTTTTCTGGTTCTTCAGAGACCAGATCAGTCACTTTAGTTAACAAACAAAATCCTATGCAAAATACTGCAATTCTGTTTCTCTACTCGTTCTTCAACAGCAGTGCACTCCACGTCTATCTTGCTCGGGTTTTCGTGATTCATGATGATGATGACTGGTCTGGGACGGAGTTACTCAGAGTGAGGGGGAGGATCATGGAAGAACTCAGGGTAGGATATGCAGGACTACCTCATCAACAGCAAGAAGGTATCGAGTATTGACTTCAGTTCAAAGGTAAACCAAGAGGCTAAATCCTAGTACTCACCTATTTGGAATAGAGAGATGTGCGTTTGAGAAATGCTGCTCTGTGTGTGTGTTGGACTTGTGGCAAAAGTGAAACTCTGAGTCCCCCTCTTGTTTTGTTTGCTCTGCCTCTGAGTCTTCTTGATACACTCCTCATGAAGCTTACCTTCCTTCTGTCCTTCTCCTTGGCTCTAAAATACAGTTTCTCTTTGCAATCCATAGGCCTTATTCTAGTCAACTTCATGAACGAAAGGCAAAAGCTAGCTGAGCTCAACAACACTACTGCTTACCTACCGGACCAGTGCAGACAGGCACCAAAGGGTGGACATTTCCGAGGAGAATGCAGATGCACCACCCAATTTTGCAATACAGTATCCTTTTTCTTTTAGCAATCATATTAACTAAGAGAAGTGGGTGAATGGGTTCACTCCCCAACCTAGAAGACAGAGCATTTAGATATCTGATAAGTTAGGTCTCGGGGGCAGAAGGACTGTGTGTAATGCATTTATCAGTACTCTGTCATACTCATTCCTTTGTCTCCTTCCAACAACAGATTGATGGCAAATGATGTGCTGATGCTTATTGCAAAGATGAATGTTGTCCTTGTGTTGTAGTGTTTGTCTTTGTCAAACCTTTCCCCAAATCCCCTTACCCATCCATTCATCAAACCCATAGCCCTCTTCCCCCAAGCTGTGTGATTTATTGAGGCATGGCTTAAGATACACCATCAATGGAGCAAACACTTGGTGGGGCGGATGGGGTGAAAGCAATACCAACTTACTGTAGAATCTTCTAAGCAGTATCTCACACCAGCCCATTACCAACCCTTGCATTAAAAATGAAACATATTTTAGATATAGAATGAAGAACATCAGTTGTCAGCATCATCATTCAGGCCTTGCGTTGCCTAACCATAAATGCCTAACCTAAGCTTGTCCACTCCAGAGTTTGAGTCCATTTTTTATAACTTGAGGATTTCACAAATAATGCTGTTAGCTTCACATTAGCCAAAACTTACTAGCATTGCTATTTTTTCTATTTTAGCCCAATCAGGCATTCTCATTGTGTCATCACGTAGTACTCAGGTGGTGTCAATTATTTGTAAATCTTTGGTAAATATACAACCCACTAACTCAGTCTTTCTACTTCCATTAAGTTGCCTATGATGGATAATCAATCAATCTTTAAGATCAATCCTACAGTTCGAGCTCACCTAGGTGGAACTGGAAGTGGGACCTTGCTTGTGAAGTTGTGATGCCTCCCTGTTATTGCTGCATGTATATTCAGGTAAGACAACTAGTATGGATGAAATTTAACTTAGTAAGAAAGTAACTAACTGCTACTGTTGTTTATCTGGATCGTTGTACACAATATAGGTCATCATGGCAGCATTCCACATAATGGTCAAGCTAGTTAGAGAAATATAAGTCTAGACTCTATAACTAAGTGCAACGCTCTCTCTTAAATTATAAGCATATAAACAGGCTGCTTAAAACTACTTGAAGGCAGCAGTGCAAAGTAAAAGTAAAAGAAACTTCTTCAGGCATAAATTTAGATTGAATAAAATAGTTTTCCCCTTTATTTATTTACAAAGAAAACCACCCTCTCCACCCAAACAACATGCCCACCCCTCTCCACAAACAAAACTGACCCTAGCCCCAAAACTCAAAATGTCCAAGAAAACATCTCTACAGTCGCAACTCCATTCCTACCCTCTCCACCCAGCCCCAACAAACAACAAATCCCTCACACCAACACAAAAAAATTAAAAAATGGCTAGAAGAGGGCATTTTGAATGTTGGTACAGAGCTGGTCCAGGCTCTGCTCCATCATGGTGAGCTGGCCCTCAATGGTGTTCAGCTGCTGCAGGATGCAGTGCAGCAATGGACTGTTGTCAGTGTGGTGATGGGTGGCAGCAGTTGGCTGGTGACAGCACCAGCAATGGGTTGGCTGGGAGGCTGGAGGATGAGGTGGACCGGCTGCACTGGGGCCCGGCTGTTTTGCGCTCTGTTCCTCCTCCTCTATCTTCCAGGACCACCAGCTACCGTATTCCAGCAGGATACGCTCCAGCCTCTGCCGTTGCAAATGGGCCGCTATCTCCTGCCTGGTGGGTGGCCCGGCTGGACCAGCAGGGGCAGCTATATTGAGAAAAACAAAAAATACAAATTTGATATAATGCTTGTGCAAACAATTGTTTTAAATTACTGGGTGGCACAGAAGCAGTACATTGCTGGTCCCCTAGGGCCATTGGAATTTATTTGATGTGATTATGATTAGGAAAGGGACAAGGCCAATTTGATGTTTTTTCCACACATGTTGCCAAACATAAAAAAGCACTGACTGTGTGGCAGAAAAGTATTAACAGGCAGAGAATAACATCACAGGATAAAAAAAACAGTGATTTGATTCGTTTTTTTCTTCTAAAGGCTTTTCAAGTAACTATAAAGAGAGTCAGACACTTTCAGTTGAAAAATAAATGACTTCTCATTAATGAGTACGGCATTATGCACTATACGGAGTACAAGTTGTGTGTGGTGCTAAAATAATGAAGCTGCTATATGGATTTTATTTGGCGCATTCGTCACTGTGTATCCCATACGCTAAACTTGACATCAAATCATGCACTTACTCCCACTTTACTCTGTGGCCTCGTCCGCCACCATGTATTTCCAACAAATTCATTTGCTGGACAGTAACCAAGGAAAGGAAACTTTATTTTCTCTACTGCAGCGGGTAGGGTAGAGGGATTAGACAGGTAGGGTAGAGATTTTTTATATATAATAGAGGGGCCACTACAGTGATCATTGATTCATCATCTTTAGCTTATTCAGTCACTGTACAATTCAAAAGGATAAAATCAGAACAAGTGTATATTAAATCTGTTATGGGAAACCATGAAATATATTCTGGAATTACTTCACATGGGCATTGAATTACATGTGGCACATGCCAAGAACGGATTTTCCAATTTGATAGGCTGGGACGTAAGAACTTAGGAAAAAATAAAGGTGTGAAGTACTAAGAGATGACTGAGTGAGCGAAGGGACAACACACCTTGTGTGTTCGGTTTGCAATACATTGAAAACATTGTAAACTGTAGACAGCTATGTCATCCAGATAGGCAGCTGAGAAGGCCTCCATACCAGCAAGTATCTGGTTCACTAACCTCTGGAAGGTGGCAGGGGCATTTTTGAGTCTAAATGGCATTGTCCTAAACTGGTGGTGGCCCTCTGGAGTGGAGAAGGCTGACCTCTCCTTGGATCCTTCAGTCAGGGCGATCTGCCAGTACTCTCTCGTAAGGTAAAAGGTACTTAAGTAAAGGCCAGCTTCTAAGCAGTCAACCAGCTCAGCAGCCCGAGGGATGGGATGAGCAACTGTCTTTGTGACTGAGTTTAGCACTCTATAAGAATGTGTGATGGTATTCAGCAAGCCGGAATCATGCTGTGCCTTCACAGCGCCATCGTTAGAACAAATGCATCTTTAGTATGCATTTGTTCAGCGCGCAAGTTGTTCTAATGACTTGCTTTAGGGGGGGCGCTGGATTTTGGAATAGGTCAATTTACTATTCCGACTCCAGTATGCGCAGTAGGGAAGATGTTGGATTTTAAGTCCAACCACTTCCCTACTGCGCATTCCACCAATGCGCCCCCCCTAAGGCAAGTCGGTATAACGACTTGTGTGCTGAACAAATGCATACTAAAGACGCGTTCATTCTTTTGCCAGCGCTGTAAAGGCACAGCGGCATTCCGGCTTCGGTCTGAAGGATGTTTCCCCTCTATAATCCATACAGAACCTCAGTTCAGGTGTGGTGCCCGGTGGGCAAGGTTTTGGTACCAGAACCATAGGACTGGGCCAGAGTCTACTATAGGGTTCCTTAATCCCCAATTCCAGCATTTTAGAGACTTTTCTAAATGCCGGCCCTCACCTTATCAGACAACCTGTAACACCTATTCTTGACAGGGAGGTTGTCTCCTGTCTTCACATCATGGGTACACACTAGGCCTGGGCGGAGTTCGCGTAGTAGTGCTACGCGGAACTTCGCGAATGGGCAAAAGATTCTGCAGCGCTATGCAGAGCTGCTCGCCACGCTCGTTAGTGCATTATACGCAACGTGAAGTGCGTTCTCGTGCCAGAAATCACACACGAACTGCACCACGCGGTTCACATGGGCGCAGCCATCTTGTTTTTTGCTCTATCATGGTGCTGGGGCCTGTTTTTAAATCCCTCTCTTATCTGTTTATTCCTACCAATCTCTAATTTTTCTACCCCTCATTTTTATCTATTATCTTACCGTGTGTCTTTGTGTTTGTGTACTTCATGCTTTTTTGTAATTGTTTTTTTTTGGTGAGTTTTGTACTTTTTGAATTTTTGCTTTGCTTTCTCATTTTATGTCCTTCCTTCCTTCCTTCCTTCCTTCCTTCCTTCCTTCCTTCCTTCCTTCCTTCCTTCCTTCCTTCCTTCCTTCCTTCCTTCCTTCCTTCCTTCTTTCCTTCTTTCCCTCCTTCCTTCTTGTACTATTATTCCCTTCCTCCCACACAGCGCCATGGTAGAGCAGGAGAGCGGCAGCACCAGATCCCCCGAACCAGCACCACCAGACACCTACCTTGAAGTCGACGGCTCTGTGAAGGGGTGCAGCCCTGTGCCATCTTCTCAGAGGTGGAAGTGAAGGTGGCTGCGCCCGTTTTTATGTGCGGCGCCCCCTCTCTTCCACTCTGGCAACAGGCGTCAGGCCTGCCAGTGGGTACGGCCTCCGTGAGCATAGGCAGCGCTGTGAGAGGGTACACCGGGATGTGCGCTGCTGCTCTGGGGTCCGGTGCACCCAGCAACAGCTTATGCACCGGTGGGCCGACATCATTGATAGGGACCAGGACCTGCTTGACCTGCTAGGTTTGGAGGTTGTGGGGTTCAGTGAGTAATAATTATTTATTTTTTGTGATCTATCCATGCTTAGATTTTTTTCCCAAACAGCAAGCATGCTGCTCACACACAGGTAAGTTACATTTATGTCACAAATATTATGTGATCATCCTAGAGTAGACAGGTGCTCGGCGGCGCTACCTAATTCTACTCGTGGGCACTCGCTTGAACTGTTTATTTTGTCATGCGGAGACTCCTCTGTCCTGTCACTAAGATAGTGGTCATTAGTTATTAGTATTAGTGAGCTAGCACGTTCTCTCCCTTCTCTTTGCCTTTATTTTGTATATTGTACAGTCCCAACCCCCAGCGATTTCCCAGTAATGTGTAGTCAGTAACTAGTAACAATGCATGCATCAGCATCTATGCATTAAAAAAAGTGCAGACTGACTTGACCCGTCAAAGGGTGAGGGATAGAGAATGAGATGAGAAGCAAAGATCATTCGTTCCAATTTATTAGTAGTACCAAAATGCAGTTTAGGAAATGTAGAATAGGGTTAGGAAATTAAGGAATAGGTCCACGATACTAAAAGGAGAGGAGATCTTATTTATAAAAGTTAAATCAAATGTTACTGCGCTTGCCACTCCTGTCAAAATATTTTTGGGGAGATTAGCTTTACTGCTAATCTTTTTTTTAATTTTATTTTGTTTATTTCTTACATCAGCATCCAGGGGCAAGAAGGATACCACCACTGAGGTGCCGGCAAATGAGGGAGCTGGAGGTGCCTCCACAAGTGTTGATGGCTCTGCTGGGCCCAGTAAGTCCCCCTGTTAATATTATTATTATTTCCCTAGCTTTTACCGCTCCACATTCAGAATTATTTTTTTCCTTTTTACTGGGCCTGTCTCCTAATATTTTTCCAACTCCTCTTCGATCTATCTGTTTCCTAAATTCTTTTTATCCCTGCATTATCCTATTTACTCATTTTCTATATTTCAAGTTTCTGTACTTGACTTCAAACTATCTGTACTAGTCTGTCTGTAGCTTCATTTTTCTTCTGCTTTGTCAGTAAGCTTTCCCTCTCCCCT
This sequence comes from Calotriton arnoldi, assembly GCA_963921515.1. NCBI lineage: Eukaryota > Metazoa > Chordata > Amphibia > Caudata > Salamandridae > Calotriton > Calotriton arnoldi. Next base: position 153,719 of record CAWUFW010015443.1, on the reverse strand, counting down.
TATAGACTGGTGGTATTATAAGACTCAGAGAACCCATTTTAGGTCAGGTACTCTACTGTGAAGATTGCATGCCCAATTAAGGTATTCTAAGCACGTTTGTTGAGAAGGCTTTCTTTTTCTTAATCATGCTCAAATAATAAAACGAGAGAGTGGCATGGTCATGGTGAACCCTCCAGTGTTATGTATGTATTATTATCAAAGTATACCAGCAGTTAATGACCGTGCAGCAAGACTGGAAGTTTGAGGAGGACGGCTCCATTACATTTGCCAACTAAGACTATGTGTCCTTCATTGACCAATTATTGCACCACTTCATTGCGCTTCAATAACCCAGATTCATCATAGCTATGCACCTCCATTACAAACAGTTTTTCGTTGGTTTGACTACCTGGCTTTTCAAACAATGCCAAACAACAAAATGCCCAACGTGATGTTTTGAATTTTTGATAGAAGATTAAGATACTGTAACCAAACTGTAGTGATGTTTTGTGGTTGTATTTTGCTTAAATAGGAATAGGCATATCTGCCATCTAAAATCATAAATGTGCAATGTTTTTTCTAGCTGCACAGACCACCAGTGCCAAGACCTTCTTAAGGTAAACACAATCTCCTTGCTTGTTTAGAGTGCAATTTCATACAGTGGAGTTATTCCTAAATTCAGTGGTGGTTGACCTTCGGTCCCCTTTTTCTTTTTTCTTGTTTTTCAGATCCATGTACAGCTAATTTTGAACATTGGAGTCCATTTGGGCCTAAGCCAATTTATAATGTAAAATAGTTAACTTTCCTGTTTCATGAGGCGATTTCCAAGAGGGAAGAACCCTCACCAATTAATCCAAGTAAGTCAGATTGATCACGCTTTCAAGCACGTTTTTACACTATTTAATTCCGTGGGATATATTCCTGATGGCCCTCACCTTGTCTTGCAGGTGCCATCAATCCGCTCTCTGCTTTTGGAGCCTACGGGCCCGCCTACAGCATTTCCACCATCCAGTTGAGGGTGGCGCAAGGTAATTTAATTATAGTTACATTTCACCTTTCAATTCTTTAAATGTCCAATACACAAGATACTAAGAACTTCCTTTGTTGAATTCCCAGGTGCCCCACACTCAGTCCTGAGGAAGACCCCGGTGTAAGGATTTAATCAGCCTACTTTGTTTTGGGGTCGAAACGTCGACTGTGCCACCTTTTTATGCCAGTTTGATCAACAGTGTTTTTTCACTGTGACAGTGTATTTCTAATCATGGCTATGTATTTGTCACCATTCAACTGCGAGGCTTAGAAAAGCCGGTTTTACTGTAAATAATGGTGTGATGGATATATTGTCACTACCTTTCCTTTTCACTCCAACCCTCACTTGATGCACACTACCCTCTCCCCTTCTCTTCTCCCCCTTTGCGTGGGGCACTTGTTCGGTACATTTTTCCAAGTTATTTGCTGTTCAATGTGATTAAATAACATTGAATAATTTAAATATGGTGTACAAGTGTATTAATGCCTGCTGGTATTTAATTGTGTGTGTTCTTTAGAATTGTTCTACTGGAACTCACTCTGTACTGTACTGTTCTACACCCAGGTCCCAGTGGCTTATTTGGGTTTACCCTTTTTCTGCAACTACGTCGGAGCAGGTGCTGACCTGCGAGGTATATTGTTGATTTATTTCACAGTTTATCATGTCAGAGAGCGAGACTTTGTCATATTCAGAAGACTATATCAATCAATTGATACAGGGCCCGTCCAGTAATTTCCTTTCTTCCACCACTCCTAGTATTGACTTCACGCTCAATGATAAGGTTGCGCGCCTTGAACGTCTTGAAAAAAAACTAGTGCGCACCCGTTTGCATGGACACCTACTCACGAAATATTTACAGGCAAACATAATCCCAATCGGCCTCCAAGTAAAAAACAAACCGGCCATCTTTGTGGACCTATCAAAATTCAAAGAAGGCTTCAGTTTTGTTGCTAATAATTGCTCCCGGCATTGGATGGTGCTGGGGGTCGAGACAGCGTTGGAACAAGTGCAGTTTCTTACTAGAGAGATTGCTGCCTTAAAATTGGAGATTTCCGGAGACTGTTCTCTGACGAACGCCAAAGATGCTCTAGAGCGCCTAGACAAAACCCTAAAAGACTTTGAGACTAGCACTCAAACCAAGAAGTTGGAGAAGCTAGCAAAGGACATTCGGTATTACGATAAGAAGAGTACCTACCCCTACCTTCAAGAAGATTATTTTAAACAGGATAACCAAGGTCGTTTTTCAAACAGAGGAAGAGGGGGATACAGAGGCCATAGACACTACACTACGTTCTCTGTGTCATCTGGTTCTAACAGCACCGACAGTGAGAACGAGCAACCAGGAACTAGCTCGGAATACAGATACCAGGACAGTTGGTATCAACCCCAAGGACCTCCTTTTTTAGGCGAGGGACAATGGCGACCACCCAGGGGAAGGAGCGCCAATTGGCTTCAAGGACCCCAGTGGGGGCAGGAACAGTTCAGCAGGAACTGGGAGAGGGGACGCATGAGAGCACAGAAGCAGGTTCGTTTCCAGCCAGAGAACCATGGCGAGATCCAAACCCACCGCAGGGTCTACAGGTGGTGAAACGACCAGAAAATCCAATAGTCAACATTTCCTCATACGTTCTGAAAGAAGAAGAGACGAAGGTGCTGAGCAAAGGTCTGTCCTTTGTACCGACCGCCCATCCGAACCATTTCACAATTAAGACAGAGCTCCATCGTTTTTTTAGGAAGATTCGCCTACGCTACTTCTTCAGACAAACTCCTGCATTGCGAGTAGCTTCACAGACAGGATTGAGGGTACCATCCACGTTTGTCCCACCGGCACATGCTATGACCAATAAGATCCTTGCCTATGAGAGTGTGGTCCTGAGAGATGTCTCCAAGGTGCTGAATGACAAAAAATACGTTAACTACAATGTTACCAAAATGGAACGGGAAGCCCTTATGTCATTAAAACAGAACTAGGAAATTGTGATCAAACCCGCGGACAAGGGCGGCGCAATTGTGGTGCAGGATGTTACCAAATACAAAACTGAGATCCTTAACCAGCTGCAAGATGGAATCAGCTACTGGAAACTACGGTCAGACCCAACAAAGGAACTGGAGAAAGTGATCCTGGAGGAAGGAAGGGCTAGAGCAAGGTTTCTTATCCAACTTGGAATTTCTTTTTCTGAACAAAAAGCAGCCCCGCCTTCCAACAATTTACAGGCTACCAAAGATCCACAAGGACATGCAGAACCCGCCCGGACGGCCCATCGACTCGGGTTGTGGATCTCTACTCGAAACCCTATGTAGATACGTAGACTTCTTTCTGAAGCCAATAGCAGAGACCACAAAGGCATACCTGAGGGACACTATGGAAACAATTAACCTAGTGGATCAACAACCATTTGACCCGGCCCAACAACTTCTAGTGACCCTTGACATCGTGTCACTATATGCGAGTATACCTCAGGAACCGGCTCTTGAAGTGATGAAGATAGCCCTTGATCGAAGAACAGCACCCGTGGGGGTACCTACAGAGTTTATTATCAAACTACTCCAAATTGCAATGATGCAGAATTTTTTCTTTTTCCAGGGTAACTATTATCTTCAAACCAAAGGCGTACCGATGGGGGCGGCCTTTGCCCCAGACCTGGCGATTATTTATATGGATCACTTTGAAAATTCCTACGTCTTCAGCACCAACAATCCTTATAATGCTCATGTGACCCTGTGGAGGCGGTACATAGATGATATTCTGATGATCTGGACCGGATATTCAGTAGAGTTGGGCCATTTCCATACATGGTTGAACGAGAGGAGTGAGGATATACAGTTCACCATACATTGTGATCCTGAAAAAATTGATTTTCTTGATGTCACCATTAGAAATGAGAACAATCTACTATACACCACACTATACCGGAAGCCAACCGAACGTAATTCATTGCTCCGCTACAATAGCCACCGCCCGAGGGGCTTACGGGACAACTTGCCCTTCGGGCAGTTCCTGCAGATCTGTCGGAACTGCTCCAAGAAAGAAGACTTCATGTTGGAATCAGAGGAGCTGAGTGACCGACTTCTACAAAGGGGCTATCCGAAGAAATTGGTCAAGAGAGCACGCAAAAGGGCGAGGTTCAGCCCTAGAGAAACATTGCTGATCCCTAAAGAAAGAGATTGCGACCTTACACAGAGGATGATATGCGTTACCATGTTTTCCACTCGTAGCAACGCAATCAAGAAGGTGATAAACCAACACTGGGGCCTAATATCAGATGACTTGGAACAACAGGACCTAACAATGCTTTCATTCAAGAAGGCCAAAAGTGTGAAGGACCATGTGGTAAGGTCACTTCTAGATTCACCGGAAGAACCATCCCTTCAGTCGTTATGGAATCTACCCCCCATATTTGGCCACTACAAATGTGGGCATTGCAAGGCCTGCAAAATGACCATTCAGACAAAACAGTTCGTCCACAAACAACATAAGATTGATCTTAAATCTTTTACTAACTGTAACACCTCAAATGTCATTCATGTATTCATTTGTCCTTGTGACATGATATATGTTGGCCAAACACAGCAGAATTTCAAAGCTCGCATATTGCAGCATTGTAGCAGGATACGTTGCGAAGTCCAAGGGGCCCCCCTTGTGTAGCACTTCAGAGATGCACAACACAGGCCAGACGACCTCAAGTGGCTAGTGTTAGAAAAGGCTACACTTGGAGCCAGAGGGGGTAACATTCAAACCATCTTAAATGTAAGAGAGTGTAAATGGATGTACCGATTGGACTCTATACATAATGGCCTTAATGAACTGGACGCCAGCCATGCACAGTTGTCCTGCCTAGCATCTGAATAATATATTTTTGAATTTGTCTATCTGAACTGATTACACCAGTATTGTCTCATACAAGATCCTAAGACTATCACTCTAACCTGTATGATGCGCATAATGAATGTTTTACTCAAAGTGGATTATGTGATATGGGTTTTTTCATACTATGCCCACCATGATTATGCATTTTCTCTAAATCAACCCCCTTTTGTGATGACACTACTTATGGAACTATGTTTTTTTAATCATGTTAACAATGCACATGGGCATCTGCAGGTATATAGTTTTGTCACTGTAACCATGATTACATACTCTGGGGGCCATCTCCCTGTAGACCTTTATATATTCAATTTTTCTGTACCAATAGTCAATGTATTTGCTGTCTGACGATATTTTAGACCAACTATGTACATCAACTTCTCATAAGAATGGAACTAGGCAGGTTTCACATGCACAGGATTAACGATAACATATTAACCTTTTGAGCTCACTATTTGGCAAAGGAAATCCCATATAATGGACACGTAGTCAGAAATCCATGCGACATTGGTGTTTTTTCACTGTCTACAACATGCAAATATCAACTTCTGTTTCCCTCCGACATAATGCCACGTTGGCATCCTTTTCATACATATTTGTTCAGGCTTCGATAGATAAGCGCAGTTTTTCCATCATGCAGTGCTCGATGTCGCGGGCATTTTTCTTGTTGTATTTTAATCTACTACCGCTGACCTTATTCATGTATCATCCATGAGCTAGTTTAATACACGTCTGACAATTCAATAACCATTTACTGTTTTTACTGATTCAGTCACGGGCTTTTTCAAACCAATTAGAGTCACTTTTTTCCCCCAATTTTTTTCAAATCAACCTGTTTCATTCCATTTTAATGTCCCACGTAGTCTTTTCACCATGCAGACGCCACGATGACTTGTCAAATTTTGACAAGCATCGAGCGTCTGTCATGACGCGATTAGCGCGTGTACGACGAAGACGAGCCCATGCTTATAAACGCCAGGCTTGTCAGCGCTCCGTTTCCCTGGGCAGAGACGGATGCACTTCAAAGACATGAGGTAAGCGTATTTGTAACCTCTCTCTGGTCACACTACCGGACCGCATAGCTTTATTAATATCTTTTTCTTCCAGTCTTGTCCTCCGAACGTGCTGGTTGTTATCATCTGTTATGACTAAGAGCAGCTTTCTCCTTTTCTTTTTTTAGGATGAAAGCACCTGTTGGCTTCTAAAATCGTGACTGTGTTTTTCCTTCTTAAGGTAAACACGATCTCCTTGCTTGTTTAACGTGCAATTTCATACAGTGGAGTTATTCCTAAGATTCAGTGGTGGCTGACCTTCGGTCCCCTTTTTCTTTTTTCTTGTTTTTCTTAGATCCATGTACAGCTAATTTTGAACCTTGGAGTCCATTTGGGCCTAAGCCAATTTATAATGTAAAATAGTTCACTTTCCTGTTTCATGAGGCGATTTCCAAGAGGGAAGAACCCTCACCAATTAATCCAAGTAAGTCAGATTGATCGCGCTTTCAAGCACGTTTTTACACGACTTAATTCCGTGGGATATATTCCTGATGGCCCTCACCTTGTCTTGCAGGTGCCATCAATCCGCTCTCTGCTTTTGGAGCCTACGGGCCCGCCTACAGCATTTCCACCATCCAGGTGAGGGTGGCGCATGGTAATTTAATTATAGTTACATTTCACCTTTCAATTCTTTAAATGTCCAAATACACAAGATACTAAGAACTTCCTTTGTTGAATTCCCAGGTGCCCCACACTCAGTCCTGAGGAAGACCCCGGTGTAAGGATTTAATCAGCCTACTTTGTTTTTGGGTCGAAACGTCGACCGTGTCACCTTTTTATGCCACTTTGATCAACAGTGTTTTTTCACTGTGACAGTGTATTTCTAATCATGGCTATGTATTTGTCAACATTCAACTGCGAGGCTTAGAAAAGCCGGTTTTACTGTAAATAATGGTGTGATGGATATATTGTCACTACCTTTTCTTTTCACTCCTCCAACCCTCACTTGATGCACACTACCCTCTCCCCTTCTCTTGTCTCCCTTTGCGTAGGGCACTTGTTTGGTACATTTTTCCAAGTTATTTGCTGCTTTATAAGCATCTCAGGATGTTCAATGTGATTAAATAACATTGAATAATTTAAATATGGTGTACAAGTGTATTAATGCCTGCTGGTATTTAATTGTGTGTGTTCTTTAGAATTGTTCTACTGGGACCCACTCTGTACTGTACTGTTCTACACCCAGGTCCCAGTGGCTTATTTGGGTTTACCCTTTTTCTGCAACTAGCGGAGGGGACGCAGCAGCAGCGGTCACTGAAGGGGGAGTCCCAGCTGCAGCAGGGGCAGGCAATGGTAAGTTACATTGCTTACTAATGACAATCAGTAATAGACTCATGCAAGGGTGCCAACTCTTGAACACCACTCTTTAACAGATACAGCGGGAGTTGAGTAGTTATGTCCTTTTCTATCTGCAACTCAGCAGACAAAGGTTCATAAATGAACTTTAAGACTGGCCTGTTGATGGGAAAGGGAAAGCAGGATGGAAGGAGAAAGGATGAGTGAAATATATGTAATATATGAGTGAAAGAATGCATGGGTGAAAGCAGATTCTTATAGGTTGGTGATGATGATAGAAATCTGCATGGTTGGGTGAAGGATGGATGAAAGGATATATATGGGTGAAACTGGAAGGATACCTGCCTGGGTCGGTGAAAGGGATGCTTGGGTGGGTTAAGGCAAAGCAGGATGCGGTGAATGGAATGGATGAAAGCAAGGATGAATGGATGGTTAAATGGATGTTGGTGAAAGGTTTGTTCGGAGCTATGTTTGAATGAATGGATTGATGGGATAATGATGACTGGTTTTCTATGGTGAAAGAGTAGATGACAGAAGGTAAAGCTTAAATAGTGCATATTAAAGCCAAGGGTGAAGATTAAGAATATTAGAAGAACAATACAATGATGACTGGATAATGCCATTGCTTGACTTTTGTGGATGGGATAGTCTGTGATGAACGTGCTAAAGCTATAGCCCGTTCCTTAATCCTTTCATTGACTGTACTGCAGTACATTGCTTTTCCCACTGTCTTCTTGCGGCAGATAGGTTCTCCGCATGATTGATTTATTTTATACAGGCCATGCATCATTCATATTATTCATCTGCCTTATAGTCAGGGTAAAATTGAAAGGCATTTTGGAGAAGAGCAGGGCCTTTGGAATAAGATAATTGTCTATTGCAGCTGCCCCAGCCTCAGATTGCAGAGGCTATGAGTACAACTACGGCGCCAGTTGAGGCATACCTATGCTCCATAGTGCATATTGCCTTTCTCATTAATGACAGGTAATTTGTTTTATTTTTTCAATTTCCACACAGAGGGCCTCATTACAATGTCGGACGGAAAGCCTCCTTCCAACAGTTGGATTTCCCTAGACCGTGTCGGAACCCTTCCGACTAACTCGGTCGGGTTACAATCCGCCCGACCAATTATGATGTTCGCGGTCGTATTGTAATCCGCACGGTCTTTCTGAATCGGTTCCGACCGGCTCTCAGAGAATTTGTGTTGGTCAGAACCGCATCGTACAGCTCTACGGACAGCGTTTCCAACCGAGCAATTACGATGCCGGTTTCCAACAGCCTTTCCACGTCGGCCTGTCTGACACAAAAAGGCTGTCGAAAACTGACTTTGGGAGACCCTAGCAGGGCCCTCTTCATCCTGCAGCCTACGGTTGGTGGCCGAGAGGGTACCTAAGGGCCCCCCCAGTAAAACCCTGCACTTTGTGGCAAGCACCGTGGGGTGCCTGCGACAGGTTGCAGGGTTTTCCACACCCCCCCATTTCCCCATAGGAGCCCGTGTTGTCGGGCGGAACACGGGCTCCTATAGAAGTCATTGGGGATCCGACCGAACAGTGTTTGGTTGCATTGTAATCGGTCAGGCGGAACAGTCGACCGCAAGTCGGTCGGTTCCGATTCCGAGATGGAGTCGGGCAGAAAGTTTCCGCCCAACATCGTAATGAGGCCCAAAGTGTCTGTTGTTTAGTTACTTTTTTAGTTAAAAAGCAAGTATACAATACATGTGCATCAAGTAAGTAGAAGATGGCCACTCTGTTGTAGTCAACATAGGAAAATAATAATGCCTAGACATAGCAATTCAACATACTGCAGGGCATTTTATCAAAAGGATGTAGGTTATAGCTGAGTGAGTTAAAGGTTAAATAGGCCTGAGGTGATAACAAAAGTAACATGCACATAGCAACACAAGGATTCTTGTTTGGCAATCCATGTTGACAGCTTGTATGACTAGCTATTTAAGATAAAATCAAAAAACCTTGACCCAAGACCAACAGGCTTCCCAAACCTTGCAGAGACAAATGTCCGATCACTTTGAACAGTTTGTAGTGGACTGATCTCCTATAAAAATGCAAATGAAAATGTCAGACTAGAGATGCTAAAATAACATTCAAGTTGACTGATCAACAGCATACCAGAACCATTATTGCAGCTAAACCTAGACCATTCCTCTAGCAAATTGTCCTAATTTGTGAAGTTTCAAACCATTTAAGCACTTTACTCGGAAAGCCTTCAAAAGAAAAAAAACAGCAGTTTTTTAAAAACTTCATTAAGTTCTTTCAGGCAGCTAGTGCATTTGCTATTTCCCTTTAGTTTTATGAGAGGCATGTGGGGTAATGGCTATGACTCTAATCACATCAAATTGAATGCCCTGGGGGACCATCAATGTACTGCTACTGTGCCACCCACTACATAATTTTAAACAAATTTAAGCACAGAGCATTGTTTACTATTTATCTTCTTTATTCCTAGCTACTCCTGGTCACCATCATCCATTTTGCCAGGATATAGCAGCCTGGCTGTGGCACCAGAAGCTGGAGGCGATACGGGCAGAGTACCAAGTGGCTGGTGGCCCTGGAGAAGGAGGAGGATGAGGCAGCTGCCCAGGGCCCCAGCACCTCCATCTTCTTCCTCTGCACATCGGTGCCTCAGTCCGCTGGCATCTGCCCGCCAACAATCACATTCATCTTCATCATCTCTGCTGCCCCCACTCAGACCCCTCTTTACTACACTGCATCCTTTTAAGGCTGGTGCGGATGGAAGCACAGCAGAAACAAATAGTGAGGTATCTCAACGAGCTCCTGAGCCAGCCCACCATGCCTAGAGCACTCTGCCCTTTTTACATTTTTGTTTTGGTGGATGGGGCTTGGTTGTTGTTGTGGGTGGGGATGTGGGAGTTGGGATTGGGCCTTATACAGTTTGGACTACTTTTTTTCCCCGGACAATGGACATTTTGATTTTGGTTGGAAAATGGTTGGAGTGGAGGGATTTCATTTGATTGGAGAGAGAGGGGTGGGCCAGGTGTTGCGGTGGGTGGAAGGGGTGGGATTTTTATTGTTTGGATTGAATACTAAATATTTAAGTTTCATTATTTATGCCTCAAATCTATGTTTCTGAGTGTGTTTTCCTTTTCACTGCTGCCTTTTAGCGCTACCTGTTTTTAAAATTTGCTGATAGTATATAACAACAATTAGGTCTGTGCTATGCCAATGTGGTATCCTTCTCCTACTACTCTCCTAGTCTCTGCAGTCTGCAACTACATTGACCACTAAGGGAGGGGGATTGCCATTGCCTTGTTTACAACAACTTAGTAGAACAACGAACCAAAGTTCTCTTACAGAATAGAAGAAGCGAGGGCTGTAGGGTTTCCCATGGTACCATGATGGTGGTAATAGTAGTAGGCTAGTGCACTAACAACAGTGAATGAATGAGAAGTGAGGTCCCACGCCCACCTAGGTGAACTCCAACTGTGATATTTTAATCGGAAGGATTATTCATTGCAGGCAACTAAATTTAAATAAAAACGGAGTTGGTGGGTTATATATTATTATATCATAGCTATACATACATGAGACCAGACTACTACACAACAAAGAATACCTGATAGTGAATAATAAACAATACTAAATTATTCAGAGCAATGGTGAGCTAGTATTTCAATTAAAACAAAAGTGACACTCGAACCTTGATTTGTGAAGAGGACTTAAAGTCTGGAGTGGACATGGGTATTGGTTAAGCGTTTACGTAACTCAACACATAATTCCTGAATGATGATGCTGATGAATGATGTTCTTCTGTATCTAAAATATAAATTGCAACACATAATTCCTGAATGATGACGCTGATGAATGATGTTCTTCTATATCTAAAATATCAATCACTTTTATAGGTGGGTGGGTAAATGGGACCAGTGTGGATTATTGTTTCAGTAATAGGAGTAGAACTGAAGATCCTGCATTGAGTTGGTGTTGCTTTCACCACATCCGCCCCGCCAAGTGTGTGATCAATTAATTGTGTAAATTATTAAGTCACACTGTAATAAATCACACAGCCCGGTGGAATAGGGTTAGGGGTTTGATGAATGGATGGGAAAGGGGATTTGGGGAAAGGTGTAACAAAGACAAACACTACACAAAGACAATATTCATCTAGGCAATGAGCAGCCAACCATCATCAATCTGTTGTGGGAGGTAAAGGAAACGAAGGAATGACTATGACACAGTTAACTTAAAGGCAATGCAAACCGAAGAGTCCATCAGCCCCAGAGAGACCCAAGTTACATTATTATATATCTAAATGTTCTGTCACCTAGGTTTGAAAAATACTAAACCCTATGGGCCAAGGTACCCCTTGAAAAATACTTCTAAGGTCAGAGAGCAAGGAGGAAAAACACAAGAATACTGAGTAATGCTCCCTCCTGACATGTATTACTTCCTTATAGGCTATCTAGAGCTCTGATGGCTCTCCATCATGAGACTGATTAAATCATGCGTGTAAACCCAATCATTTATATATTTTTATTATTGTATATTTTTTTTAATAAGAAAAAACAAAGAATTTAATTACTAGTTCACATTAATACAAAACAAGAAAAATATAATCTAATAATACAGCGTTAATTGAGGCATACGTGCAACTGATATGAGACTCGGCCCGAGCCAGTATGGATATAACACGGAGCAAAGGTACGACAAATTTCGTGAACACCTTTCTGTACACCAGGATGTAGGTATATTGTATGATACCTTGGACATGACAGCAAAGATAACATAATCATTCTTTAAATAGTTGGCACTATTGCATTTCTGTGGTTACTGCTGGACCAGTTGGAATAAAAAAGCCATCAAACTACATTGGGCTATATACATTGGAATCAGCCCCCTCTCTTTGTGTCTGTGGGTACTCAGGCCGGGTTCTGCTGGCTTTGTTTGAAAGTAAAAAGCAAGCAGCTTATTATGATACCTCCCACCACTTACCCATAAGTAAACATATGAGTGATCCTGGCGAAGGTGGATGGTCATTGTCATTCCCACCGAAACGTGCGTTGACCTGGTTGTGGTGAACACCCAATTGACAACATCATGGCGGTTATTGCTTGAAGTTCTCTCTCCGCCAATTGAAGAGATGTATGCTCACATGGTTGGGTGCTGACTGTGTGAAGCGAGTGTGTGACTGTGTTGGTGTATATGAGGTTAGAATGGTTATGTGTTGTTGATTAGATGGAGGTACATGAAATATTTTTATTATTATCATCTCATTTGTGTTTTGTATAACTTCTAAATAGATTTCAAAGTGAGATGTAAGAAATAATTGATCTATCACAATGAAAAATAACAACATACTTGTAATCATGAATAACTTGGGGTTTCATAAAAATGTTTGTAATGCTGTATAATTAGACTATATTTTTCTAGTTTTGTAGTAATGTGAACTAGTAGTCAAATTCTTTGTTTTTTCTTAATAAAACAATATGTACAATAATTAAAATATATAAATGATTGGATTTAGACGCATGATTTAATCAGTCTCATGATGGACAGCCCTCAGAGCTCTAGAGCCTATAAGGAAGTATTACAGGTCAGGAGGGAGCATTACTCAGTATACTTGAAAAATAGTAAATACAAATTATGTAGGAGTGAAGCGAACAAGACACACGCTTTTAAAAAATGATTATTAAAAGAAAAATTATACTTTATTGCCAAATTGGGAGGTGCAGCTGCATTCTTCTTGGAATGTCCGTCAATCTTGGGTGCCTGGCTTATGCGGTCGAGTATAGTAAGCGTGAGTGTTATGGTGCCTTTGCCTTTTTGTGCAAGAGAAGAGAAGGCCTGTGGATTGTAAAACAAAAATGATATTATTATTATATTATATTATAAACAATATTATAGTAGAAGGACAGAAGGTAAACTTCATAAGGAGTGCACCAAGAAGACTCAGAGGCAGCACAAGAGAGAAGGATATTTCTTTTTGCAATCATATTTTTTCATGACTGATGTGCGATCAATAAGGTGAGAGCAATTGCAGAAACCAACAATCAAGCAGCCGCATGTATCGGGCTGATCAAACTCGCAACTGTCATGATCATCATTATAATAATAATAAGATGTAGCCTAGAACGTGCATAATGTGAGGATCACCACATGTCTATCTCCAGTTACCTACAACAACAGGCCCCCCACCCAACCACCACATAGTTTCAAATTCGAGCCAACCAGCACATACACTCAGCAACATTGCATTTCCCAAATCAGGTAAAATCAACACACCTCTCTCCCCACCAGTCCACAGAGTTGAGTAGGCCTCTTAGAGTCATCATCAAATGTTTGTTTCTGTGAAGTTGATAAATTCCTTCTTCTGATGACAGTTGTTGAAGTAGCCACGTCCTGAGTCCTTCCATTATCCTCTTGACTCCAAGTAATGTGTCCAACTCCGTACTGACTTAGTCCCAACTCAAATGCAATAGATTAACCTGTAGTGCAATTCTGTTGATGAACAACAAGAGAAACATTGAGTCATTTTTTGTGTAGACTAGATTTGTGTTTGTTAGCTAGAGGGACTGATCAGGTCTTTAAGGAGTGTGAAGCAGAAAAAAAGCAATGTGGACCCGGCAAGCAACTCTCTCTAAGTGTCAATGGGAAAGGAAAAAAATCACCTTCACGAAAAAAATGATCACCCGTTGTTAGGTCACCAACATTGCAAATCATCAAAAACACAATCAAGCTTAATAGTTATAGTTAAACAATAAACACCCAGTATTACTGCCTGCCACCACATGAATCATCTCAACACACTCACAAACAATAACCACTCATAATATATATTAACCTTTGGTGCTTGCATGCCATTTACCTGTTCTAATTCAAGCGCTGTGATGGTGGTACATTGCCGATCCATTGTTTCACGAAACACACATTGGCCAGTCTTGTAAATCAAATAATGTGGGTCAGTCTGGCTAGGGGAATAAAGAAAGGATAGATAGGCATGGGATGGAGGCAGGCACAAATTTGTCTTGCCAATGTCCTTGAGGGGAATGGGAGGCTTCTTCACTGCACACGGGTCCAACTCCGATCCTGCAATAAAATATGTCTAAAACAGTGGGGCTGCATTAGTCAGTCAGAAACAAACAAAATAAAATAATGTTCCCCTAGCTGTATCTTTTTTTTGTCAACAAAGCAGTTTGGCGATAGAAATAGAAAGTTCTATGGTTGGTGGCCTAGGCCTAGTAGTCAGGGAAGTAGAGTTTGTCCTCAAACTCAGGTGGTTCATCCAGAAGTAGGTCAGCTAACACACTACTACCATGACCTGAATCTGACCAATCACCCTCATCCTTCTCCTGTCGTACTTCAGGTATGGTGTAATTCGGTGGTATAAAGTGCTGATTCATTTTGATCATGGTTAATCTCTCCACACTTTGGGGCAAGAGACTGGTCCTTCTCACTGTGACAACTGCACCAGCTGCACTGAAAACACGTTCAATGGACACACTGGCTACCGGGCAAGCCAGATACTTTATTGCCAGCCTACTGAGCACAGGCCAATGGTGCCTCTTCCCATCCCAATACACCAATAGGTTTTGATCAAGATAGACCTTTGTTGGGTCATCCAGATACGCCTGGACCATATTCTCAATAGCCATTGGTGCTGCACCTTGCCCGACCTCTTTTGCCTTCACTTCTGCACTGGAGTTAAATCCTGCCTTTAGAAACCAATCATATGCAGATTTTGGGGCTGATGCTCCTGTTTCTGGTATTGTTGATGCTCTATTTGTTGGTTTTGGCTGCTGTGAGCCAACAGCACTGCCCTCAGGCCCTGAAGTTGAAGGCATCACCACAGAACTTGTGCCCTGGAGAAGTGGGCCTCTAATTCCCAGCCATTCTTTTTCTAGGTCACTGGCTTACTCAGCAATCCACGTCTTGTTGTTTGAAACATCCCCGTCTGAAAACGGAATGAAAGTGGCCAGTAATTGTTTGTACCGTGGATCAAGAATTATCGCACAGATGTAATGGTTGGATGACACAATATCTCTTTGCAACCTTGTATTAACAGATAGGCGAAGGATTAAGCTCTCCACCAACTAATGTGCATCTTTTTTTGTCCACACCTATGTACAATTCAGACACCTCCTTTAGCTCTTCCTGCAGCATATGCAACAGTGGGATAGCTTGGCCCATGGTACTGTCCTCCTTGGTGACTTCCCGTGTGAAATCCTCAAAAGGACGCAGTATCTCTGTTAGGCATTTGACTTGTCGTGTAGTTCCTATATAACCTATACAGGATCTGCGCATTTGGATAACATAAACTGTGGGACTGGTGGCAGACTGATTCCGTGCACCCCCACCGGATACGTTAGCCTATCTGTATTAGCTAGCTCACAGTGCCACTATAATCTCCTCTTACCAAGGAGAGAATAGATTCTGGCAACCTCAGAACATGACAACCCTGATCCCTCAGAATCGTGGAAACAATATACTACCTTTCGCTCAGTCACTCGTGCTTACTTAGTTTGTCTCAGAGAGATACGCAGAATAAACAGGCTGGTCGTTTTCAATAAGAATTTATTGAACAGTTCTTATTCTAGTGTAGAATATATGAGCTGCAACAACCATTAGACAGTAGCAGAGATATATGATTAGCAGTACTACGAATGTAAAGGGATGGTCTCGAGTTGGACACCCCGCGAGGGATGTTTGACCACTGCGAGCTGGAGCATCTGCATGCAGGAACCTCAGCGTCTCTGGTCAGTGTGTCAGCCGGGAAGTCAGGGTCTCCTCTATCTTCCTAAGTAAGATGTGCTGTATATATACCCATAGGTCTCCCCAGGGGTCCTACCTTGCTGTGTTACTGTGTCGGCCTAAAGGATGACGTTGGGCCTGAACTTTATACAGAGATATTATACAGGAGATGGTAATCCTACTGTTAGTCCTGCTGTGCTTCCAAGAAGCCTCATGCATAATGTATGAGAATCGAACCAGGGAAAAACCTGCGTTCTGAATGCAGTGTCATATCTAGGTAAAAGGTCAGTGCCTAAGAACCGTTATGTATGTAATGTAGGGAAGAATATAGGTGAAAGGTTGCAATGTTACCTGCGCCTATATAGGGTACCTATATGGAATATAACAGACTAGGCCCCATTGGTCCATCTCAATGATCATGCCTTTCACAGTTCAATCCCTCTTTGCATGACATATTCATTGATCAGTCTGTATTGCTCAAACAGACATTGCAACATGTAATAAGTTGAGTTCCAAACTGTTGGCACCTCCTGTATGAGTGCTTTAATTGGCATTCTATTATCACGCTAAATGACCCTCAGCTGATTTTGGTCTTTAAAAGAATGGCTAAAATGAGTGCAGATTCTTCTGCAGGTGCGCAGTAAGTTGCTAACTCTGTCTTCTTTTTTGAGAAAGACCTGTTCAATGATGCTGATGCAGTGCGCCAAACACAGGACCCTGAAATAGCCACCATCTGCCATGGCCTTAACTATAGGACTGCCATTGTCCATGGCAACAAATCCAATGTTAGGCCCTCTAGGTTGCAGCCATTCAAAGACCTTGTTGTTAAAGTCTTCAAAGATGTTTGCAGCAGTATGGGATTTCTCCATGGGGAACATGGCTACTGTTGCATGCTTCCGACCACCATTAAAAATCGCAGCAGTGTCAACACCTGCAGATATAATTTCTCTAACCCCCACAATAGAGATCCAGTGTGCAGTGATGCACATTTAATCAGTGGCTTGGCACCTGGTCCACATGTCTGGCGTCAGGTGGATAGTGTGAACAGCGCTCTGCTGCAATGCTTGTCCAAGCAATTACAGCACAAAGTGATGTAGCGCTGGAACAGCAACTCTGGCAGAATAGGACCAGCAGGGATCCTTCCATTTTGGGCAGATGGCTGGCACAAATTCTTTAAACCCACCCCTTCCACAAAAGAAAAGGGAAAAGGTCCAGCGCTAACATTTTAGCCATCTTCACGTTGTACAAACGTGCCCTTTGGTTGGTTGCGTTCATACTGCCCCTCCTGCCTAAACATGCCAGGAATAGTAGCCTGGATATTTTTCTTTTCTGGTGCCACTGATGCAGGTGACTTCTTGAGAGCAGATGGTGGTAGGCTCAATGTGCGTCTCAGTGGGGCAGTCACTGTATGCTCTTGCCTTGGTGTCTCGACCTGAGTCTTGTGCCATTGCAATGTTGCTGATGTGGGTGATACTACTGCACTGCTGGGGAGAGGGCTGATTTGCGTGATGAAAATGTCTTAATCTTCTTCACCTCCCACTGTGATCGGGTTGGATCGGATTCCCTGCTCAGCCTTTCACCTCCTTCACCAACACCACTTGCAGTTTTTTAGCCGCTAAGGTGCTCCTCCCACTGGATTGTGTGGCGTTTTCTCAAATAGGTTGTTTGGCCTCCGGTACCATAGTTTGTACCAAGCTTACCTCGACTAACACTTGCTCCGCAAATGGGGCATATGACAATGTTCGGCTCTTTCTTGCTAACCATAATGATGTCTCAAACTGGGAAAGTCCACTTTCTGATGCGGTGCCACTGCCAATGCCGGATGGTGGTAGGTGGTAGGTGGGGGTTTTGACATTTGCCTATTTCTACTGAGGTGTTTGTGGATATAGGTCGCTGCTGGGGCCTTACAAATATGGCAGCTGGCGGTGGTGGTATCTGTGCCACATCCCTCAGAACAGGTTGAGAGGGGAAATGTTGGTCTCCACTGGGGCTGAGCCAACATCCATGATGACTGGCTCTTGGTCATCCTCCTCTTCTATGTCCATAACTCTAAGGCTTTCAGGAAACTTTCTTTTCCATAGCCGCTAGCCTCTCCTGGGGTGTCTCACTCTCAGCCTAAGGAGGGATCCAAGTGGAGTCTTGATCATCAGAAGGGACGTTTGGAGAAGAAGATGGTGGACTACCCCTCCTTTTTCTTGCTGAAGATCTGTAAAACAATGGATCTTCTGAAAGCGTGGCGTCTTCTGCTTCCTCAGCATGAAGCTCAATCACCTGAACTGCTCCTAGTTCGGGAGGAACTACTATTGCTGGCTGCGGCTGTTGTTGTTGTTGTTGTCCACCTATCTGAGTTTCCTGCAATGATTGGGTACTACTTTGGGAAAGAGATACGTCTATTTCAACGTCACTGCCGATCGGCGTTGCCATGATTAGACTGGCTGCCTCTGTGACAGACATAGGCTTGGGGCTGGGTTGGGGTGGGTCTGCTGATGTGGGGGTGCTGCTCCCATCTTGCTCCCCGGAGGCCGTTGCGGCAGGCACACGTTTTCTGAAAAAGGTCCTGGCCAGCATGCCAGTGGTGGAAATCGGCTTCCTCTCCTCCCCACTAGCCACTTTCTTGGCAGCACCTTTCTTTGGGGCCATCTTGAAGCTGTCAGTTGTCAGTGGCACTTAGCTTCACAAACTGAAGAGATGTCCGTGTTGGTGTTCACGCGTCATGTAGTGCACAGGCCTTCTGGCTGGCAATACTGTGGGGATGTTGTCTCTTGTGCACCTAAAAGCAAACAAGCAAGAACAACTTCAGTGAAATGTGGCATTGTTGCAGTTGAATTAGTAGTATAATTTAGTGTGGTTGCTTAAGTTATAAATAATTAACAATACAGTGTATCCAATATCCATTCATAATGCCACACCAACATAAACTTTCATGTACACTCAGGAAGGATAAGAAAGAGCAACAACACACAGATATAACTGTTTGCTTTATATGGATCAAGTTGGGGATGGGATGTGGCACTCAGGGAGGTGCAGGTGACAATAGAAAACTGACAATGGAATAATCCTTAGAAAATGATTGCTGTTGTGCAGCTGTGCATCGCCAATAGCACATGGGGTTGATGCCGGATGTAAGGAAAATGGGGGAAATAAAATTATAAAAATAAAATAAAAAAGTTTTAAAAATGGACAATTTCTTTAATTGAAAAAATATATTTACATTTTTTAAAACATTTGAAAAAAGTTGACAAATTGAAAAAAATGAAAAAAGGTTTAAACAAATTTGCAAAAATTAACAAGTAGA
The DNA here is from genome assembly GCA_963921515.1 of Calotriton arnoldi. Taxonomy (NCBI): domain Eukaryota; kingdom Metazoa; phylum Chordata; class Amphibia; order Caudata; family Salamandridae; genus Calotriton; species Calotriton arnoldi. The sequence continues at coordinate 134,479 of CAWUFW010015443.1, read as the reverse complement.
AATGTTTTAAAAAGTATAAAACTAATTAAAATTAAATAAAAAGTATTTGTGAAAAAATAGAAAATAAAAATTTTAAAAATATAATTCAATTGCTGATGTACAAGGGAAAGGGGACTACTACTTACTACCTTGACAATTGAATTTGGAGCCCACTGGGATTTGGGAGGCAAGGAGTGGTGCAGATGAAAAATACAAAAAAGTATGTAATAATACATTTAGAAAACACTGTTCATACAGTACATTAGTACTATCAAGCATAACACACTAAATGGCGGCCAGCCACATGGTCAAACAGCAAGCAAAGAGGCATGGCCAAAAACAAAGAACACATGCAGGCCCAATGGCAGAAGCACACTGGCTGGCTACATAAAATGAGCACCAGCCACATGGTCACAACAACAACCATTAAAGAGGCATGGCAACAAACAAAGAACACATGCAGGCCTATGGCAAAAGCACACTGGCTGCCTACGCAGAATGTCCACCGGCCACATGGTCACAACAACAAGCAGGAGGCCTGGAAAACAAAAAACACATGCAGGCCTATGGCAAAAGCACACTGGCTGTCTACACAAAATGGCTACCGACCACATAGTCAAACAGCAAGCAAGGAGGCATGGCCACAACAAAGTACACATGCAGGCCTATGGCAAATGCACACCGGCTGCCTACACAAAATGGCCACCAGCCACATGTTAACAACAAGCAGGAGGCCTGGAAAACAAAGAACACATGCAGGCCTATAGACATTGAATATACAAAATCACCCTTGGCCATATGGCATGGAGAACAAAGACAAATGGTGGCCTATGGCAAGCACACTCACACACTGGCCAGACAAAGGAGGCATGGCAATACAGAGAACACAGCTTTAATTCAGCAATTCCAAAATCAAAAATTACAAGGGCTAAAACGTTTTACAACAACACACATCCTCCAAAGGCAACACCCCACCTATACACTGTTTGCAGGAGCAAAAAAATGTGAGATACCACAAAAAATACATTATATATTTTAATCCAATGCCATCCATGGCCTAAATGATGTTTCAATTCAACAAACACCACAGAAACATTTGTTTCATACACCCATGACTACTGGGCCTATTGGCTGGAAGACCCATTGGCAGGCTAGGCCACATAGTGAATTAAAAGAATATTGCACATTTATTAAAAAACATGGCGAAAATGTAATAAACTGTGCAACATTTTTCCTTTACAAAATAAGAAAGATTACATGCAAAAAATAACTAGGCCCCTACTGAAACTACAGGTCATCCCCACCACAATAAATTAAAAAAAATCGAATAAAAATAGAAATAAATCCTGGTTCAAACAACCAAAAAACCCTTATACAACAGTTTTTTAACTTACTTGTGAAATTTCAAGTACAAAGTACTTAAATCCAATGGTATTGGCAGTAGACACAAAGAGTGATTCTTCCAGCTCTAAATCCAAATGAAAAGTGACAAGGAGATGGACAGAGCACTGGAGGGAGCCTGCTGGACAGGAACAGGAAGTTGGAGACTCTGGGCCACTTCCTTCCTGTTGGAAAAAAAAACTTTTAAAAAAGGACTCCTTGCGCAAAAAAATGGTCCTTTTGAGAAGGTTTTTACACTCCAAATTGTCATTGTGGAAAAATTTAGATGCTTCTCGAGGTTGCAGCCATGGTCGATCGCGCTCGCTCATGATCACGTACGTCACAAACCAAGTGCCGGAAGTTGCTGGCATGGCCTAAAGCTGTGTTAGCAGTCGCAAAATCTCACGGGAGCTCGTCGGTGGCTTGCACATCTTGTGGCGCTCACGAATGGCTTGAAAATCTCGTGGGCGCTCGCGAGCGCCCGGCTAGTCGCTACCACGTGAGCAAAACAACATTACGAGTGTGCCAATAAAAAAAACTCTACTCCATTGCGGAACGCGGAGTTTATCGGTAACTCTGCGTTCTCTGCGGAACGCAGAATTGCCGAATTCTGCAAACTCCATGAGCGGTGCTGAGTTTTATGCCCAGGCATAATACACAGGTGGGTACTCCCAGGGATGAGAGAAGACAGAGAGGAGTACCGCTCCAACACTTGGTGGCAGTCCCACTGCTGTTCAGGAGTTAGACTGGGGGACAGGATTTCTCCCTCCACACATCCATCTTTCTCCTTGGAGTCTAAGAGTTTAGGGTGAGGTTCACTCTCCTCCCCCTCTTCTACACCTGTCACCAACTGCATGGTGAGCTCGAATCTCTCAAAGTGGAGTTTGAGGTGATTGACATGGAGACCCCTGTGGGGTTGCCTAGGGATCTTGAAGTCCACCAGGTAGGTGACCTCATCCTTTCTCTCAATCACCTCATAGGGTCCAGTCCAACAGCCTTGGAGGGCCCTGGGCTCCACCAGTTCCACCACCCACACTTTTCTGCCCAGGAGTCAATTCCACAGTGTTAGAATTTTGGTCATACCACTGCTTCATGACATCCTGACTAGCTTTGGAGTTGTCGGAAGCTTGCTTCCACAAACTAGCCATTTGGCTTCTGAAGGCTAGCATGTAGCTCACTAAATCCTGGGGAATCTTCCTGGGAGCTTGCTCCCACTCCTTCTTCACCAAACTAAGAGGTCCTCTGAAAGGTGCTCATACAGAAGCTCAAAGTGGCTGATGCCCACTCCCTTCTGTGGTACCTCCCTGTAGGAAAACAACAGGCATAGCAAGAGGATGGCCCACTTGCTCCTCAAAGCTTCAGGCAGGCCTCTAATCATGCCCTTCAGGGTCTTGCTGAATCTCTCAACAAGCCCATTTGTTTGTTTATGGTAAGGAGAGGAGAACGTGTAGGTTACCCCACACTCCTTCCAGATTGACTGAATACTTACCTTCTCCTGTGATGGCTGGCTGGGGTGGTACTTGGTCCCCCAGCATTTTCTGTGGTGCTGGAGGTGGGGACAGCCCTCCCATGCCATAAAGGGACGTCTCTTGTCCTGCAGGGCGGGCTCTGCAAACTGGGCCATCCTAGGCCCTTCATCAACTTACCTGATCCTGTGGTGGCTGGCTAGGATGGGACTTGGTCCTCCAGCATTCTGTGTGGTGCGGGAGGTGGGGATAGCCCTCCTGCTGCTGTAAAGGTGCCTCTCTTGTCCCTCAGCATAAGACGCGCGCTGGCGAAGCCCGGGCCCGTCTGCCCCCATCAGAGGCCCAGAAGAGGCCAGGCCACCCTCCTTAGCCCTGGCGTCTGGTCTATTTTATCTGAAAGATGCTCACCAACTCTACGATCTAAGAAGTGCCAAGATAGGGAAGAGGAAATTGGGAGGGGCTGAACACTGCTCAAACACCCTCCACGCCCACCTCATTGGATAGATTGCTACAGCGTGCTATGACGGCAATTAACAATGAGATGAATCATACGAAGAGAAGGCTGTCCCTTACTGCTGCTGTGGTTGGCGTTCCTAATAGTTCTACTGTTTCACCCAGCTCTATAGTTTTCTTACCAATTACTCAAGAGCAATTATCTTTGAACACAGTGGCACAAGGACCAAGTGCTATATCGATGCTACCGCGAGAAAGTTCTCCCAGTAGTCCACCCCATTGAAGGCAAGCTAAGCGATTGAAGCGCATACCAAAATCTAAGGCCATTAAAAAAGTTGCTCAAATTCCTTACCTTTAAAGTCCCTTGATGTTGCCTCAGTTTCAATAGAGGACGAACCTCCCCTGCTACTCCCGCCAGGGAAAAGGAAGGACAGAACTTGAAGGGTGACTGGTCCTTGGAGGGGAAGGTCTTGGCTAAAATTACATTGCTTCTACCGGCTAAATTACTACCAATATTTACTAAACTGGGGGGCATATTCTCAAGAACGTGTGATAACCACCGCAAGTTTAGCTTAACGCAACTTTGCATATCGCAGTCTATCGCGGGAAAACAACACCGTGTTAACGTAGTATTCCCAACCTGGCAGCACCATGCGATAGTCCCATGATAACGCGTCAAATGATGCGTTAAAATTAACGCGATGCCGCGAAAATGCAAAACACGAACGCGAATAAAGTTGCGATGAGGTCAACCGCGATACAAAAATCAGCGATAACCAGCGACAGGCCTGCAATTCCCACGCGTCATGCGGGGAAAATGCAATATAAAAGCTGAACAAGAAAAACACACCATAAACAAAATAAACTGCGTAGCAACATGGATGCACCCGGAACGAGTGCCCAGGTCAACGCGAACACCACAAGCCCCACAGACCACCAGCAAGGAACCTCGGGGTCGGGGAAGGCCAAGGAGAAGAGGAAGAGGAAGACGGGGTACAGTCCGCATGACAACCTGATCGTCGTCACGGAGGTGACAGAGCACTAACAACAACTGTCCGTCACCTCCACTGTGTCATTGGCAACACAGACGGAAAAATGGCATTCCATCGTGAATGCAGCCGGAGTGTCGAGGAGGCCAAGATGCGCTGGCATGATGTGAAAAGCCAAACCAAGCAGAAACCCGCTGCCAACAGGAAGGCAGCAACGGCGAATGGAGGTGGGAGTCCTGCGCCACAGGAGGAGCTGGAGCAAATGGTGGCCACAGTCATCAGTGTGGAGATGGTGCAAGGAGTCGGGAGTCCGGACACTGCTCGACATGACCTGACACAACATCAACAGGGTGAGTAATGAACAGGGACTGTGGGGACGGGGGGACGGGCACAATGGCACACATGCACAACGACGTGTAGCACACCGCACACCCACAATGACCCTGGGTCATGTCCCTGATCCCCGTGGCACACTGCAGCACACATACAAACATCAAGTAGGGCCCCGTCCACCATGTGCCCAAAGGGGTCCCACCCCACACATCACCAATTCCACAACACACACATGCACCCGTGCGAAACACAGCAAAGATGCGTATGTGAGAGCCACACTGACAATGCAAGTGACACCACATGACGAGCAGCATGGCTGGAGTACAATCACCATGACATTGTGCACGCCACGAGACTGAGGTGGCTCAGTGTGGACCACATCCGGAAAGGAGCAGGTCACACTCTGACACATCCACGTGCACAAACAACCACTGACGTCAACAATACATCTGCAGACAAACAATGCACAAGAGTACAAAAACCGTCCAAGAGCACAAATGACCCAAGTCGCCACATCACAGCACCTTAAAAGCACAAAAGCCAAGGGATAAGGGGCAGCAACATTACAGCTGCAGGTGCGACTCTCACACAATGCAGCACACACACATAGCAATAACAGCACATCCACATGGATGACAATGTGGTACACAGTGCAACACTTACACTGCAGAACAGAGGACACAACTGGGTCCGCCTGTGCGTAGAAAATGGCCAATCACATCTGACATAGCAGAAAACTGTGAGATGCAAATGTACGTGTACAACCTCACCTACGTCATGTAGTCCAAATGTCCACTGTCCCGTATCAAATAGTCTGCCCCTCCCAAACAGTCACATTGTCATGCAGTCTGTATGTAAACTTGAACAATGCGGCAACATACATGCCAACACAATGTCAACAAGCATCTCCCCTTCACATTGCAGAGAGACACACAACACCTCCAGCAGGGCAGACCAGACAACTCTACAGTGATGCTGAAGAGGGCCTCCACACTTCCCACACCGACGCCCTACAACAGTCCATGGACATCTTAGGCAATCGACCTCCAGGAGCAGGGCAGCACCGCTGCATCGAGGATACCCCACCCCCTGCACAGACAACACAGCTGGGCGCACCCACCACCCCAGCTAGCTCCCAGTAGCCCACCGAAGCACATATCGCATTCCAAGGCCAGGTGTAAGACTGCCAGAAGGGGGTGGCCGAACATGTGCGGGTGGGGTACTACCTCATGGAATCCGAACTAGATCACATACGTGGGTGTCTAAGTCCCATCAGGGACCACCTACACTCCCCAACGGAGACCCACAATGCGACAGAGACACATGCCTTTGCACATTTCCAGTACTGAACCACACCCAGAGCCACGGGATAATCATCCACACCCCCACGCTGGACTGGCGTACGTCGGCCCAGTTCACTCCTCTTACGTATTGAGTGGGGGATGACAAAGCTACATGTGCAATGTCTCACCCGCTGCCTGCGGTGACATGGCTGCGTCCTCTGTACACGGCACAGTGTAATGTTGTAGGGCCCAGGGCCCTAATGCATACATCATGAGCACACGGACACACTCAGATAGTTCGTTGAACTGGCTATGGGCACATGCGCTCAACACCTTTATTGGCATGGTCACATGTACAGTGTTGCATGTGCTGGATGTGTGTGGGGTGAGTGTAAGCCAGCCCTCATGGAGTCGTTGGTGCTGGCAACAACTTGAACAGTGATCACAATTGAAGCGGAAACAGAAAACACCAGTATAACAGGAACAACTGTGAAGCATCATGGTGGTAGCCATGGAAAGTACAGTGTTCACCCAACATGCAAGCAGAATGGTCCATGATTTGTGGTGCACTGAGTTAGTGGCACCTGAAGAGCTGAGCAGGGTATCAAGCTGATGATGGCACCCACGACAGGTGTGAGCAACTCTGATAGTCTGGCAGTAAGACACTTCCGACTCTGGCACCTGTTGTTTGGAGTTGGTCCTGGCGGTGGTGGCGTGTGCATCCTGCGGTGATGCGACGTCCGGGCAGGTCAGGACTCGATTTGATGTGTGAGCCCAGGTGGACCGCAGTTGAGGCCGGAGGCAGCGGACAGTGCAGGGCCACAGACACATGGCCTTGATGACCCCCAGTCCATCGACCCAGAGGCCATCCAATATGCTATCAGACAAGGGCCATGACTTGAGCTGCACAGAGTTAGTGGCCCCGGATGCACTGCGGCCGGCACAGGCACACCGCCAGGGGACGGTGACTTGCGGTGCAGTGAGATATGGCCACGCGAGGTGAGCGGGTCTTCGTCGATGTCGAAGGTGAATGTAGCGGAGGTTTGCGGGGGACAGTGGAAGGTGTCCTCCAGGGCATGATGCAGAGGGCAGAAGCCGTCCGGAAGTGGCAAATGGAGGAGTGGAATGCTACAGCCTCATTTTTGCCACAAAGTCAGTATTACCGACATGATGATGAAGACAACCCCCAGTCCATAGACTCAGTCGCCACCAAAGTTCAACCAGAAAGTGTCCATGGATGTCGGGGAACAGACTTAGTGGCACCGGAGCTGAAAGGGGATCCAGTCTGCGATGAGGCCAGTACAATGATGTCAAGTCTGCCATAAATGAATCATGACTGAATTCCCAATGTGTGACCTACTTGACCGCAGTGTAGGCCCGAGGCAGCGGTTAGCAGGGACCCACAGCCACGTGTCGTTGGCCCGCGATGCACAGAGTTAGTGGCACCAGAGCAGTTGTCGGCAGTGTCCGATCACCTCCGTAACGATGATCCTTTTCTCCTCCGGACTGAACCGCGTCTTCCTCTTACTCGTCTCCTTGCGTACAATGATATGAACTCCGCCATGCAGAAATCAAGACTCAGTTCCACATGTGTGACCTACTCGACCGCAGTGTAGGCTGAAGGCAGTAGTCAGCAAGGGACCACAGACAGGTGTAGTTCGAATGCTATGCACAGAGTTGGTGAACCACATCGAAGGGAGTACAGTGATATAAACTCAGCCATAAAGTGTGTACTCTGCCATTGCATAATCAAGACTCAGTTCCAAATGTGTGACCTACTTGACCGTAGTGTATGCCGGAGGCAGCGGTAGAGTACGTCAACGAGAAAGGAGTAAAGCGGGCCTGTGTCGCGGAGGCCGTGATGGTCTGAGGAGGCTGCCAAGGTCACGGGCTTTGGGCTTGGAGCTTGCGCCAGCACGTGGTGGGCCCTCTTTGACACACGCTGGTGTCGGCAGGTGAGCAGTGAGGCCTGGCTGCGCAGGGGTGGGCATGACGGGTTCGGGGACCAGCGGCCCGGGGTACAGCAGGCACTCAGGATCGCAGGCCACACCGGTCACGGTGACAGCATCGGCCTCGTGGCGGGGTGGGAGGCGCCGCCCTGGCAGACACGTTGGGCATTCCGGAAGAGAACCACGCCCAGAGCTACGTGCTTTTTATTCACACCCCTACGCTGGCCTGGCGTCCTCCGGGCCAGCCCACTCCGCACACGCTTACAGGGGGGGACGTCACAAGCTACATTTCCACGATCTTCCCCACTGGCTGGGGTGACATGGTTGCGTCCACTGTTCACTACACTCCAAACACCAGCAGTGCATGTAGACATGGATATGTCTGTAGTCTGCATACTGCAATCTGTCCAGCACATCTCCGCCACACTTGGCATTGTGTACATTCTCATTCATGGGTCACTTGCCTCCTTTGCACATGCCTGGTTCCCACCTCTCCCCACATTCCGCTATTGTGTTGCTGCAGTGCCATGCCATTGATAGCTCATGTACATGGCTAACCAAGGTTGCCACAGTAGGTTGTGCTGTCATGTCTGGTGGGTTGGCATGTTGTTTGGCATGTTGTATGTGATTTTGTGATGTGTGCAGTGCCAGAGTTATGGGTTGCATGATTGTGGAGTTGAGGTGTGTGGTGTGTTCATTTGGTACTTGCCAACGAGCAGTGCATTCCCATAGGTGCCATCCTGGAAGCGCTGGTTGATGTTGGACTGTCGGAAGATGTATGAATCATGAACACTGCCTGGGTAGTTGGCGATGACATTGGTGAAGAGTCCCCGGTGGTCCACTATTGCCTGCACATTGATGGAATGCGTGTGCTTCCTGTTGCGGTAATTGTGTGCAGTGTTGGCAGGGGGCACAAGTAGGACATGTGTGCCCCCAACACGTGCGGGAAGCCAGCTATGGCGTAGAAGCCTTGCTTGGTCTCCAGCTGTTCCTGCGCAGTGTGGGGGACATATAGGTACTGGGGTACCAAGCTGATGATGGCATCCAGGACAGGTTTGAGGAACTTGGATAGGGCTGGCTGTGAGACTCCTCCGAATCTGGCGGTTGTTGGTTGGAATGTCCCAGAGGCCAACAGGTGCAGCACAGCCAGCAGCTTTGTCTGAGGTGGGATGTTGGTTGTCCGCTGTGTTGGTACCGTCAGCCTGTGGGCAATGATGTTCAGGATGCGGAGGATGGTTGGCCTTTTGAGTCTGTAGTGGGCAATGACATTCTCTGGGGTTAAGTCTGTGAGGCTGGTGCGTTTCCTGAAGGTCCGCTGTCTTTATCTGCGCTGCCTTTGTGGTGGTCCGGGGGGAGGGGGTGGCGGTGGGTGTTGTGGCCCTGTTGGGGCTCCGAGCTGCATGATGAGTAGCTCCATGGCATCTGTTGTTCTTCAGGTGTGGCTGTGGGCTCGGCTCCCTTTTCTGGTCCAGGTTGTCGTCCGACTTTGCACCAGGTCAGAGCAGGTGTTAATTTCCTGCTGCTAACGCGCCGTATTGCCTGTTCTGTGTTCTTATCGCCGATCTGGCTGGTCGTTGAGAATGTTGCGTTGTGGTGTTGTCGCGGCTTTTTGCTCGGGAACGCCTACTCTGCATCTCATTAGTGATAGTTGCCGGGCTCATCTGTGGCGATGTTTTTTGAGGGTGCTATCGCAGATAAACTGGTGATATCAGCTGTTTGCACCAGCTTGTGAATGGGGCGATAATTTTATCCCGACTTTGGCTGAGATAAAGTGCCAAAAACTTGGCGATAGTTCCTTGAGAATATGCCCCCGGATGTTTTAAATAATGCTATACTGGATAGTAAGAAGTCAGTGGGCAACCGTGAGCAAGCATGCTCTCTTTGTGATGAGACGGATAACGAAAGGGCAGATACCAAAGCTCTTTTAGGTAGGCTTGAGAATTATTCTCAGGTATCCCGCCACCTTGTCCCCCAGCCGATATCACAAATTCCTTCCCTGGAGCTTCTAAAATAGGCGGGAATCACCCTAACACTCTTCCAAATCCATATACTCAGAGGGGCACCGTAGCTCTTAAGAACAAACCCCGATTTGAAGAATCTCCACCCATGGTACTAAAGGGTCAAGGAAGTGAAGAAAATGGAAATAGGAAAGAAGTCTGAGTGGAAGTAAAACCAGTTATAGGATTGCCCCCAGCCTCTTGCCCATATGTGATCATCCTTGCTGGTGTTCCTGGCCTAAGTAGGGGTAAAAAGGAGTAAGCCTGGGCAGAGTTCGCCCAGGCTAAGAGTTCGCCCAGGCCCAGAGTTCGCGGAGTTCTGCTACGCAGAACTCCGCGAAGTGCAAAAAAAACCTCCGCCACGCTACGCGGAGCTCCGCAAGTGGCGGAGTGAGTTAGAAAAAAATGCAGTTTGCAGTAATTTTCAGCACCGGGTGTTTGTCAGCGCTGTGAAATTATCGCGAACAGCACCATGCACAGCCCAAGCGGGCGCTGCTTTCTTTCTTCCGCTTGAGTAGATTTTCAACTCGAGCGGCAGCTTTCTCAATGCGAATGGATGGTTTCTCAACGCAAGCGGCCGCAAGCATACCGGCCATTCGCATTGAGAAATTCGACCGCCCGCGTTGAAAAATCTCACCGGGAGGTTGATTTCCCTCGCTCGCATTCACCAACTTGACATTGACGAGCGCAAATGAGGAAAAATCTTGCCGGGAGGTGGATTTTCCTCGCTCACACTCGCCAACTTGATGTTGACGAGCGTGAGCGAGGAAATCAGAGTTTTTCGGAACTCTGAGAGCTCTACGTAACGGAGTTCACTGCTCAGACTTTTAAAAGGAGTCATATGAGCAGTTATTCAACAAGACTGTGAACTGGTTTGAGCCGCTAAAGACGTTTTCTGCCTAGATTGGCCAATAACATGTTGATGGTAAGGCAGGTGGGGTGCATTGGTACTGGGAGGGCGGATAAACAAGGAGATTGCATTATTGTTAATGTTAAAACTCAACATTTGGCTAAAAGCTTATTACTTGGGAATCTGAGTATCCAGGTGGAATCCAGTATCATTGTTCTATTGCCTTTGGGTTATTTTTATAAACCAAATGATCAAGCGATCTGGGCACCTATTAGGGCACCTAATGTACCTAGGGGGACTATACTTGCAGCTTCAACAGCAACAGTTGGGGTCCTGGTGAGCCTGTCCAGTTTATCTGGTAACCTATGCACAGCCGATTTGATGTCCTTGAAGATGTAGATTGACTTCTCAGAGAAGAGAAGAGAATGGTCCCCCTCAGTGTGATCCCAGAGAGGAGGAGAATTTGTGTGTTACTGATATAACAGGGAGAACGAATGGGTAAGGAGTGCTTTCGAACACTTCAAAAAGTAACTTGACCATACTTAGTTGGAACATTGCAGGGTTACGCTCCCTATTAGTGAATGAGTGGGGATGGACCTATGCAAAACATATGGGATAGTGTGTTTTCAAGAAACTTGTGACGTAGAGGGGATTTTGTTTTTGAATGGGTTTACTGCTTCCTGGGCTAATGCTGAGGCCTCAACGCATGGTAGAGCAAAGGGGGGCCTGGCAAAGTTTATCAGTTTAAGATTAGATTGCACCACAGAACAAATAGTATTTGAGTCCGGGATTATCTTGGGTGTGTTACTATCTTTTCCCCACAATATTAGGGTGCTGATAATCAATATCTATGATTCACCATCTACAGAGAAAGCACTGGACATAGAGCTAAGAAGATTCTGCGAAAAAAAACATTGCTAGAGTGGTCCTTCTTGCCAATAGTCCTGATGGTCGGGGATTTTAATATACATCCTTACGAGACATGTGTTGAGCAAAGGAGGGATCAGGAACATAGTGAGGTCTCAGAGCGGATTCAATTTAGGCATTCAGGTCAGGGATATAATTTTAACCTTATGGTCTCACAATTAAACCTTATTAATATTTTATCTAAAGAAGAGTATGACTCCCCTACGGCAGTCCCGAATTTTAAGGGTAGAGGTAATAATACAACTATTGATTATATTTTCGCATCTGCACACTTGATTCAGTATCTGGTGGGATTTAGAATAGTATGGAGTATCTTCAGTGACCTTAATCAAATCACAGCAGAATTTGGCTGGTATGATCTTGCTGCTAAGACTTCCATCATCTATAAAGATCTGCTTACAGTTAAAAAAAATAAGGGAGGCGTATTAGCTGGGGTAAGGTAATCTTGTAGGACTTTCTGAGGAATTTGGTCCAGAAGTGTAGCCGGGAATTTGAGGTGTGTCTGAATACTGACACGCATGATCAAGCCATTGTGGACTCATTCTCTACTATTTGTTCTGAGGTCCAGTGGGCCCTGGCTAGACATAACACCAAGACAATTCTCTCAAGGCCTAAATGGTTCATTAGGAGCTGCACAAGGCTTATAAAGAACTAAAGGCAGCCCTTAAATTAAACCCAAGGTCGACATGCGCTGTAAAAGTGGCTAAGAGGGCAAATGCGTTGGCTCGCAGGAATAGAATAAGTGCCCTGAAGAGAGAAGCTTGGGATAAGCTTAAGGAGGCTTGTAATACTAGAAACAGTTCAGCATTCTGGAAAGTCGTTATCCAGACATTATTTAATGAGGGAACAGTCCTGGATCTGAGTGTAACTATATCTGCTCAAAAGTGGATAGATCACTTTGGTCATTTATATGTGGTGACAGTGATTCTAATTTTATTGCACCTCCGACTAAAGAAACAAATGTCTATTTTGAGTTGGAAGAGGCAAGGGAAGGCATAATGGAATTGACACCTGGGAAGGCTCCATCCCAGATGGGGTTCCAGGTGACCTTTTTAAATCATGTGCAGATCTGTGGAGCCCATTAATCACCCAACATCTGAATGCGGCAGCACGAGGACATATTCCCTCATCATGGAAGTAATCAGTTATAGTACCTAGTTTTAAAAAAGGGAACCAAGCTGATCCAGCGTGCTACCATCCAATCTCTTTGATAGACGCTAAGTAAAAGTTTTGGATAGGGTCTTGTGGAAGTGATTAACAGACTGGGCTAATAATAATATCTTGTCAGAAATTCAATACGGGTTTAGGCCGGGTCGAGGCACTATAGAACAAAACTTGAATTTATATCTTTTAGTTCATAAATACACAGTGGTCAAAAGGGAAAGTATACATCTAGCCTTCATGGACCTCAGCATAGCTTTTGACACAGTGGTGAGATCTAAATTGTGGTCTGTACTGAGGGACATGGGGGTGGATGAGGCCCTAGTGACGTTTTTGAATGATTTGCACACAGGGCTTGATGCCTCAGTAAGATACAGCCCATTGGGGGAATGCACTGTGCACTTTCAATGAGGGAAAAGGGGTCTAGCAGGGCTGTATTTTAGTGCCTATGCTTTTTATTTATATATTAATCTATTAGATCAGTTTTTAAGGGAACATTGTAAAGATGTACCGAAGGTAGGACATAGAATGGTCCCCGCCTTGCTGTACGCAAATTATTCTGTTCTTATCTCCTGTACAGCCAGTGGCTTACAACTTTTATTATGCCGATTTTATGATTTTATGGAAAATCTGGGCCTAAAAATCAATTACTCCAAATCATATACTATGATTATGGGACGCAGAAATACCAAAACTAAAACTTACGTAATAAAGGATCATGATATAGGTAAGGTGGACAAGTTCTTCTACTTAGGCATCTTGCTGGATGATACATTGCCCTGGGATCCCTTAATGAAATCACAAATTCAGGGGCATATTCTCAAGGAGCTATCGCCGACTTATCGGCACGTTATCGCAGCCAAATCCGTGATAAATTTATCTCCCCATTCCCAAGATGGTGCTAACAGCCCATAACACCAGTTTACCTGCGATAGCAGTCGCAAAAAACATCGTCACAGATGCCCCCGGCAACTAACGCTAACGATATGCAGAGTAGGCGTTCCCGTGCAAAAAGCCGCGACAACACCACTCCACAACATTCTCAACGACCAGCCCGATTGGCGATAAGATCACAAAACATGTGATAAGGCACGTTAGCAACAGGAAATTAACACCTGCTCTTACCTGGTGCAAAGTCGGACGACAACCTGCAACAGACAAGGGAGCACAGCCCATAGCCACGCATGAAGAACAACAGATGCCATGGAGCCACTCACCATGCATCCCGGAGCCCCAAGAGGGTAACAACACCCCCCGCTACCACACCCAGGACCCCCCCCTCCCCCCGGGGCCCCACTCCAGGCACCCCCCACCCACACCCGGACAAAGATATGTCACATCAACCTCACAAAATCATGAACAAAACAATGTGCCCGATGTCGCACAATAACAACACCTAACATACATGTGTCGTCAGAAAATGAGAATCATACATTCATCTTAGACTCAGCAAATAATTCGTTTCATACAGAATAAACACAAAATAACTATTTTGAAGAGTCATGGCGGGTCCTCTCAGGACAATCTATAAGTCACAGCCTGCAAAACAAATTTCCAGATAAGAAGGTGTGTCATGCGCTCATCAAAGGACAGAGAGAGCGAGCGAAAGGGAGAGAGAGAGAGAAAGAGAGAGTGAGTAAGAGAAATAGAGGGAGAGGGAGTGAGAGAGAGAAAGAGAGATATTGTACAAGGAGCGCAAGGCCAATCGGGCTCCTGGCTCATACATGCCAACTGTTGTGTGTGTATCGCTATTGGTGCACACTAAGTCAAAGGCCTGGCATCAATAGCAACGCGAAGGCCACATTACATTTAAAAAATGCAAGCAGTAGTCAGACCAACATCAAGAATGAAAGCTCCATTGTCTCAATACACAAGGCTGAAGGACATCTGAACCCCCGACCTTGGTCCTGAATACGGCTGGCACTCCCTGCGAGAGATACCAAACCAGATCGTGACGACTCCCACACCACGAACTGCGCGAATGAAAGACCAACGTGTCCACACCCCACACACACTTGTCCCTGCCTGAGGCACACCTGCTTGGGATGCCCCTGACACATAAGTAAAAAACAACCCATACGCCCAAACGTTGCACACAAATACGACTCATTGCTCCGAGCAGTGGCATATCATCCACATAACTGCCGCCTGTCAGAAGAGTGCCGGTGCTACGAGACCAACAAAGGCAATGGCTGGCAATCCCAGGCACATGCACAACCCCTGTCACGTGGAACTGTACCGTGCATGAATACTGCATCTGTTGGGATCACTGCCACTGGCAGTGTTGCACATCAGTTACCGTCTGAGTTTCCATCTTGCGTATGTCACCTGCGTCCAGCCCTGGTTCCACTGTCGATCATGCACATTCGAGTGGCCCATGGATGTCTGCCTATCCAACACAACGGTAGCTGAACTGGATTATGACACGTGTGTGCGCCCCCTGTTGGCCCACGAACAGGAGTGTAACCGTGATACCCGTGCATGGGATGTCTTGATATTTGGCGTATGTGCAGGCAGTTGGGCATGGAATATTGCACAACTCCTCGTGTGCAGTGACCACATCGAGGCGCTCCCCTATTGGGCTGTGTTGCGGATTGGTGTAACGTCGTGGACGGAGCATAGCCGCCCAGACCAGGTAATGGATTGGCTCGCCCTCGCGTACCTTGACCTCGACAACAATGTACTCTTGGAACAGATTGCCCATGAAGCAGCGCTTGCATACATGGACGAGTAACTACGTTCCTGCAGCCACAACTGATTGTCACCCACAGCACAGGTCCCCACACCTTGTAGCATCTCGGAGGAATTTTCACATATCCCACCACAACAGTGGACATGTCTGCCTTTGCCTGGACTCAGAATGCATGTGCGTGGACCTACGCGTGTGTACACACACCTGTGCAAGGTGATGCAGTCCCATGGGCGGAGCAGCACAGCGTCGCCTGGCAACGTTCCAAAATTGGAGAAACTGCTGGGGGGAGAGTACACACATGGCAATGTAGCACGACATGTTACCTTGTAGGATCCTTTCACCTGCTCACTGTCAGCAGAGCACACAGTCAGCGCAGTCCAGTGCTTCAGCACTATGCAGATCCCATGGGCTGTGAGTCGAGTCCCCTGACATGGGCCGATGAGCAGACGCTAAACATCACATGACTCGTCCGGCAAGGCAAGGTGGGCTGAGATCGTTGACATCCGTAATGAATTGTGTGCACTTTTGCCACCCCATTACTTGCACCTTGACATGTTCCTAAGCTGCCTGTAAGTGTCTTAAACATTTGTCTGCATGTTGTGGCCCTTGCCTTGCCCGTACTGACACGCACATGCTAATAAAGTCTACGCAACTTCACCTGTGTACATCTGTGATGAGTGTTGATTATAATGACAGATCTTCTGCCTACATGTGCATTGTCCGTACACAGGGAGGCATTGACTGACGCTTGTGAATTGGGGGTGAGTCCCTATTGCCAGCTCCACCTCTGTGAGCCAGACATTGTGGCTGGGATAGTTGGTGGCAGACCTGTGCTCTTACGTGTCCCCAGCAATGTGCGTATGGTGTCCAACTTCTCACCTTGTAGATCAAGGTCATCCATCAAAACAGACTGTGTCCACACAGATGTGTGTGAGTAGGCATGCGAAGAGACATTCTGTTGTCACATGTGATGGGGGACACCACTTAAGGACTGCTACAGAATGTGACATTTCCACACACAGCCCTATTTGATACATGGACGTGGGGCTACGTTTGGGGGCAACGAGATGGTTGTTACTGTGCAATGAGGCCACAGCTAGTTCACACCGTCACAGTAATCTAAGTGGCCATGTGGGTCAGAGTCAAACATGCGCATTGATGACATTTACCAGGGTGTACCTTTTAGTGCAATCGATGTCCCTACATTCATCCAAACATTTATTCGTGAGTGAACATAGACATGCACATCTGTGTGATTTGGAAAGTTTTATTCACATTCTGGGGGGTGTCGGACCTGGAGCAGTACATGGCCACTTCAAGCTCACATAACATGGTTGCCCAGTGGTGGGCCAACCAGAGTCCTTGATGCAAGGCAAAGTTGATCTGAAGAGGAAGGGTGTAGTCCGCCGCCGGGTTGCTGTGTCATTGGTACCAGAGCAGATATGGCAGTCCATGTCGGGGTCCATGTGAAGGTCGCAGAGTGTTTCGGGGGACAGTGGTAGGTGTTGTTCCAGGGCATGATGCAGAGAGCACAACCAGGCAGGGACAGGCCATATGCCGGGGACGGATGCTACTACCTCCTTCCTCACACAGTCATTACCCTCCAAATCTTACTCCTCTGAGACGTCTTCTGTGTCCGGTGTGTCAGGTGTGTGTGGTGGGGTTATGGCTGCATCACTGTGTGCCACTGACACATCAGGGTGTGAAGGTGATAGGGCTGCATCACTGTGTGCCACTGACACATCAGGGTGCGAAGTTGATAGGGCTGCATCACTGTGTGCCACTGACACATCAGGGGGCGGATATGTGTGTGTCGAGGTTCCTGCAGCAGTCATCTGGAACAGGCTCAGTGGCAGCAATGGCAAGATGAGGATCTGCAAGGCATGGAAGATCGCAGCTACATCTCGCTGGTGTTCAGCAGTGGCAGCCATACTTCCAGCCTGCATCGGCTCCATGGTCTACATTGACCTCCGCATCTGTGCCAACTCTGTGCTGTCATCACTTGGGCATGTCTGCCTAGACAGTTCTTGTAACCGAGTAATGGACCCAGCGATGTCAGCCAAGGATTGTTGGTGAGCATGGTGCGGACAGTGGGTATCCGTTAGGGACTGTAGGTGCTCCCTGATGGGACTCAGGCACCCACGTATGGCATCGAGTTTGGCTGCCATGAGCTCGAAACCCAGCCACAGCTGATCTGCCATCTTCTCCTGGCACCCTAACACACGGAGTTTGAAATCCATGTGTTGGTCGTGGGGGTCCTGGGTGGCAGCCGTGGTGGTGTGTGCTTCCAGCGGTGTGGTCTGTGCAGGGTGTGGGCTCACTGCGATGCAGCTGGGCTGCCCTGCTCCTGGAGGTGGGGTGCGGAGGCTGTCCACGAGCCGTTGGAGGGTGTCTGTGCAAATGTGCAGGGTGTCCTCTTCATCATCACTGAAGAGATGTGTGGTCTGCTCTGCAGGAGGTGTTGATTGTCCTGCTGCAATGTAAAGGGGAGATGAAGGTTAACAGTGTGTTCCATGTATGTTGACGCATTGTAGATGTTTACATTCAGACTGCATGACGATGTACATTGTGACTGTTTTGGTGAAGCTAGCTATTTGATGGGAGTCAGTGGACATTTCGACTACATGACGGATGTGTGGTTGTACTCGTACATTATCATCTCACAGTGTCATGCATTGCCAGATGTGATTGGCCAGTTTCTACGCACGAGCGGCACCAGTTGTGTCCTCTGTCCTGTGGTGTAGGGGTTGCACTCTGTCCCACATTGTCGTCAATGTTGATGTACTGTGATTGCTATGTGTGTGTGTGCATTGTTGGCGATTCACCCCTGCAGCATTGCATTGGTGGACCCTTATCCCTTTGAGTCGGTGTGCATTTGACTTGTGTGCTTTTCGGGTGCTGGGATGTTTGCGACTTGGGTCATTTGTGCTACTGGAGATATTTGGTACTCTTGTGCATTGTTTGTCTGCAGATGTGTTTTTGTCGTCATGGGTCGTAGGTGCACGTGGATGTGTCAGAGTGTGACCTGCTCCTTTACGGATGTGGTCCACACTCAGCCACCTCAGTGTCGTCTCCTGCACCATGTCATGTATTGTGACTTCAGCCATGCTATCTGTCATGCAGTGTCACTTGCATTGTCGGTGTGGCTCACAGAGCCGCTGCTTTTCGGGATTTAGCACATGTGCATGGGTAGGTTTTGGCATTGGTGATATGGAGGGGGGCCCATTTGTGCAGATTGTGGACGGGGGCCTACTTGGTGTTTCTATGTGTGCTGCAGTTTGCCAAGAAAACCAGGGACATGTTTCACAGTCATTGTGGGTGTGCAGTGTGCTACACATGATTGTGAATGTGTGGCATTGTGCCCATCTGCCCCCGTCCCCCCAGTCCCTGGTCGTTACTCACCCTGTTGCTGTTGGGTCAGGTCATATCGGGCTGTGTCCAGACCCCCGACTCCTTGCACCGTCTCCACGCTGATGACTGTGGCCACCATTTCCTCCAGCTCAACCAGCTCCTCCTGTGGCGCAGGACTCCCACCTCCAGTCGCCTTTGCTGCCTTCATGTTGGCAGCGAGTTTCTGTTTGGTTTGGCTGTGCACTTCATGCCAGCGCCTCTTGACCTCCTCCATTGACCTCCTCGACACTCCAACTGCATTCACGTTGGATGACGATGGACTGCCATATTTCCATTTGTGTTGCCAATGACGCAGTGGAGGTGACGAACAGTTGTTGGTAGTGTTCTATCACCTTCGTGACGATGAGCGGCAGAATTTTTTTTAGTAAACTGTTACGAATTCCGCAGAATGTACCTGCAGAAATAGTGCACGATGAGATTGGTGCAGGCTTTATTGCTAACTTAATACATTTGCGCCCTATACTTTTATGGTTTTTGATGTGGGTCAAAAACGAGTTAGAGTTCAACAGATTGATATTGAGAGATTGTCGGAATATGGATTATAGCCTGCACATACCTTGGTTGAGTTATATAAAAACAAACACTGAGAAATTTGGGTAAACCACATCTTTATAATTCACCAGAGCTAATTTAAATCAGATATTGCATGGGTTAAGAGAGCATTTAATGTATATACCCAAGAAGCTACAACCTTAGACTCACAGCACAAACATTGCTATACATTTTATGTTATGGTGAAATCTATGGGAAAAAAAACTTTACCCAACATTGCATATGCCAGTTATGCACAAAAAGTTTTTAACATACTTTCATCTGAATATGTTCCCTCAATTACTAGTGGGATGACATAAGCCATCAGACCCCCCATTTGCACATGTGATGCGCTCTCTGCACTAGACACTTTACACATTTTTTAAATTTGCCCTAAATGGGCTGATCTGCGACAGAAATATATCCGTCTATTACTCGTGCCTTTGAATTTTCAGCAAGACCAGCTCTTTTATATTTGCAATTTTTAGACAATATTAATGTATGTTGTTATTTATCTAGATTTTAGCAGGGGTGTATTTTGCTTATGTATGACATTGTATTTTTATTGAATTTTATGTTATGGTCATGAATTTATTGATGCTTTTATTGCACTTTTATGATTGCTGATGCTAATCAAAATAAAGTTAACATTGACGGACTGACTGACTGACTGCTTATAAGCAGCCATGAAGTTGGTGCCCCTGTCAGATGCCACTTTAAAAATCCTCATCAGGGCCTTTGCCACTGCAGGTGCAGTCATGGTCCTTAGAGGGATTGCCTCTGAGTACCTAGTGGCATGATCCACCAGAACCAAGATAAACCTGTTGCCTGAAGCAGTCTGGGGGTTTATAGGCCCAACAATGTAGATGCCCACCCACTCAAAGGGTATGTCAACGACAGCCAAGGGATTACGGGGGTCTTTAAACCTCTGCCCTGTCTTACCACTAGCCTGGCAGGTTACACAAGTCCTACAGAATGCATCTGAGGAAGTTTTGATCCTAGGCCAATAACGGTGGGGACAAGCCTTGCAAAGGTCTTGCTTTAACCCAGGTGTCCTGCCAGGGGATTACATGAGCCAGCTCCAGTAGAAAGGCCCTGTAGCATTGGGGGACCAGAAGAGCCCTTGTTGCCCCATAAACAGGAGGCTTAGGCTCACTGCAAAGGAGGTTGTCCTCCCAGTAAATGTGATTACTCCCAGAGGCATCACCAGCCGCTTGGGATTTGGCCTGTTGCCTCAGTCCCACAAGGGTTGGACAATCCGTCTGTGCCTTGTAGAACTCCTCCTTGGTGGGTCCTTCTTCTACATGCCATCCAGCGAGGTTAGGCAGGTCACCAAGTGGTGCAATGCCCTCCTCAGTGGGCTCCGGGGTGGCCACAGCAGCTTCCTCATCCACCTCACTGGGAAGATATTCAGGGGCTGGTTTCCCACACCCTCTGCCTTTTTCCTTCTTAGCAGCTGGCTGGTCTATTATTTCAGGCTCTAGCCCTTTTTGACTCCCATCCCGGGCAGCCATGGACCTTGTCATTGCAAGGGAGTTACAAGTATCTCCTTCAAGAAGGGTTTGAAGACCTGGCTGTTTTAGAAGCTTCTCCTGTCTCAGTAGTGCAGCGCTGAGATTCTCCTTCAGGAGTGATTTGTGCGCTATATTAAATGTCTATATCATATCATTTCACAGAATCAATCAGGTAACCCCAGCATCTCCACATGAGCCTTGAGTTCCACTTCCTTCCAGGTAGTGTGCTCAAGGTTATTGCCAAGCAAACAGTTCACAGGCTATGCAGGGCACACAGCAACCTTCAGAAGACTTGAACCCCCCCACTCAAATGGAACAAGGGCCACTGGATAGTGACCCTCTCTATTGTCAGCCACCACAACCTGGTGGAATGCATTGGGAATCACCTGCTCTGGGGATACCAGCTGACTCCTTACCATAGTCATGCTGACAACTGTATCCCTCAGAGCCTCAACACCTTGCCCATTGATGGTGCCCATTGCCCATACTTTGTAGTATTAGAGGGCACTTGGATCTTAGGAACCATCTCACTGTCACCCAGGGACACTAGGGTAACCCCCCTAAATTCCCCCATCACCGGGATAAAGTTCTGCCCTAGCAGTACATTCACCACCCCTGGAATCTTTCCTCCAGAGAGAACTGGGGCTCTTTGTGGACACTAGGGATCCCCCTTGTAATGTCCATACTCAAAACACTCATAGCCCTTGATGGGCATGGGCTGCTGACTCTTGTCAGGGTAGGTTTTCTACTGGTGGCCAGATTGGGGAAGAGAACCAGACCCTTTCCCCTGTGAGTTGTTTTGTGGCCTTTAGAGAACTCTATCTTTTTATCTCCCCCCTCCTTCTTCTGTAGGGAACCCTGGCCACCTTTTTGGGAGCTCCCCACTCCAGAAACCTTCTTGGACACTCTGGTGCTGACCCAGATGTCTACCTCCTAAGGGGTCAGTAAACTTGCTATCAACCAGGTGTCGGTGCAACTCTGGAAGATAAGAATCAAACATGTGCTCCTTAACAAATGCGTTGTGCAGCTCTGAATAATCATCAACCTTGCTGCCCCTCACCCAGTCCTTTAGAGGATTACTAGCATAATCCAAGAAATCCACCCAAGTGTGTGTGGAGAATTTGTGGCGTGTCCTGAAACGTTGCCTATACTTTTCAGGGGTAAATCCAAACTTGTTGACTAACATGGCCTTCATAGCAGTGTAGCATGTGTGGTCCTCCACCTCTAGTGTAAGGAGTGTGTCCCTCCCCACTGTGGGCATATACCTCCATATACAACCACCCCAGACATTTTGCACTCTCAGAGCCACTTCATAATCTGTAAACCTGTTATCTATGTCACCCCCACTCCATAACTGAACATCAAATCCTTGGGTATTCTGACTCCTAAATCACTAGTGAACACTGCAGTTATGCAGCCACCATTGCTGTTGCTGGACCCCACTTTTAGGGCTCTTGTGTCCAGCTCTCTGAGACTCAGCTCATGGGACATCTTCCTCTCCTCCATGACTAGTCTCCTCTCCTCTAGAGCGTGTTCTTTCTCCAATCTAGCAAGGGCCTGCTCCTTCTCCAATCTGGCAAGTTGTTGTGCCTGCTCCAGCTTGGCAAGCTCAAATTTGATTTTTCTTTCCTCTTCCTGTCTGCCAGCTCCTCTGGGGACAGGTTCTTCGAGGAGACACTACTCCCTGCTTTGAGAATCACCACTGCTTCCAGCAAGTTGTTGGCCCCAGGCAGTTCCAGATACACATCTGACTCCAGAATCAGGTCATCATCTTCCTCTAGAATGTCCTGCTCTTCCTCCTCTGGGGCCTTCCAGGCCTCTGTCCAGGCTATCAGAGCTTTTGCAGCTACACCTTCCGGGTGAAGCTCACCATGGACACATGAAATTATTTGCAAAAATCTTTAAGCTGGCCCACAGTCTAGGGTTCCAACTTGGCCAGCTCAAAATCAATGACTCCAGATGCAGATGCAGGTGTGGCTTCTCCAGAGAGAGACACAGTATAGCAAAGAAGTAAAAAGGCCAATCAGGGAAAATTGTAAAAGGCTTGAATTGGTCTTAGCATAGAGTTGCAGTGAACAATGAGTTACTATTTGGTATTGCACAAACACAAATCCTATCCTCACCGCTGAAAACAGTGTTAGAAATGGCGTTTCTGGTTGGCAGAGATATACACCTTGTCCAAGCAGATACCACCATCCTAGTCAGGGGTAAGCTAGTTACACACTAAAAGATAGCCTGTGCTCACCCTCTAGTAGCTTGGCACAGAGCAGTGAGGCTTATCTAAAGAGGCAATGTGTAAAGTATTTGTGCAACACACACAAACAGTAACACAATGAAAACACCACATAAATGCTCCACACCGAGTTAGAAAAATAGATTATATTTTTATTTGTAAAACAAGACCAAAACTACAAAAATCCAATAAGTAGAACCGGGGGCGACATCTGGTCGTGCTAGACCAGGGTAAATCCAACGTTCAGACCGACCGCAATGGAGGGCCTGCTACAGGACTCACGTATGTCCTGCTGGAAAAGTACATTGGATGGAGGAGTTCTTCTGGGTCAGCACAGAATCAAGCACTTCCAAGGACCCATGACTGGATTGGCACCACTTGGCAAGGCAGGACTCACAGATGTTGATGCAGGACTGGAGGAAGTCTTTGATGTCCCTGAGACTTCAGAACAGGGGGCAAGCCAGCATGTCCTTGGAGTCACTCTTGGTTCAAGTTAGATGGGTCCAGTCTTTTCCTCAGCAGGGCAGAGTAGTAAGCAGCTAGCAATGGGCAGCATATCTGAGCAGAAAAGCAGTTCTTCCGGAGCAGCAGTCCAGCAAAGTGGCAGTCCTTGTAGCAGCACAGAAGTCCTTCTCCCTGACAGGGTTCTTCACATGTCCAGTAGTGTACTGTCTTGGTAGGGTCAGAGACCAAGTACTTATACCCAGTTGTTCCTTTGAAGTGGGGGTGACTTCAAAGAAAGGTCTTTGAAGTACATACAGGTCCTTTCTTCACAGCCCTGGCTCTAGATTATCAGTAGGGGGTAAGTAGCCATTTGTGTGAGAAACAGGACAATGCTTGTTCAGATGTAAGTGTCAGTTGCCCCTTCCCTTCCTGCTCAGGGAGAGCCATCAGAATGCAGCTGAGTATGCAGACACACCTACTCTTCCTGTGTGTGTGGCTGTGTAGAGAAAATGCACAAAGTGTAACTGTCACCTACCCCAGACGTGTATTGGAGACAGGCTGCAGGCACACAGAGCAGTAAGAGCAGAGAAAGGCCCATTTTCTAAAAGTGACACCCCTCGTAGTCAAGATCACACATAGGCACGGTTCAGAGGATATAAATCCAGGGATCTTTGTGAGGCATACACTCCTTTTAACTTGAGTGGGTTCACAATCTAAATTACATGTCCATTCTTTGATATTTTTAAGGGCACAACAGCAAGCAATTACATCAATCTGTTTAAAGAGGAGTAACCGTATTTTATTCGTGACAGAGGTGATGATGGCCCGTATAATTTGACTTTGGCTTCTTGGTTTGATTTATGTCCTCAACACTGAGTTTGAATGATGGTCTCGCTGACCTGGTGGCTTTTTGAGACTTAAACGTAGACGGTTACACCTCTTTAACCATATTGATGTCATTACTTGCTGTGGTGCCCTTAAAAATTTCAAAGAATTAATGTATAATTTAGATTGTGAAACCAGTCACGTTGAGAGGAGTCCACACCTCTTGAAGATCCCTGGATTTTCTTCTTCTGAACCATGTGTATGTGTGATCTTGACTACTAGGGGTGTCAGTGTTGAATTTGATTAACACTTTTGTATCTATTGATGTATGTAGTTCTATGCAAAATAATGTGTGTATAACAGTACACTTTTGGGTGTTAATTTCTTGTGCCTTCTGATAACTCTGCTGGATCTAGTGACCAAAACAAAGAAATTTAGAAATAATTCCTCCAGGAAAAATTGTGTCATTTGTGCTTGACTCACCCAGTTCCCTGAGGGAATTTTGGGATGCCCTGTTTATTGTTAGCACTTTCTAAAAGTGGCATTTCTAAAATAGTAATGTTGAATCCAACTTTATCAGTAAAGAGGATTTAGCAATTCCATTCCAAAGATATAAAACATGAGGCGGCTGCTCCTTTCCTAATCACAAATTTCAGCTTAAAAGTGTATTAAGGAATTCACAATGTTAACCTATGAGAGAAAAGGCCTCACGGAAGTGAAAATCGAATTTGGGTGTTTCTTACTACCAGGACATGCAAAACTTAACAGTACATGTCCTACCATTTACCTACACTGCACCCTTCCCTATGGGCTACCTAGGGCCTACTTTAGGAGTGACATGTGTAATAAAAGGGGAGTTTAAGGCTTGGCAAGTTGTTTTAAATGTCAAGTCGAAGTGGCAGTAAATTGCACACATAGACCTTGCAATGGCAGGCCTGAGACAGGTTTGAAAGGTTACTTGTGTGGTTGGCACAAAACTGCTGCAGGCCCACTAGTAGCATTTAGGTAACATGCCCTGGGTCTTTGGTATACCACTTTACAAGGGACTTACAAGTAAACTAAAATATGCCAATTGTGTATACATCAATGTTACCATGTTTAGGGGAGAAGCACATGCATGTTAGAACTGGTCCGCAGTGGTATAGTGTTCAGAGTCCTAAGGCCAACAAAAAGAATCAGCAAAAGGAGAAGGTAAGCCAGCAAAGATATGGGTGAAGAGCACCCTAAGGATGACAGGTCTAACAACTTGTATCAGCAGGACTGGTTGGAAACTATGGTCAATGTGGTAAGAATCTTTGATTCCTGTGTCTCTGGATATAACAGTGTGTTCTACGTTGTGTAGTTGCCCATACATTTCTAGTACATCCAGGTGTGTCTCTTCTTGTTGGCAAAGTTGTTTGAGACAATATTGGTGTTGGTGTGCTGTCCATTGCTTGATGCATATCACTGTTGCTAGACTCCTAATCCACTATATCATCAAAATTGTGGCCATCATGTTCCTCTGAAATGCTGTCTATCTCACTATAAAAAAGTAACATAATTTTCATTAATATGTATTTTCTTTATTATGTCACAAAACTGCCTATGCTGAAGTGTAAGCCTCTTAAATCTATGATGTACTGTTTTTTTTTATTTTTTCTTTCCATCATCATGGTACTAAACATTTAAATGGCTGTGTATATTAAAGCAATTTCCTAATAACACAATAGTAAACTGAGCATTGTTTTTGACTGCTAAAAATCAAAAAAGTAATTGGACTGCAAATCCTATAATGCAATTTCCTGAACATAAGAAATTTTAATAAATCGTCCCATAAAATGACATAAATGATAAAGAATTAATTGACAGTTGTAATAAAAATATTTTAAGATCCAATATTTGTATATTCTTAATTCAAAACAAAAAATGAAACGTATCTGTGTGCTGCAAAGAAGATTCCAAGGTGTCAATATTTGTTAGGCCAGATATAGCCTCAGGGGCCGATTCCGATCTCGGTCGGAGGCGCACCCAATACCATTCGGTCGGGAAAAAAGCCATGCGAAAGCCTGTTTCCCGACCGATCCGTACAGTACACCGAACGAGCAAGTACGATGCGCACAACAGCAAAAAATCCGGCCGAGCCGTACTCACCCAAACCAGGTCCTGTTCTCCGACCGAGGCGAATCCGGAAACGCCGAATCGAGTCGCACGGAAGGAAAATGCAGCCCCGTCCGGCCGGACAAGTACGATGCGCTTTCCGTACGCTCCGAACCCGTCGCTACGCACGGCACGTCAAAGCATCCGGGAGAGGCGCACATAAGCTCCGATTCGCGCCACAACACGATCCACGGCTCCGAGACGAACACGGCACCGACGAGGACGACGCGAAGCGACGAGGCGAAGCGACGAGGACGACGCCAAGCAACGAGAAGGACGAACGACACGAACCAACCATGAATCCCTTCGTCCCGATCATACCAATATTCTACATTTACTACCGGAACAGGCACGGACGCGTATGGCGCAGAAGGTAAGCCAGACACCAACCACAAAACACATACAACACGTACACGACACATCACACACACACACGGGGATGCTGAATATACTTACACCAGCAACAGCAGCACCATAGGGGCGGGATGCCCATCACCAATGCCACATATGCACACAGGGGCCTGAATGCGCACCACCACCCCTACCCAGGGGGGCTGGATGCCTACCACTACTACCACCCTTAGCCAGGGGGGCTGGATGCCTACCACTACTACCACCCTCACCCAGGGGGGCTGGATGCCTACCACTACTACCACCCTTAGCCAGGGGGGCTGGATGCCTACCACTACTACCACCCTCACCCAGGGGGGCTGGATGCCTACCACTACTACCACCCTTAGCCAGGGGGGCTGGATGCCTACCACTACTACCACCCTCACCCAGGGGGCTGGATGCCTACCACCACTACCACCCTCACCCAGGGGGGCTGGATGCCTACCACTATTACCACCCTCACCCAGGGGGGCTGGATGCCTACCACCACTACCACCCTCACCCAGGGGGCTGGATGCCTACCACCACTACCACCCTCACCCAGGGGGGCAGGATGCCTACCACTACTACCACCCTTAGCCAGGGGGGCAGGATGCCTACCACTACTACCACCCTTAGCCAGGGGGGCTGGATGCCTACCACTACTACCACCCTTAGCCAGGGGGCTGGATGCCTACCACTACTACCACCCTTAGCCAGGGGGGCAGGATGCCTACCACTACTACCACCCTTAGCCAGGGGGCTGGATGCCTACCACTACTACCACCCTTAGCCAGGGGGGCTGGATGCCTACCACTACTACCACCCTCACCCAGGGGGGCTGGATGCCTACCACCACTACCACCGTCACCCAGGGGGGGCTGGATGCCTACCACTACTACCACCCTTAGCCAGGGGGGGCTGGATGCCTACAACTACTACCACCCTCACCCAGGGGGGCTGGATGCCTACCACTACTACCACCCTTAGCCAGGGGGCAGGATGCCTACCACTACTACCACCCTTAGCCAGGGGGCTGGATGCCTACCACTACTACCACCCTTAGCCAGGGGGGCTGGATGCCTACCACTACTACCACCCTTAGCCAGGGGGGCAGGATGCCTACCACTACTACCACCCTTAGCCAGGGGGGCTGGATGCCTACCACTACTACCACCCTTAGCCAGGGGGGCTGGATGCCTACCACTACTACCACCCTTAGCCAGGGGGGCTGGATGCCTACCACTACTACCACCCTTAGCCAGGGGGGCTGGATGCCTACCACTAATACCACCCTCACCCAGGGGGGCTGGATGCCTACCACTACTACCACCCTTAGCCAGGGGGGCTGGATGCCTACCACTACTACCACCCTCACCCAGGGGGGCTGGATGCCTACCACTACTACCACCCTTAGCCAGGGGGCTGGATGCCTACCACTATTACCACCCTCACCCAGGGGGGCTGGATGCCTACCACCACTACCACCCTTAGCCAGGGGGCTGGATGCCTACCACTACTACCACCCTTAGCCAGGGGGGCAGGATGCCTACCACTACTACCACCCTTAGCCAGGGGGGCTGGATGCCTACCACTACTACCACCCTTAGCCAGGGGGCTGGATGCCTACCACTACTACCACCCTTAGCCAGGGGGGCTGGATGCCTACCACTACTACCACCCTTAGCCAGGGGGGCTGGATGCCTACCACTACTACCACCCTCACCCAGGGGGGCTGGATGCCTACCACCACTACCACCCTCACCCAGGGGGGCAGGATGCCTACCACTACTACCACCCTTAGCCAGGGGGCTGGATGCCTACCACTACTACCACCCTTAGCCAGGGGGCTGGATGCCTACCACTACTACCACCCTTAGCCAGGGGGGCAGGATGCCTACCACTACTACCACCCTTAGCCAGGGGGCTGGATGCCTACCACTACTACCACCCTTAGCCAGGGGGGCTGGAGGCCTACCACTACTACCACCCTTAGCCAGGGGGCTGGATGCCTACCAGTACTACCACCCTCACCCAGGGGGGCTGGATGCCTACCACTACTACCACCCTTAGCCAGGGGGGCTGGATGCCTACCACTACTACCACCCTCACCCAGGGGGGCTGGATGCCTACCACTACTACCACCCTTAGCCAGGGGGCTGGATGCCTACCACTACTACCACCCTTAGCCAGGGGGCTGGATGCCTACCACTACTACCACCCTCACCCAGGGGGGCTGGATGCCTACCACCACTACCACACTCACCCAGGGGGGCTGGATGCCTACCACTACTACCACCCTTAGCCAGGGGGGCTGGATGCCTACCACTACTACCACCCTCACCCAGGGGGCTGGATGCCTACCACTACTACCACCCTTAGCCAGGGGGGCAGGATGCCTACCACTACTACCACCCTTAGCCAGGGGGGCTGGATGCCTACCACTACTACCACCCTTAGCCAGGGGGGCTGGATGCCTACCACTACTACCACCCTTAGCCAGGGGGGCAGGATGCCTACCACTACTACCACCCTTAGCCAGGGGGCTGGATGCCTACCACTACTACCACCCTTAGCAAGGGGGCTGGATGCCTACCACTACTACCACCCTCACCCAGGGGGGCTGGATGCCTACCACTACTACCACCCTTAGCCAGGGGGGCAGGATGCCTACCACTACTACCACCCTCACCCAGGGGGGCTGGATGCCTACCACTACTACCACCCTCACCCAGGGGGGCTGGATGCCTACCACCACTACCACCCTCACCCAGGGGGCTAGATGCCTACCACCACTACCACCCTTAGCCAGGGGGGCTGGATGCCTACCACTACTACCACCCTTAGCCAGGGGGGGCTGGATGCCTACCACTACTACCACCCTCACCCAGGGGGGCTGGATGCCTACTACTACTACCACCCTTAGCCAGGGGGGCAGGATGCCTACCACTACTACCACCCTTAGCCAGGGGGGCTGGATGCCTACCACTACTACCACCCTTAGCCAGGGGGCTGGATGCCTACCACTACTACCACCCTTAGCCAGGGGGCAGGATGCCTACCACTACTACCACCCTTAGCCAGGGGGCTGGATGCCTACCACTACTACCACCCTTAGCCAGGGGGGCTGGATGCCTACCACTACTACCACCCTTAGCCAGGGGGCTGGAAGCCTACCACTACTACCACCCTTAGCCAGGGGGCTGGATGCCTACCACTACTACCACCCTCACCCAGGGGGGCTGGATGCCTACCACTACTACCACCCTTAGCCAGGGGGCTGGATGCCTACCACTACTACCACCCTCACCCAGGGGGCTGGATGCCTACCACTACTACCACCCTTAGCCAGGGGGGCTGGATGCCTACCACTACTACCACCCTCACCCAGGGGGGCTGGATGCCTACCACCACTACCACCCTTAGCCAGGGGGGCTGGATGCCTACCACTACTACCACCCTCAGCCAGGGGGGCAGGATGCCTACCACTACTACCACCCTTAGCCAGGGGGGCTGGATGCCTACCACTACTACCACCCTTAGCCAGGGGGCTGGATGCCTACCACTACTACCACCCTTAGCCAGGGGGCTGGATGCCTACCACTACTACCACCCTTAGCCAGGGGGCTGGATGCCTACCACTACTACCACCCTCACCCAGGGGGCTGGATGCCTACCACCACTACCACCCTCACCCAGGGGGGCAGGATGCCTACCACTACTACCACCCTTAGCCAGGGGGGCTGGATGCCTACCACTACTACCACCCTTAGCCAGGGGGGCTGGATGCCTACCACTACTACCACCCTTAGCCAGGGGGGCTGGATGCCTACCACTACTACCACCCTCACCCAGGGGGCTGGATGCCTACCACTACTACCACCCTTAGCCAGGGGGGCTGGATGCCTACCACTACTACCACCCTCACCCAGGGGGGCTGGATGCCTACCACTACTACCACCCTTAGCCAGGGGGGCTGGATGCCTACCACTACTACCACCCTTAGCCAGGGGGCTGGATGCCTACCACTACTACCACCCTCACCCAGGGGGAGCTGGATGCCTACCACCACTACCACCTTCACCCAGGGGGGCTGGATGCCTACCACTACTACCACCCTTAGCCAGGGGGGCTGGATGCCTACCACTACTACCACCCTCACCCAGGGGGCTGGATGCCTACCACTACTACCACCCTTAGCCAGGGGGGCAGGATGCCTACCACTACTACCACCCTTAGCCAGGGGGCTGGATGCCTACCACTACTACCACCCTTAGCCAGGGGGCTGGATGCCTACCACTACTACCGCCCTTAGCCAGGGGGGCAGGATGCCTACCACTACTACCACCCTTAGCCAGGGGGGCTGGATGCCTACCACTACTACCACCCTTAGCCAGGGGGGCTGGATGCCTACCACAACTACCACCCTTAGCCAGGGGGCTGGATGCCTACCACTACTACCACCCTTAGCCAGGGGGGCTGGATGCCTACCACTACTACCACCCTCACCCAGGGGGGCTGGATGCCTACCACTACTACCACCCTTAGCCAGGGGGGCTGGATGCCTACCACTACTACCACCCTCACCCAGGGGGGCTGGATGCCTACCACTACTACCACCCTTAGCCAGGGGGGCTGGATGCCTACCACTACTACCACCCTCACCCAGGGGGGCTGGATGCCTACCACCACTACCACCCTTAGCCAGGGGGGCTGGATGCCTACCACTACTACCACCCTTAGCCAGGGGGGCAGGATGCCTACCACTACTACCACCCTTAGCCAGGGGGCTGGATGCCTACCACTACTACCACCCTTAGCCAGGGGGGCTGGATGCCTACCACTACTACCACCCTTAGCCAGGGGGGCTGGATGCCTACCACTACTACCACCCTTAGCCAGGGGGGCTGGATGCCTACCACTACTACCACCCTCACCCAGGGGGGCTGGATGCCTACCACCACTACCACCCTCACCCAGGGGGGCAGGATGCCTACCACTACTACCACCCTTAGCCAGGGGGGCAGGATGCCTACCACTACTACCACCCTTAGCCAGGGGGGCTGGATGCCTACCACTACTACCACCCTTAGCCAGGGGGGCTGGATGCCTACCACTACTACCACCCTTAGCCAGGGGGGCAGGATGCCTACCACTACTACCACCCTTAGCCAGGGGGGCTGGATGCCTACCACTACTACCACCCTTAGCCAGGGGGGCTGGATGCCTACCACTACTACCACCCTTAGCCAGGGGGGCTGGATGCCTACCACTACTACCACCCTCACCCAGGGGGGCTGGATGCCTACCACTACTACCACCCTTAGCCAGGGGGGCTGGATGCCTACCACTACTACCACCCTCACCCAGGGGGGCTGGATGCCTACCACTACTACCACCCTTAGCCAGGGGGCTGGATGCCTACCACTACTACCACCCTTAGCCAGGGGGGCTGGATGCCTACCACTACTACCACCCTCACCCAGGGGGGCTGGATGCCTACCACTACTACCACCCTTAGCCAGGGGGGCTGGATGCCTACCACTACTACCACCCTCACCCAGGGGGCTGGATGCCTACCACTACTACCACCCTTAGCCAGGGGGGCTGGATGCCTACCACTACTACCACCCCCACTCATAGGATGGACAATGCATGACACAACAAGCACACCACAACCTAGGGAATGCAAGATAAAGACATCCCCCACCACCATGACAAGCGTGTGTAGGCTGTGTCAAATGCCTACAACACCGAACATGACTTTGAACATACAATGTGACCCCCTAGCACATGTGCCACACATATATGTGTGTGGCACCCACAATGCAAGCAGCCCATGACCATTGTGGCAATGGGGCCTAAACCCCCATCATCACAGTGACCAAAAGGTAAGTGTGGGGTCCATAGCTGAAGCACATTTTGACCATTGTGGCAATGGGGTCTAAACCCCCATCATCACAGTGACCAAAAGGCAAGTGTGGGGTCCATAGCTGAAGCACATTTTGACCATTGTGGCAATGGGGTCTAAACCCCCATCATCACAGTGACCAAAAGGGAAGTGTGGGGTCCATAGCTGAAGCACATTTTGACCATTGTGGCAATGGGGTCTACACCCCCATCATCACAGTGACCAAAAGGTAAGTGTTGACAAAGAAAGAGCTGCAACTGCCAAACTGCATGGATCATTCCTGGTCACAGAACCAAAAACTCATCTGTGGCAAAGTAGTGTATGTGTCCCATTGCAACATAAATTGGGTGAGCCAAATACTGCAGTGCAAATGAGACATTCCTTTGGCCATGTGCAGACAAACAACACCCATGGGGGCTGACACCGTCAACATTCATCAATGACACAATGACAGAAGTGACCATCAGAATGCAGAACCACATATTTGCACCAATGGGCACACAAATGCAGATATCCTGTGGAGACAGCAGATGTGAGGTGAACAGATACCATACCATGGCAGCAATGGGACACACAAACCATGATCACTGTGCTGACCGATGACCTAGGAGTCCCAGGGACAGCAGGGGAAACACACCAAACAACATACAGCCAATGGCACACCCAAGATATGCCAATGCAGTGGTGCAGATGCACAAACACAAACAGGCAGACCAACACTGTCATCATACACAGCAGGTGAGGGGGGGTGCCAGTGTCCCCAGGCAACCACACAACACATGAGGAGAGCTGAATACCAATCATACAGATGTGCATACACTGCCACACTAAGGTAACTCATGGATCCAAATCCCCTATGTGGGCAAGCAGGCATTGTCAGATGAGAGGGAGCACAAAACACACATGTCACACAGGCACGTAGGAACAACAACTGACACAGCAAGACACAGACACACCACAGCACCACCCCCAGGGCCCCCACAATGTGGTGACCCTTGGCTGCATAAAAATCCCACTCTGATGACAAAGCTGAATGTGGTTCACACTGTGAACCACAGTCATGTGTCCTGAGCAACAAACTACCATCACACCGACACAAGCACAAATCAATCAGCATGGCCAGTAAGCCAAGGCCAACATGGAGGCAGGGGTCTAGCTGGGCAACAACTCCCATCTGCACACACTCAAGACCACACCCCTCGACCTCCAACAATGTGCAGCAGTGAAGTACACATGCACTGGTGACATTGCACATGCACCCATGACTATTCCAGGGTGGTGGGTGGGAACCAAGGTGCAGAAACACATCACACATGGCCACTCAACAAGACTCCTGAATGTCTGACACACTGCACACTACGCTGTACATGGACATGACGGCGATACCACACCAACCAATGGGATCCCAGCCACAGTCACACACCAATGAAGAAGCCAAGGTCACCCACAAAGGACACACATAGACAACAACCAACATCGCAGCCCGGACCCTGAGGAGTGCCAGCAGTCACACACACAACGTGTCACAATAACTTAAAGATAACACGAACTGAAAATCACATGACAGGGGCAAACAACAAGTGCCAAGGGGAAACCTGACTGTGACCCATCTGCGTCTGCACACAAACTCAGCCCTGACAGCAAACACACCTATGGGTGACACCCTGATGACCAGTAATGTGCCATGCACCCACATCACAGAGAACACAGGGAGAAGACTTTGGGGGAACATAGCTCAAGTCAGCAAGCATCACAAACAGGTACAACACTAGGGATCACAGCATGCGCAGATAAATGGAAGTGAACACACAGACATGCACATACAACACACACCTTGGGCGCAGGCAATGTCACACGTGTACACACTGCCATGAGGGGACTCCACTCCTGTGTGAGGAAAGCTGTGCCATATGTTGCCTCAGTAGGGCCCCATCATGTCAGCTGAGCACTTGGTCACACAATCAACAATTAGCACCAAATGAGGGCTCCCGTCACATCAGCCTGGTCATGGATGTGCCAACGGAATCATCAGCACAGATCCAACACACTTGTATAGCAATGTTGCACTGACTACACGGATGAGTCCTTCCCCATTGATGCCCAAACCTGCATGTCCAGTGGAGATGGCAACACGGTCAGGGAAGTAGACAAATCCAACAATGGCAGGCACAACAGATGTGCAGGGGTGGAAGCCACAGATATGAAATTGCTAATGTAAGTAGGAAATCCCATTGCCAAATACTGAACACATGACACCCTCAGATGCTGCTATGGATGACATGGATACACCACATGATAGGACACATTCCCCCTGGACCACATGGGTTCCTGCACAGTAACACTTCATAATCATGAGACCAGATATCACCATCACTGCAGCAAGGGCATGGTTAGCAGCACCAACAACATGTACATCTGAAGCATGAGCACTAGAGAAAAGAAAGTTGCTTTATTCAGCATATGTGTTGAATGAAAACGACGTCCAGAAAAAATAGAGCAAAGGCCAATGGCCAGTCCATTGTCAAAGTTCAAACAGGGTGACACTGGCAGATGTCACCCTACGCATGCCTGCACAAAACCAGGGACAATCCACTAGGAGGGGCAACCGGGGGGCAGGCCAGGCACCGCAGGGACAGGATCAGGGCTCACCAGGGGGAGTCAGGGAAGGGGTGGTGGGTGCTGGAGAGCCACTGACAACTGCAGTGGAGGTGTCTGACATGGTGTGTGCCGGCACAACTGGGGGGCATGACTCAGATGTCGTGGGTGCCGGCACAACTGCAGTGGACCCTGCAGATGGAGTGGACAGGTCCGCCACTGCAGTGCCCAAGTCAGACAGGGCGGTAGTGGACTCCACTGCAGTGCCTACCTCCAGGGGAGGAGAATGGGGAACAGGCAAGGTGGGTTGGACAGAGGGGGAGGACACCCTCACCACATCAGTGGCACAGACAAGCGCAGCGGGGGTGTGGTGCTGGGAGAGCAAGTGGCAGGGGGAGAAGGCCTGATCCTCTTGGGGATGGTATATCTGTGGGTGGGGGAACCTGGGGCAGGGTGTGGTGGGGGCACCTGTGCAGTGGGGGCCTGAGGGATGGAGGACGGAGACCTTGTGCCTGAGCTGCAGAGCGGTGGCGGGGTCTTGCTCTTAGGACTCCGGGGGGACTTGCGGGTGGGGGCCTCAGTCCGTCTGCGCCTGGGGGAGGGTGTCCGGGGGCGAGGGGCACTCTGCTCCGTGTGGGTGGGCTTCCTCTTCCCCCGGGATGCTGGAGCAGCTTCATCGGTGGGGAAGAGGCCGAGGTCACAGAGGAAGAGCTGCTGTGACTTTGGGGTTGCAGGTGAGGCAAGGGAGGGTGCTTTGGAGGGAGAGGGAACTGAGGACTGCGCAGTGCATG
Organism: Calotriton arnoldi; assembly: GCA_963921515.1. NCBI lineage: Eukaryota > Metazoa > Chordata > Amphibia > Caudata > Salamandridae > Calotriton > Calotriton arnoldi. The sequence continues at coordinate 98,257 of CAWUFW010015443.1, read as the reverse complement.
TGGATGCGTGTGTGTGTTCCAGGGCCCCATCCCCTGTGAGTCTGGCTTCAGTCCCCTGAATGTGCGTGCGTGTGCGTTTTGTCATTGGCGTGTGTGTCAGTGTGCTGGATGTGTGTGTGCTGGTGTGTGCCTGTGCCGGTGTGTGTGTGCTTGGGATGGGTAAGGTGCTGGGGAGTGTGGATGGAGCAGAGGCAGGAGGGGTGAGGGACCGTTTGAGGAGGGACACTGCTGCCGTCAGGGAGGAGTCCATGGACCTATTGCCCCTCTGTAGGTCAGACATGCCCCATGAGATGCCCTCCATGAACGACACCAGCTGAGTCAACAGCGCGGTGTGCGCATGGAGGACACTCAGCATGGCTGTCTGGCCTACATGGAGCTGGCGAAGGAGGTACACAGACTCCTCACTCAGGGCAGCAGGGGACACAGGGGTAGGGGCTGCGGTGCCTGGCCCAAAGGAGACACGCTCCCGGACATGGGAGCCTCCACGGACCTGGGGAATGGGAGCCGATGGGAGGGCGGTGGTGGTGCTGGTGGTGGCGGGGACAGCAACACTAGCTGGGGTGTGGTGGCTGCTGACACCCGCCTCCACAAGGGAGTCATCCTCCGAGTTGCTCTGGTCCTCAGCTGAGGTGGATGCTGCTGAGGACTCCTCGGTGTGGCTCCCCTCGCCCTCCGTGCCACTGGGTCCCTCCGACCACTCCTCGGCTGCTGACCCAGTCTGGCTCTCTGGCTCCTCCTGGTCCGTGGAGCTGTCCCCTTCCGTGGCCGTGGATGTATCTGCAAACAATGGGGAAACAGACAGACATCAGTCACCTGCACCATAACGCACACACCACTGTGAGCACAGCACATTACAGAGCAAGCCCTGGCATCATTAGTTGTACATTGCTAAAAGTGCCCTAACTGAACAGGAGAAGCCAATTGTCAGTCTGATGCCAAGCATGGCACTCACATCCCACATGGCCTTGCACCCATCTGTCTGGTGTCTGTTGGATTGCAACACCCCAGTGTGGACACATGCACCAAGTACACAGTAGTTGGACAGTGCAGAGGACACGGTGTGGCATGTGGACATGCACACATCACAGCTCTTGCCACTGAGTCAGTACAGGTTTCCGGATGAAAGGGATGCCCAGAGTCAAATAGGAAATGCATGTGATGCATACCAGCGACAGACACCATGATGCACCCATGTCCTGATAGCCAGCGCCACTATGGTGTGCATGTAGCACATGTCACTCCCCTGCAGGCTCACCAATCAGTAGACACATGCCATGGCGGAGGCATGACTGCAAAGTCATACATCACTGTCTCAGTGATGTATGACTTTGCAGCCAGACAACAACACTCTGCACTGTGTCACAATAGTAGGTCATGGGGAATGCAAGTCCTGGAGCTGCACAAGTGCACATGTACATCCGCCCCACAACACATCCTCTTAACCCTCATCTGTCCAGGTCATACCTATTGGACATATGGGAGACCTGTGACACTACCCTCTGAACCTGAGCCCCTCACACTCTGCTGTGCATGGGGAACAGCTGCCTGAACTTCACATTCACATGCCCCAGTCTGCATGGGCAGCTGATCAGACACCTATGTGACACACAAGTATCGTCTCCTATGGTCACATCTCCAGTGGCATGCTGAGCCCCTACCAAGAAACTCCACAGCAGTCCTGGCGACTAATCCACAGCACACTGACACAGAGGCAGACACCTGAGCGGTCAAATCACTGCGCACAATGTGTCAGCTGATACACGGGAGTGGGAGTACAGAGTGTATTGTATGGCCTGGAGTAGGCATGACTGTCCAGTCCCACATGAATGAGGGATGAGCCCTGGACTGTAGGCAGCTGGCTAAGTATGTGTGACACACGTCATATACATACTCCTGGGGCCCAAACATTGTTCCCACCCGCAGCATGGGTGTGTGCCAGATACCCCAGCCACATGTGGTGGATCAGGTCAGCAATTGGACCACAGATCAAAGTAACACGCTGAATACATGTCAGAATACAGGCATTGTGTAAGCAATGGACCCACCCATGATGCCCAACACAGAGTCAGGGAAACAGATGCTGTCTCCCACCTTGAGTCAAGCAAACTGCAAGGACACAGTCCTAAGTGACAGAATTCCCTGCATGTAAGGGCCACACCTGGGTATCAGATGAGGAGTGGGCAGTGCACAATAGAGGGACATGGCTCCTGGACAACATGACTGCTGTACTGTGGCAGTTTAACCAGGCCCGAGGAGGGCACATAGCATGTTAGACAGAGTTCACAGTGCAGTCTTTGACTCACCCCCTCCTTGCTGCTCTCTGGCCTTCAGCTGCCCATCCAGGTCTGGAAAGACCACCGCCAGGATCCTGAGCATGTGGGGGGTCAGGGTCCGTGTTCCGCCCCTCCTGCAAGGAGGCGACAGCTTCAGCTGGACCCGTGCAATCCTCCGGGTCCAGCCCCGAAGGTCCTGCCACCTCTTTTGGCAGTTGCGGATCCGGCGCTTGTAGACCCCCACGGACCGGACAGCCCGGACGATGTCCTTCCAGATCTCCTGCTTCTGATGGGCAGAAGCCTGTCAGGATGACAAAGTGATAAGGCCATTACTACACATGCAACTTATCCGTGCATGACACAGTTGCATATACATGTCGCAATCACAGGGGCACATGGTGTACACAGGCAGTGCACGGCTGCCCATGGACAGTTTTCCAGAAGTCACTACATGGTATCATTGCATGGGGAGTAAAACCCTGTTCAGAAGCACTGTCACTGCACCATACCTGTCCAGTGCAAGTCACTACACACTATGGGGGTGACAACTACTCAGTGAGCCTGCTAGCCAGTGGCGTGCAGACTCTCAGCCTTGCTAGTCAGACAAAATGCACATTCAGAAAGGCAGTGCACAGGACACTCACCTGCTCCCCTGGTGTCCCATACAGCTTGCTGTACTGTGGAAGTAGGCTGTCCAGCAGGGCCTGGTTCTCTTCAAGGCTGAAGGCTGGGGCTCTCTCCACAGTACGTGCCATTGCAGGGTCCAGAGGGGCAGAGACAGCAGCAGTGCAGTGGCAGATGTCGTCTTGGAGCATGTAGTGCAGGCAAGTGGGCTCTCAGGGGAACAGCCAGCAATATATATGTGCTGGAGAGGCAGATACTGTCCCTTGTGTCCAAAGTGATAGGTCCAAGTCGTTTGCATCTTCTGAATCTGGCCAATCCATGGAATAGCAGCACCAAAACACGCCCACAGCATCCTTCAAATCTTCAACTTCATGACATACATGATTTTGCAACATTGTTGTGGGTGACCAACTGATTTTCCAGCAACCGACTCGTTCGAAATTCGAAAACGCGTCCGTTGCCAGGCAAGCCCATTGTCAATGGGTGCGCACCGATCGGTCCATTGCGGTACAACGCGCACAGGGGTACAACGCGTACCCGCACACATTGAAAGCAATGGGCCGGCCGGAGGCACCGATCGGTCCATTGCAGTTCAACGCGCACAGGGGTACAACGCGTACCCGCACACATTGAAAGCAATGGGCCGGCCGGAGGCACCGATCGGTCCATTGCAGTTCAACGCGCACAGGGGTACAACGCGTACCCGCACACATTGAAAGCAATGGGCCGGCCGGAGGCACCGATCGGTCCATTGCAGTTCAACGCGCACAGGGGTACAACGCGTACCCGCACACATTGAAAGCAATGGGCCGGCCGGAGGCACCGATCGGTCCATTGCAGTTCAACGCGCACAGGGGTACAACGCGTACCCGCACACATTGAAGGCAATGGGCCGGCCGGAGGCACCGATCGGTCCATTGCAGTTCAACGCGCACAGGGGTACAACGCGTACCCCCACACATTGAAAGCAATGGGCCGGCCGGAGGCACTGATCGGTCCATTGCAGTACAACGCATCACTGTACATGTGACTGGCATATGTCAGCATGCCTGTCTCAGATGGACATATGCCAGCCACAGATAGCTCCCAGGGAGTGAGGGGCACACCTACATCACGACAGCCTGTCCAAACCTTATCATAAGGCATGTAAGGCTGCATTTCCTATTGTGTGTATGTTGGTGTACATGTTGTCCTGTGGGTGTCACCTGTGGGCAGCCACCCCCAGGCTGTGCACGTGTTCATGGGGACAGGATCCTGGGTGTTACGTGTACGTGACCACTGTGATGTGCAACTGTTCATATCTGTGCATGTGCCATGGTCACATTTCACAGTGGTGTTTGTGTATGTCATGTCACATACCCCGTGAGTCCCATGTGGGACGGTATGTTTGAGCCAGGGTGTCCCAGTGGCACAATAGTGATGGACCTCCACAGTCTTTGTGCATGTAGTGTTTACAATGTCTCTGATTTCATGTGCACAATGGGAGACAGTCTCCACATCCACGTTGTGTGTGCATGGACTCTGATGTTGTGCGTGTGTGTCACAGACGTCCATGTCTGTCCTGCCGTGGCAAGTGGGGCCACTACCTGTGGGGGTCATGTTTGTTTTGCTGTGGTGTACACATGATACTCCATGTGATGCCAGTGTCCATGTGGCATTACAGGGTCCCTGGGAATGTACCTGTTGTTGAGCTGTGGTGCCTGGGGCACATCTGTCCTCACATGTCACTGTGGGGGGTGAATGTGACACGGCAGCAGGAGATGGGAACTGTGACACGGCATCATGATATCCAATGGGCCAACCTGGGACAAATTGATGCCACCTGTAGGACCGTGTTGACAGATGTTGGCCATGTATGTACCATACATGTCCTTCCGGTACTGCACACTTCATGTAGTTGTGCCTCATAATGATGTATGTTGGGATCTTGAGTGTGTTCAATGCCGCATATGTGGGGTGACTGACAATCTTGCTTACTTCTCCTCTGCACTGCAGGGCTCCTGCTGTCCATCGGCCATTCCCAGACCTGGCAACGATGGTGGAACGGGACAGCATCCGACGGTACCGCTTCACCAGGCAGCTGATTGAGGATTTGGCAGTGCAGTTGTCCCCACATTTGCAGCCTGGCCGGCCGTATCCTACAGCGCTGACCCCCAAGGTGAAGGTGATGGCAGCCCTACACTTCTTTGCCACCGGTACCTTCCAACATACTGTGGCGACTGCTGGTGGGATGTCACAGACCATGTTCAGCCGTGTGCTCCGCGATGTTTTGGCGGCAATGTTGCTCTTCCTGAACCGGTACATCTATTTCCCTAGACTGCGACGACTCACTGACGTGAAGAGTGACTTTTATGCCCTGGGGAGGATGCCGCATGTAATTGGCTCCATTGATGGGACACATGTGGCTTTGGTACCACCACAGGCCCAGGAGCAGGCCTACAGGAACCGCAAGCACTACCACTCCGTCAATGCACTGGTGGTGTGTCTTGCAGACATGACCATCACACACGTGTGTGCCCGTTTCCCTGGTTCAGCACACGATGCCTTTGTGATGAGGAGTAGTCGCATCCCCAGGATGATGGCACAGATGCAGAACCAGCGTGCCTGGCTTGTCGGTGTGTACTGACTTTGTGCCATTGTGTGTGATCTGATCTGTAGTATTCCGCCCACTTTTCCAAGTCAGCTAATGTGCACTTGTCTGGCCGTAGGTGACTCGGGATACCCCAACATGCCGTGGTTGCTGACACCCCTCAGGAACCCTGTGACACCTGCCCAGATGCGCTACAATGAGGCACATGGTCGGACCAGGAGAGTGATTGAGCGGACCTTTGGTCTCCTGAAGAGCCGCTTCCGCTGCCTGGACAAGACCGGAGGGTCCCTCCCATATGCCCCTGCGAAAGTGTGCAAGATTATCATCGTCTGCTGCATGCTCCACAACCTGGCAGTGCGGAAGGAGTTGCCTCTCATCCAGGATGACAATGACCAACATCCGCCACCTGTGGAGGATCCTGGCCTGGACCACGATGCCAGTGACGATGATGATGATGATGATGGTGATGGTGATGTCCGCACACAGCTCATCACCAACTTCTTTAGCTGAATGTGAGTATCCTGAGGTGTCATGTCAATGATGTGAGTTGGCATGATGTGTGGGTGGTGCTCTGGTGCTGTTGGAGTGTGTCCATGGGCTACTTGACTGGATGTGTGTTGCGATGTGTGGTTACAGGTGGGCTGTACTCCCCAACAGTGTTGACATGCTAACTTGGTTCTGGGTGGGTATCTTGTAACATGTATTGTGCATGAGTTTTGCTGTTCTGTCCTGTACTCCATTGCTTTTGACTGTGTGTCATTTCTGTCCTTCACAGGGTACTTTCAGATTCGTTTGGTCAACTGTGTCCACCGACGACGTGATTGCACATCCAGGCTGGTAGCTGTTGTGTCCCTACAGGTGATGTGCGCCACACCCATGGACTTCCTTCCGTCTACAGTTGTTGACTGTGTGCCCGCTACCAGGTGGGGTTACCTTGCATCTGTAGTGGTTACGGCATGTTGCAACTGTGTAATAAACCTGTGCTTCACTTTGTGATGTGCGTTGTCTGTGGTCACACATTTGACTGCCATTTGCTTACTGCACCTGTGGGCTACTTGACTACAACTGGGAATGGGTGTGGTGTCTGTGCATTGCACCGTCTTCCCTGGCAACATCAGTGTAGGCAATGAGTCAGATGGCCTAGGTGTGTATGTGTCGTGTAGCCCTGGTGGTGTGTCTCCCTCATGTGTGTCACATTGCCTGTACTCACATGCCTGTGTTGTCCTTGCTGTTGCAGTTCGCATACACTGTGTAATTTTGCAGTTCATCATCCCCATAACAGCACCCACGTTGGAATCACGACAGAGGCAAGTATGGTGTATTAGTGTGTTTATTGTGATACATTTGTGTTAATAGTGCATAGGATGGGTTGTGCTGTACATGAATCTTGCAATCCCAAGTTCCTAGGTGAATTGAAAGTCCGGGTAGACAGGATCCCCAGTATCGGGGCCACAGTTGTCTGACACATTGGTCCAACTTGTACTCCCCATGCAATGTGTGGGAGTAGTGTTGCCGTCAACAGGGTGAACAGTCTGTGCACAAAGGCGAACATCCAGAACAGGTTCAGGCTTCCTGGGAGTTGCGCTTGGCCATCGGCCTCTCACTTTTCCCTCCTCGGACGACCCCTCTTCTTGGGGGGGGCCCTCAAGTGCAGGCTGCTGCGGTGCAGGGGACTCTCCGCCAGAGTCCTCCTCCCTCCCTGTGGCAGTTGCAGTTTGTTCGGCACCAGATGTTGTTGGCACACAGGGAGGTGTGGACTGGTTGCTGTTCATCTGGCGGAGGCATTGTAAAATGTCCCTGTGCACCGCCGTCATCTCATGCAGTGCATCCCACTTGGACTCCACGCGGGACATGTGTGAGTCCACACGGGACATGTGTGACTCCACGTGGGACATGTGGGAGTCCAAGCGGGCATGATGGGCAGCCTGCTGCTGTTTAATGTCTCTGAGGAGCCCCACTACCTGGCTGAGCTCTCCGGTGCTGGACTGGTACGCATCAGCTATGCGTACCAGTTGTGGGTCGTCATGCACACCAGCAACGTCTGCAAGCAGCGACCTCTGTCTCCCACCCCTCCCACCACCCCTGCTGACATGTGCAGTGTGTGCAGTGGCACGCACAGATAACCCTGGTCCACCTTGGGGGTTGGTGGTGGTGGTGGTGTCCATGGCCCCAGGTTGGTCCAGGGTCACTGTGCTGGTGTTGCTCCTTATTCTGTCCATGTCGGCAGGGATGGTATTCGTGGTGACAGTCGTTGTAGGGGTGGGTGCAGGGGGTGCAGCTGGTGGTCCTGCTGGTGCTGCAGCTGGTGGTCCTGCTGGTGCTGCATGTTGACTTGCACCGGATGTGCCAGGTTGTTCTTCATCGTCCGAGGAGGACAGAGGCTGTACGACGCCAGTGAGCTCGGCATCCTCTTGAGCCTGGGACTGGGACTCCTCAGCGTCTGCTGCTGTGTCCCCATCATCACCTGTTTTTGGGAGACACAAACAATGTATGTCATGTTTCTGCAGGCATCAATGGTTGACACACATGACAGTTGTGACTGTGCCTCTGGGTGCGGGCCTGTACATTGCATTGTCCTAAGTCATCACAGTCAGGGGTTGATATTGGTGTGGCACATTGTCCTGCATTATTTGGGCATTTCTATGTATTTTCTGGGGTGTGAACATGGTCTGCATTGCTTGTGTTTGGTTGACAGCCAGACCTCCTTCCCACCCACCCAGCCAGTCAGTTATCCCACCATGGAACGTGCTTGCGTTGCAGGGAGTGTAAGTTGTCTCTCAGGATGTCAGTCAGTGGTGTCCTGCTGTTTGTTGGTGCACAGTTGGCAGCAGGGCCTTGTGCTCCCCACAGCAGTAGCCAGTGTCAGCCATCTTGTGAGTCCTTCTCCACTCCCTGTGATGTGAGCATGGTTCAGGGTGGTGTTGATGGGACAGTTGTGGGGGTGAGCTATGTCTGTGACTACGACTCCCATCATGCCATTGCCTCCACCCCACTTGCCAGCATTCCCATACTTACTTGCTTTTGTGTGGAGTTCAGTGGGTGTGGGTGTGAGGGCAATGGCAAGATGGCTGACAGTGGTGTCCTGCTGTTGGTTGGTGTGCAGTACCCAGCATGCCCTTGTGCTCCCCACGACACAGCAACAGTGTCAGACATCTTTGATGGGCCTTTCCACTCTCTGTGGGATGTGCATGCGTGAGTGTGAGCTTGCTGGGCCATGTGGTGGGGGATGTAGGGCTGTGACTACGACTCCCATCATGCTATTGCCTCCTCCCCCTTCCCAGCATGCCCATGCTTCCTTCCTTTTGACTCTGCTTCCCTGTGGGGTGGGCTGGCTGTGCTGACAGGATGGCTGGGAGTGTTGTCCTGGCAGTTGTTTGGCTAAGAGTCCCAAGAGTGTCCCTGTGCTTCACACAACATAACCCAGGGTGGTGGTGCTTTGTGGGATCTTGTGTTAGGATGGAGGGCATTGCATTCTACCAGGTGGGTACTGTGGAGTTTGTGTTGGGGGGTGTGTGAGGGGAGGTGCTTGTGACTATAGTCAGTGCTGCAAGTCCCCCTTCCCACCCAGCCAGCCAGATATCCCACCATGGAACGTGCTTGCATTGCAGGGAGTGGAAGTTGTCTCTCAGGATGTCAGTCAGTGGTGTCCTGCTGTTTGTTGGTGCACATTTGCCAGCAGGGCCTTGTGCTCCCCACAGCAGTAGCCAGTGTCAGCCATCTTGTGAGTCCTTCTCCACTCCCTGTGATGTGAGCATGGTTCAGGGTGGTGTTGATGGGACAGTTGTGGGGGTGACCAATATCAGTGACTACGACTCCCATCATGCTATTGCCTCCACCCCCTTCCCAGCATGCCCATGCTTCCTTCCTTTTGACTCTGCTTCCCTGTGGGGTGGGCTGGCTGTGCTGACAGGATGGCTGGGAGTGTTGTCCTGGCAGTTGTTTGGCTAAGAGTCCCAAGAGTGTCCCTGTGCTTCACACAACATAACCCAGGGTGGTGGTTCTTTGTGGGATCTTGTGTTAGGATGGAGGGCATTGCATTCTACCAGGTGGGTACTGTGGAGTTTGTGTTGGGGGGTGTGTGTGAGGGGAGGTGCTTGTGACTATAGTCAGTGCTGCAAGTCCCCCTTCCCACCCAGCCAGCCAGATATCCCACCATGGAACGTGCTTGCATTGCAGGGAGTGGAAGTTGTCTCTCAGGATGTCAGTCAGTGGTGTCCTGCTGTTTGTTGGTGCACATTTGCCAGCAGGGCCTTGTGCTCCCCACAGCAGTAGCCAGTGTCAGCCATCTTGTGAGTCCTTCTCCACTCCCTGTGATGTGAGCATGGTTCAGGGTGGTGTTGATGGGACAGTTGTGGGGGTGACCAATATCAGTGACTACGACTCCCATCTTGCTATTGCCTCCACCCCCTTCCCAGCATGCCCATGCTTCCTTCCTTTTGACTCTGCTTCCCTGTGGGGTGGGCTGGCTGTGCTGACAGGATGGCTGGGAGTGTTGTCCTGGCAGTTGTTTGGCTAAGAGTCCCAAGAGTGTCCCTGTGCTTCACACAACATAACCCAGGGTGGTGGTTCTTTGTGGGATCTTGTGTTAGGATGGAGGGCATTGCATTCTACCAGGTGGGTACTGTGGAGTTTGTGTTGGGGTGTGTGTGTGAGGGGAGGTGCTTGTGACTATAGTCAGTGCTGCAAGTCCCCCTTCCCACCCAGCCAGCCAGATATCCCACCATGGAACGTGCTTGCATTGCAGGGAGTGTAAGTTGTCTCTCAGGATGTCAGTCAGTGGTGTCCTGCTGTTTGTTGGTGCACATTTGCCAGCAGGGCCTTGTGCTCCCCACAGCAGTAGCCAGTGTCAGCCATCTTGTGAGTCCTTCTCCACTCCCTGTGATGTGAGCATGGTTCAGGGTGGTGTTGATGGGACAGTTGTGGGGGTGACCAATATCAGTGACTACGACTCCCATCTTGCTATTGCCTCCACCCCCCTTCCCAGCATGCCCATGCTTCCTTCCTTTTGACTCTGCTTCCCTGTGGGGTGGGCTGGCTGTGCTGACAGGATGGCTGGGAGTGTTGTCCTGGCAGTTGTTTGGCTAAGAGTCCCAAGAGTGTCCCTGTGCTTCACACAACATAACCCAGGGTGGTGGTTCTTTGTGGGATCTTGTGTTAGGATGGAGGGCATTGCATTCTACCAGGTGGGTACTGTGGAGTTTGTGTTGGGGGTGTGTGTGAGGGGAGGTGCTTGTGACTATAGTCAGTGCTGCAAGTCCCCCTTCCCACCCAGCCAGCCAGATATCCCACCATGGAACGTGCTTGCATTGCAGGGAGTGTAAGTTGTCTCTCAGGATGTCAGTCAGTGGTGTCCTGCTGTTTGTTGGTGCACATTTGCCAGCAGGGCCTTGTGCTACCCACAGCAGTAGCCAGTGTCAGCCATCTTGTGAGTCCTTCTCCACTCCCTGTGATGTGAGCATGGTTCAGGGTGGTGTTGATGGGACAGTTGTGGGGGTGAACAATATCAGTGACTACGACTCCCATCATGCTATTGCCTCCACCCCCTTCCCAGCATGCCCATGCTTCCTTCCTTTTGACTCTGCTTCCCTGTGGGGTGGGCTGGCTGTGCTGACAGGATGGCTGGGAGTGTTGCCCTGGCAGTTGTTTGGCTAAGAGTCCCAAGAGTGTCCCTGTGCTTCACACAACATAACCCAGGGTGGTGGTTCTTTGTGGGATCTTGTGTTAGGATGGAGGGCATTGCATTCTACCAGGTGGGTACTGTGGAGTTTGTGTTGGGGGTGTGTGTGAGGGGAGGTGCTTGTGACTATAGTCAGTGCTGCAAGTCCCCCTTCCCACCCAGCCAGCCAGATATCCCACCATGGAACGTGCTTGCATTGCAGGGAGTGTAAGTTGTCTCTCAGGATGTCAGTCAGTGGTGTCCTGCTGTTTGTTGGTGCACAGTTGCCAGCAGGGCCTTGTGCTCCCCACAGCAGTAGCCAGTGTCAGCCATCTTGTGAGTCCTTCTCCACTCCCTGTGATGTGCGCATGGTTCATGGTGGTGTTGATGGGACAGTTGTGGGGGGGCAATATGTGTGACTGCGACTCCCATGATGCTATTGGCTACACTGACTTGGCCAGCATACACAGAATTCCTTCCTTTGAGTGGTCTTCACTGTGTGTTGGTGTTGTTGTGGTGGCTACATGTGTGGATGTGTTTGTTAGTTCTATTTGTGCCACTGCCTAGCTGTAGTTGTGGTTGTGTTTGTACATGTGTTGGCACAGTTGGATGTGACTTTTTTGATGGCATGTGTTGTGTTTCTCTGACTGACATACACATTTTGGGATGATTCTGTTCTGGTTGCTGTGTAATTGCTATGAGTGCATGGTTTGACTCTCCCCTTGACAGTGATGTGTGTGTGTTTTGTGGCAGTATATTGTGTACATTTGTTGTGTACTCACCAGGCTCTGGGATGTCCTCTAGTCCATATACGCTCACTGGCGGAAGGATGGCCCGCACCTTCTCCTCCCAGGGCCTGAGGTATATTGGCTTGGCAGGAGGGCCACTGCCGGTGTGTTGGCTGTTGATGTAGTCTTGCTTCAGCAGTTTCCGTACCCTCCTGCGCACGTCATACCACCTGTTCTGGATGTCGGTCTTTGTGCGCCGACATGGTGATTGGGCGTTCACCCTGTTGATAATCCTCTCCCACATCTTGGTTTTCTGCGACATGGGGGTCTGTTGGACCAATGTGCCAAACAGCTGTGGCTCTACCCTGAGGATCTCGTCTACCAGGACTTCCAATTCACAATCTAGGAACTTGTGATTCTTCTTGGGGGGCATGGTGATGGGTGGTGATGGTGAGTGATGTGTGTGTTGGTGTGCAGGTGAGGGTGTGTGAGTGTGTGTTTTGCTGGGTGTATGTGAGGTAGGTATTTGTTGGTGTGCTGATGGTGTGTGGCTTGTGTGAGGGATGAGCTGTGGGTGTGTGGTTGCTTTCTCTTGGGTGCTGGCAGTGGAATGGCATTTGCAAAGGCTCATGGTAGTGATTTGTGTCCTTTATATAGGTGGAGTTGTGGGTGTGTCTTTGTTCTCTGTCCCCACCCCCCAGTATTTATTGGCTTGGTAATTGCTTGTTTGGCCTTTTTTGGGTGATTTTTCCTTTGTGCTGTTTGTGTATGTTGGAAACGTTCTTGTGACCGAGTCGGACCCTGCATTGGTCTCGTACGGTGTTCTCTGTTTCGCTCACGCTGTGTTTGTGCAGTTTTCTATGCTGCGTACGCGTCGGTCGCGGTGTATTGTGTTGCTTCGGCTCGGTTTTGTATGCGTGTCGGTCGTACGGCTTGTCCTCCGTCCGACTCGCTCGTGGTTTTCGCGCCTTGCATCGTACTTAGCGGTTTGGAGTTCGCGTGTACGTTTCGGTCGGATTTGTTCCGGGTGCGTGTCGGTCGGTTGGATTCGCGTGTTTTTCCGGCCGGATTGCTGTTTTCCGTGCGGCTCGGTCGGTCGACTTGGTTTCGTTACGTGTCGGTCGGATTTTTCGCGCCTTGCATCGTACTTGGCGTGTCGGGCGCCACGGGTACGTGTCGGTCGGTATTTTTTCCGGATCCGAGTCGGTCGGTGCTTTTTCCGGCCCGAATCGGAATCGACCCCTCAGTAGTGAGGATACTCTCAATAACGTCATCCACTGCTGTTGGTGGCTGGGTAGAAGGTCCTCCTCCAGTGCCAGTAGATTTCTTGCTCCTACTGGTGGCCAGCGTTTCCTTTACGCATGAGCGAAGGTCATACTCCTGCTTCTGAATTTTAGGAATACTGCATGTTGTTACCCCCCCCCCCCCATAGCATTTATCCTTTGTAGGATACAGCTCCATATCCTCTTTCGGTGGTTTCAGGAATAGTTAGGGAGGTTTTTTAAAGAAAACTGGTCATTGTTTGCTACACATTCTTCCACCAGTATAGCAATCTCATAATCAGAGAACTTTTGCTTCTGCTTTCTTATTGTCTTGGCACAATGATGTAGCTGGGAGTCCAAAAGGTCCTCACTACAATCTCTAGGTGCTTCAGAATGGCAGTGTAATGATGTATTTCTTGATAGTAATGTCATCAGCATGTGTTTGGCACCGTTCTCAATTTTCGAACAAGTACGAATTGCTTTTAGTCAATCAGTATTTTTAGGAAGCAACCCTAAGAAATAGCTATTAGGAACATGTATGCAATAGTACTTTACAAATAACAAACCACCAATTACAATTTCTTAGGAATCGCAAATTACGATATGGTAAAACATACAATAGTACATCTGGCCCATATTCACTTGCAGGGCATAGGACATACAGTCTGGTTTTAGAGCAATTGGTCTTTAGACCAGAGTAACTGCTATATTCCTCCAATGTCTGCATCAGAGCCAGGCCAGAGTTTAGCAGCCTACTCAAGTAGAGAAGTAAATCATTTACATAAAGCAAAATCTTGCTACTCAGGTCTGTGGACCATCTAAGCCCAGTTTTCCATTCATTTTGTCTAATGTCTTGGATTATGGATTTAATAGCAATGGTGAACAGCAGTGAGGATAGCAGACAGCCCTGCCTCACCTGGCGCTCATGTGTGAAGGGGTGGAATAGCACCAGCCTCCCCCCCAACTGGACCCAAGCTCAGAGTCCACTCTAAGGCAAGCAAATGTAGCCTAAACAGCATGGTCCAAAGCCCATGTAATTTAGGAGTGTGAAGAGGCAGTCCCATGAAATGTTATCAAAAGCTTTCTCTAAGTCTATCAATAGTAATGTCAGGGGTTTATTTAGCCTATATCACAATATAATAGCATTAAAGGCACTTTTGGTATTTCGCCTAGTGGTCAGACGGGGCATGAAGCCGCTTCTGTCAAGACGTATTAAGTTGGTGATAACTTGAGAAACGTGTGTTGCAAGTATTTTGGCTGAGATTTTAAGTTCGGAGTTTGTGAGAAAGTGAATTATTAATTGAAGTGGATGGTAGTCCTCTTCAAGTAATAATGGAACTATTCTTTATTAGGTCCAGTTAGTTCTCAATAATTTAAACCTGAGCTCAACGCTTGGAAGCTATAGCACAGAGAAGACAGGATTAACTAAGGAGAACTGTGTAAAGCATTTATCAGTGCCAAAACAGTTAAAAAGTAGAAAACACAACACAATACAAATCTTATTTCATTGTATACAAATTGAGGAACATTTAATGAGGAAATATACACCAAAATGACAAAAATCAGATGTAGGAGACTAGAGATAAGATTTTTCTGTTTCAGATGTTTCTACTACCAAAAAGCACAAAGCGCCACCCTGTATCTGGTCATGCTGGATTGGGTCAAAGTTAAAAGTTAAGGTTGACTGCGATGGAGTGCCAGACTGATGCAGGGACCAGGTTCAGTCTGGTGGAATGTTTTACCTTCTGACATAGAAATTTTTTGGAAGTCCAAAATTCTCAGTGATGCAAGGCAGCCGGCTGTGGCCAAGATGAGTTCCACGAGGCCGAATAGCTGTTGGATGAAATCTCGTTGAAGCCATTGACTTTTGGTGGGAAATATCAGAGCAGGAGAAATTTGAAATTAGTGCCCAAGAAGGTCTCTCGCTGGCCAGATACTTTTATAATCTTCTCCCTGTGAATATTTCTAACTTAGAGACTTTTTGGGAAGTCCAACTTCTCTCAGTGGGGCAAACCAGCAAGTAGAATCTGACTGGTGATGTGAAGTTGGCAGCTGCAGCTCGGTGGTGGTTTGGTAATAGACTCTGACTCTTTTTGGAAAAAGTTTTTAAGTGTGCAGTTTTGCAGTTCTTGTTGGGGAGAGAGGACAATATTCACCAGCCTAGGGTTCAGGCCCTTTTGTGCACCACTTGGGGGATAGGAATCAGTCTCCTAGAAGCCACCAGCAGGGTCTAGAGTAAATCCAGCTGGAAATGGTCGGCTAGGATCAGCAGAGACTTGGGCTTCTTGCAGATTTTGTGTTCCTGGAGCTTAACAGGAGGCTAGCCAACTAGCCCTTGGAATCCACTCTTCTTTCTGGGTTCAAGTGGGAGCAGGGCCAGCTCTTGGCGTTCTACACAGGTTACCCTAGATGTAGTCCTCTTTCTGAAGTCAGGGTTCAGCAGCTGCAGTCCTTCTTCTGTCTTACTCAGGTCCATAGTATTCTGAAGAAGGTAACCAAGGGTGCCACATTTATGTCTCACACTAACTTATGGGTGGGAGTGACTCCCTAACCAATAGGGTGAAGGTACCTAGGGACACCTTTATCCACTTTTACATCATTTCCTGGGGGTTTGGCCAAAAACAATCACACAGTGCCCAGCTCTGCCAACATCCAGCATGGCAGAATCTCTCTTCTCTTGATCAGAGCTCTGGGAACACCCTGAGGTGTGCCTAAGGAAATAACATAACATAGCATAACATAACATGTGTATTTGTAAAGCACATGTCACCCTTAGGCATTTTGGCACTGAATAACGAATGTTTATTGTTACCTAACTCAATGGTACTCATTTTATCGACCTCTCTAAACCCTGCAATACCAGTTCTGGGACAGGTTGCCCCCCCCTACACACACACACACACTGAGATTGGTGCCACTCTGACTAATTGTCCAAATAGAGGGACAAGCCTAGGTGGGAGTTACATTTGCCTCTGTCAGGGGATGTCCCTTTGAAGCTCGTACAGTTGGTGAGAACATCTCCTAGGCTATCCTGTCAGGAGGAGGTCACACCTCCTCTAAGCCAAGGTCCTTTTGTTCTCTTTCCTGAAAGCAATTCATACCTCCCAGCAGGCTGCCAGGTGACAGTTGGGGATTATCTCTGAAAGGTCTGCTATAGGTTTTAGGCAGGAAAATGCCTTCTAAAAGTGGCATTTTCATAGTAGTAATTTAAAATATAACTTTACCATCAGATTGGATATTAAATTCCTATTGATTTGAGCCCTTGAATCATTGCCCTAGCTATTCTCAAACTGGTTTCATACTTTATAAAGTGTTATAATGTAACCCAGTGCTTTTCTATGGGAGAGACAACCTTGCCATAGTGAAAAACAACTTTGGAGATTTTTCACTTCCGGGACATGTGAAACTTAAGTACCCATATCCTACTTTTTTAAATACCATGCGCCCTGCCCTATGGGCATTTAGAGTCTACCTTAGAGGAGACTTATAGGTATTAAAAAAGAAGGTTTAGCCCTGGCAATAAGTTTATTTTGCCAGGTTGAATTTTCAGTTTTAAAACTGCACACTTAGGCTGCAGGGCCAGGCCTGAAGACATGCTTAGTTTTGTTACTTTAGTTTTGGCACAATAGGTGCTGCACTCCACTAGTGACATTTAACCTATAGGCCATTGGTAAACTGAGTACCATGTACTAGGGGCTGACAGGTAAGTTAAATATGCCAATCAGGGATTAGCCAATCCTACAAATTTTAGGGAACAGAGCACTCACACTGGGCGCTGGACGGCAGTACCCTATTGTTAAAAAAAAAAACATGCACCAACATCATCAGTCCAAAAACTGGGCGGTGAACGTGCAAAAAAGTGACCTTTCACTACATGCACTCTCTTCCAGATGAAAGGTAAGTAGCAGCTTAACCATTTCCTTGGTAGTTCTTATCATCTAAGTGGTGGAAAAATCAGAAAGGCCATCTACATTGGCATGGTGTAGGAAGGTGGAATCTGACTGCATGGTTGCCCCCACTTTTTTTCTAGTGTTTTGCTGGTTTTCGACTTAGTTGGACTGGGACCCTGCTATTCAGGGCCCCAGTTTATCTGCTTTCTCTTTAAAATTGATTCCCTGTACCTTAGGTACACCACTGATTGGATTCTGGGGTGCCCTTATAAGTCCCTAGTATATGGTATACTATGTACCCAGGGCATAGGTACCCCAGAGGCCTACCAGGGGCTGAAGCATGTATTATGCCACCCCTGGGCAGCCTTCCAAAATGACACCACAGGACTGAAACAGCAGCCTGAGTGAGGTGGTGCATGCACCCCTTACTTAGGTATAGGTTCACTATATCTCACCCTATCACTGCACAGATAAACCTATCAGTCACCCCTATGGCAGGCCTTATCAATCCTGAAGGCAGGGTGCTTGGTTTTGTGTGAGAGGGTGCCCATGCATGAGCAGAGCCCCTCTGCAGCCTTTGGAATCTATCCTCCGGGGTTGTCTGTGAGGCAGCCTGACCATATACTCTTAAGTGCATTATAACCTAGCGGTAAATGCTAACTTTGGGATGGCTGCACGGACACATGTCGTGTTTGGTGTCAAACACCTTGGAATCATACCCCCACACCAGTAACTGGTGTGGGAGTTGGGAGTATGATCCCACCCTTCTAGAGGGAGAGACATGACAGCACCGGTATACCCGCTACCAGCTAACAGAGCCCTGGCATCACAAAATGGATGCTGCAGCCACAGACACGAGTCTGGCCTCCTGCTGCTGACCGAAACTCCGGCAGGGGAGGCCTGGACAATAGGTTTCCTGTCACAGGGAGGTGTTACCACCTCCCAGACAGGCTTTAGTGTATTGGAGCTGGGTGGGTGCACTCTCAGAGTGCTTTGAAGTCCTGCACTGGGGGCACATTTGGTGTCCCTGTGCATAGTCCAGTTCAAACCGGTTGCAGGGGCTACCAGCCCCTGCTCTGGCATGAAACTGGACAAAGGAAATGGGTGTAGCCACCCCTCTTTCCAAACCCTCCCATAGGTGGGTCCCCAGAGTATGTCCAACCCCTTCCTTGGGTATAAGAAAGGAACCCCTGTCTACAGGACTTTAGATTTTCCTGGACGAAACTCTGATACTGAATCCTGGACCTTCGATGATCTGTTCAACGCCAGATGACTGAAGAATCTCCCTTGGAGTAAAGGAGTTACTCCCCTGCTTGGCAGGCACCAAAGACGCATCTGCCTGGTCTGCATCTCCGAAGCTCCCGCCGGACGCCGAAGACTTTGCAACCCAGGAGGTGGGTTTTCAGACTTTCCAGAGGCTGACCCAAGTTTCCAGCAAAGCTGAGACCCATAGCCCTCGTGGGTACCATGGAACCGGAACCCCTGGACACTGTGCACATTTGCAAGTGCATATGCTTCTCGTCAATCCTTGAGGCTGTGCTTTGGGTTACTTGTAGCCCTGTCCCCGAGCAGTGAATCCACTGAAGATTGCTGGCCTACTCACTCCGAGTGACCCGTGGGCCCCCGTTTTGTGATTCCTCTTGAGGTCCCTTTGCGATCCCTTGTCCATCAACTTGTGGGTCCCTGAGAAGGGTAACTTTACTTTAATTGGGCTTTCCTGGTTGCTCCAGATGTTCCCTGACTCTCCATTGCTTGAGGAGTCCCCAGGACCTTGCTGGTCCACACCGAAGCATCTTTCCTCTTCCTGCTTGGGTTGCTGTTGCCAAGGCTTGTTGTGTCCAATCTGGGCACCAATGCTGCAGCACTCGACATCCTTTGTGGGACAGCTCGAATCCAGCTCCTGGTCATCGTCGACACCTCCTGGTTGTCGTGGCTGAAGAGTCAAGCTTCACCTCTTTGCACCTGAAACACCCAACATCGGTGGGCATTCGACTATCGTGCCCCTGGTCACTGGCTAGTGACCCAGACTCTGTCCCCTCTGCTTTCAGGTTCTTCACATCTTCGATCCAGGCTTGGATCTCTTTGGACACTTCTCATCTTCCCGGCAGCAGCACTTTTCCGCAGGCTGCCATTGAAAACGACGACGCGACCCAACACCATTTGACACCTATGCACCCGGCTTCCCTGGGTGAGGTAACACGAGTACTCCAGTGCTCCCGTGGGTGTTGGCCCTAGAACCATCTAAGTCCAAAAGGGTTTGTTCCTAGTCCACTCCGAAGTGTCCCTAAACTTTAGAACTCTAACCGCGACTTTCCCCATAGAAGCTCACGGAGCTCGCGGCTGTGTTCAAACACTGCACACGTCCCCCGTGGGTCCCCTGTATCACTACCTTGGGTGGTTCCTTGGGGTCCCAGCAATTCTACATTCTCTAGGCCTTGTGTCTAGTCAAGTCATGGTTCTTATACCACTTTCTTAATATATGGTTTGGTTCGCCCCTAGGGCCTATCGTATATTGTGCTAATTTACTGTGATATTTGAAGTGTAACATATGTGCTTTGACCTCTAGCCTCATAAAGAGACTAGTAGGGTGTGTTTAGAAATAAATACATATATTTTATATATATACCTGGTGTGGTCTCCTTTCATTTAGCCATTCAAGAGATTATAGACTGGTAAAACAAACTGCTTTACACTCCTTCAAGACTTAGCCTGAAGGCTGCTCTCCATAGCTACCAATAGGATAGCTTTCAAATAAGGTTGTCTTAAACCTATCATCAATAAGGGGTTGTTTGGACTGGTGCAAGGTGCCCACTATAACTAGTGGACAGCATATACCAGGCCAACTTCTCACATTGGTGTGCAGCAGTTGGATTCAAGCTTGCCTTTGTTTTACCAGATAATCTCAAGTGAGTGACTAACTGAAAACCACTAAAGGTACCTGAGGTACATATAATTCAAGCTTAAAATTACAGTAAGTTCTACTGAACTTAGAGTTGTGTGTCAAGGGCTTAGCACACCCTTTCTACAACTCAAGAGAGTTTAGTAGGCCACACTAGAGTAGGTAGTGCATACACCACACCTCACTAGTGATGTCTTCAAGGCCAGGAACCAGTGGGTCCCTGCCAGAAGCCAATGGGCTTCTACCATCCAAGTATGACAACCTCCCATTCTTGGAATTGAGAGCATTGTGTAGTACTAGGAGATTGAAGCCAGAAAAAAGTGCAAACACCCAACGCCTCATAGAGGTACTGCTGTTGGACGATCTCAGAAGGCCCTTAGGGTCTGAAGGGGTAGGCAGAGAGGGTGGGGCAGCAGATGAGGAAAGGCCAAGGGGTGAAGATACCCATGACCTGACCTCTGAAGCTGACCAGGAAGATGACACTGATCTTAACCTGGGAAATCCAGCTCCTCCTGCAGATGAGGAGGATGGCCAAAATGGCCTCCTCTTTATTCCACCAGGGAGAGTTGAGAGTGTGCCTAGAAGGTCAAGATCTCCTTCTCAGGAGTCTAACCATTCTGACACCTCAATAGGGACCTCTGTTTCCTCTCATAGGAGGGAATCCTCTCATGAAAGGAAAAAGAGACTGCTCAAGTATGAAGAAGCTCAGCTTAGAATCAGAAGAGAGCAGTTGGCTTTAGATAGGGAGTCCCTAGAGCTTCAGAAAACTAGAAGAAAATTGGGACTAGAGTCCCATGGTGGCAGCAACTTCCCTAGTGTTAGGGAAAGGTCTTATGACCATAGAAACCTAAGCAAGATTGTCCCTCCCTACCAGAGTGAGGATGACATCCACAAATGGATTACTGCACTGGAAAGGGCCTGTAAAGTTCAGAGGGTCCCCCAGGAGCAGTGGACAGCAATCTTGTGGCTCTCCTTTGCAGACAAAGGTAGAGACAAGCTCCTCACTGTTAGAGAAGAGGATGCTGACAATTACAAAGTCTTGAAGAGTGCTCTGATTGATGGGTTTGGCCTAACCACTGAACAGTACAGGTTGAAGTTCAGAGATACCCAAAAGACTCAGACTCAAGACTGGGTTGACTTTGTAGATTGTGCTACTAAGGCTCTGGAAGGTTGGATACATGGCAGCAAGGTGCATGACTTTATAGGATTGTACAATTTGATTATGAGGAAGCAGATCCTTAATAATTGTCAAAACCAGCTTTTACACCAGTACCTGGTAGACTCTGATCTGACCTCTCCCCAAGAATTGGGAAAGGAGGCAGACAAATGTGTCAGAACCAGGGTAAAGCCTAAGAATCAGGGTGGTGACCAGAAGAAAGATTCTACCAAGTCCCAAGAGAAAGGTGGGGCAAAATCTAAGGATAAGTCCACTACAGGGCCCCAAAAGTCCTCTTCCGGGGGTGGGTCCCAAACTCCTTCCTCCTCTGAAAAGAAGCCATATTGCCATGTCTGTAAAAAGCCTGGACACTGGAAAACTGATCCCAGTTGCCCCAGGATTGGCAATAAAGAAAATGTTCCTCCAACTAATACTACCACCCCTCTTGGTACTACTAGTAGTAATCCCCCAGGCGGTAGTATTGCACCCAAACAGTTAGGTGCATTCTCATGGGGAACAGAGGTGGGCCCTAGTTTAGACAGGTCCCCCTCACAAGCCTCCTTAGTCTGTGATGGTGGCATGGGATTTGCCACTTTTACCATGGGTCCCAATGCATTGGGCAGGTACAGACTGGAGCCACTGATTAATGGTCAGAAAGCTGTGGCATTCAGGGACACAGGGGCTAGTGTCACCATGGTGACAGGGAAACTAGTCCCCCCTCACCAGCTTTTACCTGAGTTTAAATACCAGGTGACCAACATTAATGGTGTCAGCACAGATCACCCCATGGCCATAGTCAATCTCAGCTGGGAAGGGGTCACAGGCCCAAAAAGAGTGGCAGTGTCCCCAAACTTGCCTGTAGATTGCCTGATGGGCAATGATCTGGAAATTTCAGCCTGGGCTGAAGTTGAACACCAAGCCCACCTGAGAATGCTGGGCATCCCTGAGGGAGTTGGTGGGGCTGTGATGGTCACAGCCCACCCCCAAGCACATTTTGGAGTGATGGAGCCTGAAAGAATGGCCGACTCTCCTCCACATTAGAGCACAAGGGTTGAAGAAAAGTCTTCTTCCCCCCAGACTATAGGTAAGGGTCAGCCTCCTCAGGGAACTGATCCTACCCCTAGTGAAGGAACTGCCCCAGAGGTAGTCAGGCCTGGCCTTGCAACACCTCTGATGGCAGGGGACACTTCCAAGGTGGTACCCAGTCTGGAGCAGGTAACCTGCCCCTCTCTACCCTGCCTCAGTCAGCCCAGGGCTGCAGAGGTCAGGGAGGTCAGTGGACCCCCCAGGGCCCCCTGTCCAGAGGAACCCCCCCATCAGCAGATTAGGGGCACCCAGTCTAGTAGCCCTAGCCAGGTGAAAATTCCTCAACCCACTGAGGGATCCCCCTTACCATTGTGTAGGGACCTCCCCCAGATGGACTCTGCTGGGCAAAGGCAAACCTGGGACCAAAAGGTTCCAAACCTGCCATGTCCCTTCAGTGTTCCAACGAAAGGGACCCAACCCCCAGCTGTAGGCAGCCAAAGGCTGAACCTTAGAGCTAGACCCAACTTAGTCATGGAAAGTAAGGCCCCCATGGTGGCTCGTGATCTGAGGAAGTTGAGGCCAACTTTATTAGGGCCTCACTTCTCTGCTCAGACACCCCACCAGCCTTTTACTATGCCAAAACACACCACAGGTCCAAATGGTGGAGATCATCCCATCCCCTTGGGGTTAGGGATTGCTTTGTGGACCATAAGACAGGGGGTAACCATGCTTGTGCAGGTACTTCCTTATATGGCCACTTAGTAAATAAAGGCTCAACTGGGCAAGGTTAGCCTTATCTCCTTTCATTTGGGGGGGGGGTTATGTAGGAAGGTGGAATCTGACTGCATGGTTGCCCCCACTTTTTTCCTAGTGTTTTGCTGGTTTTCGACTTAGTTGGACTGGGACCCTGCTATTCAGGGCCCCAGTTTATCTGCTTTCTCTTTAAAATTGATTCCCTGTACCTTAGGTACACCACTGATTGTATTCTGGGGTGCCCTTATAAGTCCCTAGTATATGGTATACTATGTACCCAGGGCATAGGTACCCCGGAGGCCTACCAGGGGCTGAAGCATGTATTATGCCACCCTTGGGCAGCCTTCCAAAATGACACCACAGGACTGCTACAGCAGCCTGAGTGAGGTGGTGCATGCACCCCTTACTGAGATATAGGTTCACTATATCTCACCGTATCACTGCACAGATAAACCTATCAGTCACCCCTATGGCAGGCCTTATCAATCCTGAAGGCAGGGTGCTTGGTTTTGTGTGAGAGGGTGCCCATGCATGAGCAGAGCCCCTCTGCAGCCTTTGGAATCTATCCTCCGGGGTTGTCTGTGAGGCAGCCTGACCATATACTCTTAAGTGCATTATAACCTAGCGGTAAATGCTAACTTTGGGATGGCTGCACGTAAACATGTCGTGTTTGGTGTCAAACACCTTGGAATCATACCCCCACACCAGTAACTGGTGTGGGAGTATGATCCCACCCTTCTAAAGGGAGAGACATGACAGCACCGGTATACCCGGTACCAGCTAACAGAGCCCTGGCATCACAAAATGGATGCTGCAGCCACAGACACGAGTCTGGCCTCCTGCTGCTGACCGAAACTCCGGCAGGGGAGGCCTGGAAAATAGGTTTCCTGTCACAGGGAGGTGTTACCACCTCCCAGACAGGCTTTAGTGTATTGGGGCTGGGTGGGTGCACTCTCAGAGTGCTTTGAAGTCCTGCACTGGGGGCACATTTGGTGTCCCTGTGCATAGTCCATTTCAAACCGGTTGCAGGGGCTACCAGCCCCTGCTCTGGCGTGAAACTGGACAAAGGAAATGGGTGTAGCCACCCCTCTTTCCAAACCCTCTCATAGGTGGGTCCCCAGAGTATGTCCAACCCCTTCCTTGGGTATAAGAAAGGAACCCCTGGCTACAGGACTTTAGATTTCCCTGTACGAAACTCTGATACTGAATCCTGGACCTTCAACGATCTGTTCAATGCCAGATGACTGAAGAATCTCCCTTGGAGTAAAGGAGTTACTCCCCTGCTTGGCAGGCACCAAAGACGCATCTGCCCTGTCTGCATCTCTGAAGCTCCCGCTGGACGCCGAAGACTTTGCAACCCAGGAGGTGAGTTTCCAGACTTCTCAGAGGCTGGTCCAAGTCCCCAGCAAAGCTGAGACCCGTAGCCCTCGTGGGTACCGTGGAACCGGAACCCCTGGACACCATGCACATTTGCAAGTGCATATGCTTCTCGTCAATCCTTGAGGCTGTGCTTTGGGTTACTTGTAGCCCTGACCCCGACCAGTGAATCCACTGAATATTGCTGGCCTACTCACTCCGAGTGACCCGTGGGTCACCATTTTGTGATTCCTCTTGAGGTCCCTTTGCAATCCCTTGTCCATCAACTTGTGGGTCCCTGAGAAGGGTAACTTTACTTTAATTGGGCTTTTCCGGTTGCTCCAGACGTGCCCTGACTCTCCATTGCTTGGGGAGTCCCCAGGACCTTGCTGGTCTGCACCGAAGCATCTTTCCTCTTCCTGCGTGGGTTGCTGTTGCCAAGGCTTGTTGTGTTCAATCCGGACACAAATGCTGCAGCACTCGACATCCTTTGTGCGGCAGCTCAAATCCAGCTCCTGGTCATCGTCGATGCCTCCTGGTCCTCATGGCTGAAGAGTCAAGCTTCACCTCTTTGCACCTGAAACACCCAACATCGGTGGGCATGCGACTATCGTGCCCCTGGTCACTGGCTAGTGACCCAGACTCTGTCCCCTCTGCTTTCAGGTTCTTCACATCTTTGATCCAGGCTTGGATGTCTTTGGACACTTCTCATCTTCCCGGCAGCAGCACTTTTCAGCAGGCTGCCATTGAAAACGACGACGCGACCCGACACCATTTGACACCTATGCACCCGGCTTCCCTGGGTGAGGTAACATGAGTACTCCGGTGCTCCCGTGGGTGTTGGCCCTAGAACCATGTAAGTCCAAAAGGGTTTGTTCCTAGTCCACTCCGAAGTGTCCCTAAACTTTAAAACTCTAACCGCGACTTTCCCCATAGAAGCTAACGGAGCTCGCGGCTGTGTTCAAACACTGCACACGTCCCCCATGGGTCCCCTGTGTCACTACCTTGGGGTCCCAGCGATTCTACAGGCTCTAGGCCTTGTGTCTAGTCAAGTCGTGGTTCTTATACCACTTTCTTAATATATGGTTTGGTTCGCCCCTAGGGCCTATCGTATATTGTGCTAATTTACTGTGATATTTGAAGTGTAACATATGTGCTTTGACCTCTATCCTCATAAAGAGACTAGTAGGGTGTGTTTAGAAATAAATACATATATTTTATATATATACCTGGTGTGGTCTCCTTTCATTTAGCCATTCAAGAGATTATAGACTGGTAAAACAAACTGCTTTACACTCCTTCAAGACTTAGCCTGAAGGCTGCTCTCCATAGCTACCACTAGGATAGCTTTCAAATAAGGTTGTCTTAAACATATCATCAATAAGGGGTTGTTTGGACTTGTGCAAGGTGCCCACTATAACTAGTAGACAGCATATACCAGGCCAACTTCTCACACATGGTCATTCCCAGATCTGTGTTCCATTGTAAAGTCTATTCCCTGTAGGGAGATGGACCACCTCAACAATTTGGTGTTTTCCTCCTCATCAGCAGTAGCTACCTGAGAGGCCTGTTGTCAGTTTGAACCTTGAAGTGAGTCCCAAACAGTTATGGTCTCAGCTTCTTCAGGGAGCCTAACCACAGCAAAGGCTTGCCTCTCAATGGAATCTCCAACCTCTTGGAAAATCTTCCTCCAACCACTTTTGAGATTTTCCTTAACTCTTTTGTTTCTTGACATTTTTCTATTTTTTAAGTGAAATATAGGATTTATTGGGGCTTTTTACTGAAGTAATTTTTTGGGGGTCTATATTTTTTCAGGGATTTTCATTTGGATGAGGATCTCTCATGATTACCAGGCCCAGGCGAAATTTGAATTGCACTGGAGTAATCAGAGTAATTTCTGAAAATTTCCATTACTCTTTTAAAGCAAAATTGCTGAAAATTATGCGATTTCACCCATTTGCATAATTATGAGTAATTTGGCACAAAAAGCCTACCGCAAGAGCACAGGAACAACAACAAACTTAGCAAGCACAAGCGGCTGCTGCTGTTCATGTTCTGTTGCATTTGGTGCTACTTTCTTAGAGCAAAATGCATCCTCTGGTCCATTTTGGATGCAAGTGTGAATTTTGCTCTAAGAAAATAGCACCAAATGGTGAGGTTAAGATCTTCAAATATTTAATGTTTTCTTGTGGAATTTGCTTTAATTTCACAAAATTACACTAAAGCAAATGATGTGAGTTATGCCCAACGCTAAAGATTACCTACAGCTATGAAACAGTGAGTATATTTTTTTATTCATTCTATATGCAAGTATGGATATGGGGTTATTTATGTTGTGTTTCATGTGTTTTATTCTATATGTGTAATGTATTATTATTGAAATGTTCATATAATGCATATTTATATTTTTGATTACAAACATTGTGAGATAATGTTGTTATTTAGGTTGCCATGAAATAGTACTTCTATTGTTAATCTCCTTCACTTATGCTATTTTAGGATTCTGTTTTACCTATGTATGCATTTTTTGGGGATAGGTGGAATTTTTAAATTCCATTAATTATAGTGATCTTTTTTAGTGTTTAGGTAGTGCATTTTCGCTATATGAATGAATGAATAAATCCTTTATTTAGACATAAAAGTCAATTCAAGGGTGTATCAACATTGATTGATATTAAACTTATTTCATTAAAAAAAGTATTACAGTTCATTCATGATAAAAGACGTAAACCACTTAATATAAAACACATAAAACTTAAGAGCAGCAGGGTCAATTCAACACATACAGGTTAAAATACAGCAACTATAGGGAGGAACAGTCTAAAGTGTTCCTAGCATACCAGGTAAAGTACAAGTGAGTCTTAGCATAAGTAGGCCACTTGGGCATAAGACACACAGGTCTCAGTGGTGGCAGGGTAAAATCAGCAAATACAGTTAAAATGCAAACTTCTATGGGAAGGGACAGTCTAAAGTGCTCCTAACGCACCAGGTAAAGTGCAAGTGAGTATTAGCATAAAGAAGCCACAACCTGAGGTGTAACTCGGAGAGTGTTATTTTGGGATGACGATTAAGCAGACTTTTCACCAGCAGAGTATCTATTTGCTATCTAGCTGAGTTTCAATGTAAAAAATCTCAAGTGCAGTCTTTAAAAGACATGAACTGCCAACGTGCATGAAATACAAACAGTGCTTTGCAGCTCTATGAAAGGCCTCATTTTCAGTATATGTTTTTTATAATTTGCATACAGGTAATTAAACAAAAAAAAGTTGCAGATTGAAATGAAAAATTATGTACTTGCAAATGTGTGGAACTGTGTTTTCTAATGTCAGTTTAGGCTGATAGTTTAATTTTTTGGTACAGTTTGTTAGTGGGTTCTTGGTTGTAGAATAGGTGGTTAGGCGGTAGGGCGTAAACACTAATTAATGCAGACCTTTTTAGAGTAGTATTTGGTGCATTTCCAGTGTCTACGCTCATTTGTGGTGTTTTCCTTACTAAACGTATATTCTAAATATATTAGAAGAGATTTCCCTTTTTGAGAAGAGATAAATGCTTGGCTCTCTATTTTTGGGATTTGTAGGTGATATAAATTAAATGGAAACTGGTGTGGGGTATATTTAAACATCAGGGGTAGTGCTTACTTTTACATACTTCTTTAAATACATTGGGGCAGATTTACAAGCCCCTTGCGCCACTTTTGCGTCACTTTTCCCATATTAAAAATGACGCAAAAGTGGCGCAAGGGGCTTGTAAATAAGCCCCATTATGTTCAGTGTACTTGTGGTAACTTTTTCTTTCTTCAGTGTTTAAATCGCCAGTTAAAGAGGTAATTTACCTTTTTTTGGAGTAGCAGTCATTTGAAATCCTTTTAGGTAGAGTTCTTGCCATGGAAATATAAGTAAGGAATCGATTTTAATATAATTAGATATAAAGAATCATTTGTCTTTTTAAGTGGATTTAATTTTTGGTTTAAATAAAATTGCAAAATAAATAAATGCTTCCTTACTCCTTTTTATTTTGAACGTGCTTCTGTCAGGCAGAGTCCTGTCTATCCTCGGGCAGGTGTGCAGGAGCTTTCATTACTTGGCATCTCTTCTATTTTTACATCTTCATAATTAGTAGTGTTTTCCTATTTGTTACCGTTGCAATTTTGAATGTGATTGGTATGGTACTTATTTTTTTTTCTGCTTATTCGCAGTACTGTAAGCACTACTTTACAATTCATGTATGCTGTAAAAGTATATTTGCGTTCTTTTTTTAATATACATTGATTTATGGAGGTTATATATATTTATATTTTTCATATGGATCTCAAATATTTTTGTGAAATATAATATTTTTATTGCTCCTTTATATTGTTATAAAAACAATACTTTTGTTTGCTATGTATTCTAGTCAATGTTATGATATTTCTGATGATATATATGGCAATATTTGTGTTGTTGATATTATTGTATTTTAGATATGTGTTTAAAAATTCGAAATTGTTGTAGTCCATGTTTATTTAGGCAATGATATCTTTGTGTCACAATATGTTTTTTGCTGATGATGTGGCATACACTCTTTGATAAGGGGTGTCTAAAGTTACTGTTATGATAAGGTAATTCATGAAATTGTGGAATTTGACATTACTGAAATATGAATCTTTTTGGAAATTATGCAAGTGCAAATTGTTGCATAGTTTTTTTCTGCAGGAGAACTAGTTTGGGCAGAAAATATGTCACAGGTGACATCCTTTCTATGAACCTGTCCCTTGCTCATAAGATCTTAATTTATGTTTAAAAAAATTACATTCACTGACATTGTAGTTAAGCATAGAAATGAGGTAAGAGCTAATGCTAAAAACAAAAACATCAACAAAATGTATCTGTTATAATTTAGTGAGCTAACTGTAACTTGCTCCCCCGCCATGACTGCTTATGACCTCAAATATTACATCACTTATGCCATGTTAAATTATAGCATTGATAACATCTCAAATGACATCACTGATGACATCACCCAATAATTGTATTACCTTGCTACATGCTTTATGGGCTGGGAGTAATTCAACAAGTTAGAAATGAGACTAGTCCTTTAAAAGCAAGTAGCAGTTAATGGATATTACTTTTACTATTATGCAATGGAATTTGCATATGTATCAATGCACCCACATTTAATGGATGTCAATCTCTTTTTACTTGTATTCACTCATCTATAAAAAATGAAAACCTCCATATCTTTTAATGGGTTCAAATACATTTTAAAGTTTGACCATTTTAAAGTTTGATAATTCATTCTAATTGGAACAACCGCCAAAGGTTTGAGACCTCCAAGCAATTATAAGAGAGTCACTTGTGCTTTACGGTGTGCATTAAGTATCATGTGTTTCTTATGATATTAGCCAGGTAAATCCATTTACTGCAACTCTTTACAAGCCACTTATGTTCACCCCAGCTGACTCTATTGATGAAGAAGTTGTGCCTGGTATCCTGCATGTGGTTTTGGCATTCCTTTATATTCTTCCTTCAATTCATCTTCATAGCTGTGGTTTTCTAATTGGAGAACAAAACATTCTGTAATATTTTGCTCTCTCCTGCAATATTTGAAAATAAGTGCTCACTGGTCACAACTTGCTGTGTCTGTGAGGTGGATAAGTGAATCAAGTAAGCCATTGGTTTTGGGCCTCGGCTTGGAGAGCCATACAATGAAAGAGGAAATATGGGCTCATTTTAAACATAAGCCCGCAAACTGTGTCTAGAATCCCATTGCTCCTCATGTAATTTAAAATCCGAAGCATTGTTATCGACAGAATGATAAGCAGTAAGAAAAGATGTGGGTCCTAAATATTTAGAAGGGAATATTCCTACTAACTCCACATAGATGTACCTTGATGATACATATGTATATATATATATATGTAAACACCAGCTCCAGTTTCCCTCCAGTCCCTGGACACCGACACACGGACTCCGGTTTCAATTTAAAAGAACTCTCTTTTATTTCATTATCCTCAGTAACGCGTTTCGCCTGTCCCTGCAGGCTTGCTCACACAACATATATATATTTGGTGGAAATACTATACCGCGGCAGCCCTTGCCGCGCTGGACTGCACCATCTCACGATTGAAGGTGAGGCTGCGTGGTGGGAACGGTACCACACCCGTTTTGCAGCGCAACTGTTGTGGCACAAAGAAACGAACGCTCCATCCGGAGTCCTACTAAGGAAATGAATATTTGTTGCAAAGAATGCCTGCAGAACCCACTTAGGGTCCAAAAATACAATAAAAAACGGACTATATATCCCAGCATGCATCAAGGAGAAGAGGAGGAAATATGCACTTAGCAACGCCCATGGTGGGCGGGTATAAAATGGCACGCAGTCAATTAGTTTTCTAATTGAGAGTCCTCTGTTCATGAAGCTGCCTATGAAGAAGAGGTTGATACCTCGAAACGTGTCGGCACAAGGATTTTAACAGCAGGAATGATTCTGTTGGTTTGCCATGATGAAATAAACCGTATGGTTTTTACAACAGCAGCGAGTGCGTCCAGACAAGCTTTGGGCATTTGGTGGAAATACTATACCGCGGCAGCACTTGTCGCGCTGGACTGCACCATCTCACGATTGAAGGAGAGGCTGCGTGGTGGGAACGATTCCACACCCGTTTTGCAGCGCAACTGTTGTGGCACAAAGAAACTAACGCTCCATCCAGATTCCTACTAAGGAAATAAATATTTGCTGCAAAGAATGCCTGCAGAACCCACTGAGGGTCCAAAAATACTCTAAAAATGGACTATATATCCCAGCATGCATCAAGGAGAAGAGGAGGAAATATGCACTTAGCAACGCCCACGGTGGGAGGGTATAAAACGGCATGCTGTCAATTAGTTTTCTAATTGAGAGTCCTCTGTCAGGCATTCATGAAGCTGCCAATGAAGAAGAGGTTGATACCTTGAAATGCGTCGACACAAGGATTTTAACAGCCGGAATGATTCTGGTGGTTTGCCATGATGAAATAAACCGTATGGTTTTTACAACAGCAGCGAGTGCATCCAGACAAGCTTTGGGCATTTGGTGGAAATACTATACCGTGGCAGCCCTTGCCGCGCTGGACTGCACCATCTCACGATTGAAGGAGAGTCTGCGTGGTGGGAACGATTCCACACCCGTTATATATATATATATATCTTCAAGGGACATAGGTTTAGAATTAAGGGTAGTAAGTCGATGCTTACCTGTATGCTCTTACCTTTCGATACTTTGTTCCTCTATATTTTGGTTATGATATTAAGAAATCACGATATTCCCTACTTGATATCCCTGGCTGCAATCAGTAAAAAAGCACCCCTACAACATCTATTCCTTTTGCATGGGTGCATTTTGAGAAGAAGGACTGTACACAGTTTCAAAAATCTCAAATTTCAAGAGATTTCTTAGCTTGATGTCCTGAAAATGGTGCTCATTGCAGCCAATTCTCAAAGGCTGGGCCGGTCATTATCATGGGCGAGCTAGGTCCACACTCATGGGTGCTGACGTTTAGAGGGGAATAGGAGCTGCCTGCAACAGTCTCCCTCTGACCTGGCTGCAAAAGAAAGTGTGTTAAACACTAGTACCTGTGTTCACATCTTGTCAGGTTTTGTTCTCATGGCCGTCCTGAGTCATATCCCCCTTACTTTCCACCCATCCCTCACATTTTTCCAGCATACTAACAACAGGTGGGGGCGCCAAATTTGGCATTGCCTTAGGTGATATCTGTCAAAAGACCACCTCTGATCAAAGGCCTAGATTTACTATCCTTTAGGCAGAGGAGCACTACAGGGAAAATTGCTGTGCTGCGTTGTGTTAATGATAAACAGTGTGCAGCTCCCTTACAAAGGGTCATATGGTGATGACATCATCAGTAGCGCACATGCAAAAGAAGCCTGTTTTACATGAAGCTCAGTCAACACAGATCTTGGATTAGGGGTCGTAAAACCCCGGACGTATTTTATTAAAATTAAAAATCATAATAAAAAAAAAATTAATAACACATTTCAATACGCAGAAAACCCACACATATTCAATAACTTTATACATTTCATATCCAATGTATTCACACATTTTGTGGCTAACCTTAACAGATGTTCCAGCTACCGTCTACACGAGGAGTGAACTCCTTGCTCTACGCCATACTGTTACCAAGAGTCTCTGCCTTCCTCACGATTGGTGCGGCAGCTCTGTTGAATATAGGTGCCATCTGTGTTGTTTCTCCCATAGCGCTGGTGTTGGGACCAGGCATGTTCCCCCAGAGCCCCTATCATAGCAACAACTGATAGGCAAACAGCTGTAAAGGCACACCACTGTCTGCTTCTCAACACTCGGTCTCTTATTAAGCATAAACATGAATTTGCAGATCTAATGTCCCAGTATGATCCTGACATTATTTTCCTCACAGAGACCTGGGCTGACAACGTGTCTGACCCAGACATCAAAGCTGCTGTCCCGTGTGGGTTCAACATTGAAAGGCTAGATAGAATAGACAAAAGAGGGGGGGGGGCTAACGATTGTCTATCGCAATTCGCTTGTGGCCAGTTTCACACCGGTGCCTCATTTAGATTGTGAGGCACTTAGGTTCAGTATTAGTCTGAACAAATCCTATACATTTCAAGGATTGCTAGTCTACCGACCTTCTGGCCCAAGGAGGGGCTTTGTTGACAAAATCCAATCCTTTATGGAATCCAGTGTACCGTACGCAAACTTCACGCTGGTAGGGGACTTCAATTTTCATTTGGAGTTGTCCTCGAATGCAGACACAGGTTATCTGGTTGACACTCTTAATAGCTCCAATGAATTGAAGCACCTACTCACATAGCCAACCATACATTGGATGGTATCTTTACAAATAATGCCGAATTAGGCATAGATAAGATCCTTCCACTTCCATGGTCGGACCACATGGCCATTTTCTTTTCAATCACGACCCAGTGTATTAGAGCTGAATCAAATAGCACAGCTAGAGTTATTAAGTGCCGGCCATGGAAGGATACCAAGCTGGATGCTCTGCAGGAGGCTCTCTCCAATTCTGTTCCCGCTTCTGTCAAGGACATTGACGATCCAGCAATTAGTTATACGCGCTGGCTGGAGACAGCTTGCATCAAAGTGGTGCCTGTGAAAACGCTGAAGAGCCATAGGAAAATTCCATCTGCTCCTTGGTTCTCACCGGCTTTGAAAGCAGCACAGCTGAGGTGCAGGCGCGAAGAGCGCTTCTGGAGGGTAGACTATTCCTCCGGGAAAAAAACCACATATAAAAAAACCCTTGCGGAGTATAAAGAGCTCATTGAAGCCGAAAAAACTAAATTTTTCGCAGGAAAAATTAGACTAGCAGCAAATTCCTCCAGGGAACTTTTTAAAACGGTTAAAGATTTGTTGAATTGGAGCAACAGCAACTCCTTTGTCTTGGACAAATCTTTCTGCAACAAGCTGGCAGATTTCTTCCAATGTAAGGTCAACTCTATCTTTCAGGTATTCTCTCAGCAGTCTCCTTGCACTGACCTTATCTTTAATTTGGAAGAGGCCTCGAATTCGTTTCATTCACGGGTCGCGAGGTATCTCCCACCTTTGAGAAGTTTTCGCTTCTCACATGGGATAAAACAATCAGCCTCATGAGTTCCATCAAGTCCGGGGCCCCCTGTGACCCTTGCCCTCCGGGGATCATCAATAAGCTGGCTAGTCAGGTGGTTGGGCCACTTAAAGATCTACTAAACCAAGTGCTGAGTTCGGGGCACTACCCTGACATCTGGAAAAAGGCCTCTATTCTTCCTTTGGTGAAGAAACCCTCCTTGGACCCCAAGCTGGTGGACAGCTACAGACCAATTTCCCGACTCCCGTTCCCAGCTAAGGTGTTAAAGAAGGCCATGAATGTGGAAATTCTAACTTTTCTGGGCACCCATCAATTGCTAGACCCCAATCAATACGGGTTTAGAGTGAACCACTGCATGGAGTCCGCACTGGTGGCTGCATCGGAGGAAATTAGAGTGAGGGTGGACAAGGGCGGCAGAGCTGCATTAATTCTACTTGATCTCTCTGCCGCCTTTGATACGGTCCACCACGTGCTTCTTATGAAACGCCTGCACTCCTTAGGCTTTCGGAGCACTGCACTATCTCTGCTGAGCTCATTTCTTGAAAATAGGCAACAGTGGGTCGAGATGGGAGATGTAAAATACAGCCACTTTTCCCTCCCTTGTGGGGTGCCGCAGGGATCGGCGCTCATTTATGTTACGGGTTCTCAAAAAAATCCTCCCTTTCAATCCAACGGGCCTTCAGAAGACCGTAATGCTGGCCCTCATAGGCTCCAAACTGGACTACTGCAATGCCCTCTATCTTGGCACCTCGAAATACCTGTTGAAAAAATTGCAGTCCCTACAGAATGCGGTAGCCAGAACCCTTTTGAAAATCCCTAAGTTTAAACCAGTATCTCATCTGTTACACGGCCTTCATTGGCTACCGGTGGAGAAGAGAATCTCATTTAAGACTCTGTGCCTAATGCACAAGGCTCTTCACTGTACTGGCCCGCTCTATTTTCAGGAGCGATTTACCTGGTATGCGCCCAGTAGAACACTCAGATCTAGCTCGGCGCATATGGTCCTGAATCCCAGAATTAAATGAGTAAACTGGGGCGGTAAAACACTGACCTTCCGGGGGGGAAAGTTATGGAACGCCCTTCCTCTTGCCCTCTGGTCCCAACCCAGCTTGCAGTTATTCAGAAAGCAGCTAAAGACCTGGCTATTTCCGCCTGTAAACAACAAAGTCACTCAGACCTAACCCGGCTTGATGCTCCTTCCTCAGCCCTTCATTCACCCAGCGCTAAGACACCTTCGGGTAATGCGTGCTCTATAAAATTACTTCATTCATTCATTCATTCATGTCTAATACATAGCCATACCTAACCTAAACTGAAATATGTACAATGTGTTTTCTGCCTATCCCGGATGAGCCTACGTGCAAGGTCATGACTGGTCCCAACTACTTGCTAGGTCCCCCTTTCTTACCGGAGTGACCTTGCACAGGAGGCCCGGTTGCCCATCTGATTTCTTCACTCGGGCACCCCCTACGCCCTCCAATACTACCTCCCAGGGACTGATGTTATGCCAACTTGGCGCCCATGCGCCTGTGCGGAGATTGGCCCAAGGGCCTGCCGTAAGCGGAACTTCCTACCCCTCGCACCCTTCAGCCTACCGGCCATAAACACCCCCTGGAGTGTGATGAAAGACCACTGTCCCCCCCAGGCATCCCCATTAAATGGGATGCCTACTAAGAGATGGAAAATTTGACCGGCCAATCATGACCTTACCGCCACAGGCCAGTATAGTTGACCGACTATCTGGCCCCCCTCCGCCTGCTGACAAAAGGTCATGCCCTGTCCTTGGCCCCTAACATCCAGGCTAGTACGTTCTCAATGAAATAATCATTGCCCAGTTAAGAGAGGTGAACCCCGTCTTGGAGAAAAAACCACTCCCCCGGATGCACCCATGTGCCATCGTCTGCAACTTGGGGGACCGAAAAAGCCTATCAAACCGGTTGTTAATTCTCTTCACAGAGTGATTCAGAGCCCACGCTGACTCGCCCCCCCGCCATTGAAACCTCGGGATCATGTGGGACCACACCAGCACTGCCTGTGGGCACCTCTTGGCCAACCATCCCATTTCCGTGATCAGGGCCTCCACTACGCCTTTCCTACCCAGGTGTACAAAGTCATTACCTCCCACGTGCACTATTACCACCGCGGGCGACGCCGGAGTCCTGGCTAACTAAGCACCAAAAACATTACGAAACTGGCATAATTGCAATCCCCCTTGTCCATGTAGTGACACCTTGAAATCCACCTCGCGGGCCCTGTCCGCGAAGCCTCCTGTGAAAAAATGGTGTTTCAGCCTGCTCACATATGAGTGACCTACAATCCAGACTTCTTTGTGGCCTGGCCCCCAGGCGGGGACCAGGAATGGGCGCGGCTCCGATGACCGGCGGATGACGGCTAGCTCCCCTCCTGTGGCACAGGACGTGGAAACTGCGGCAAATTGAAACAAAAACCGGCTATTAGCAAATTACACTTTAAGCAGGTGCAAACGCACATATCGCTTGTAACAGTCAGAAGACCAACGCTCTATTCTTTGAACTTCATGTCCCTGTAGTCCCTGAGCAGTGGCCTCAGTGGCTGCCCCAATCCTAAAAGAGTGGGTACCAAATTTGGATGTATCCAGTCCTGCCGCCCCCAGCGCCAATGTCAATATCCTGCCAAACTGAAATTTCATGAGGGGGGTCCCATCCTGGTGGATGAAAAGTGGCCCTCTTGCGCCTTGTGGCCTGGAAGCCAGATAAGCCTCCAGGTTGCCTACCGGACAGCATGTGCTCCCTTGAGCTTTGTGCAAAATAACATGATCCCCCTCTCGTTCTGGTCAGTCTTGGACCTGGGAATTGATAAGGATATTGTCCCTCCCTGCAGGTGGACATGTGCAAATTGCATCCCACCCTGCCAGTCCTGCTTGTTACGCAACACTAATTCCCCCACCCTGAAGGGACCATAGAAGGCGAGGGAAAAAGTAGACCTGAAGAGCTGGACCGCCCTAGTGGATCTACATACTGTTTTCAGTGCCTCCTTGAGGGCTGACAATACCTCCATGCTAATCGGGTGCAGGGTGTCCGGCTGGGGACCTTGCAGGCGTTGCCACCCTTTCAGTGCCCTCTGTACTACAAAAGAGCCCGTGGGATCCCTATGCCCCTGCATCTTTGCAAAAAAGGCTATTGCCGCCATGTGGCATCGGGCGCAGGCTACCAAACGCCCCCCATCCCTCAATTCCTTCACGAATGATATGACAGACATTGGCTCGTGTCATGCCCCCTCCCATTCATCTCCTAGAAAATTGCAGTAAGTGTTAAAAGCCCCCTCATAGGCCCGCCTAGTCCTGGGTGCTAGGCTAGCTGCCACAGGGACCGATAGGTTGGGGCACCAAGTTGCCACAGATGCTCTGGAAAAGGCGTTGGACTGTCCGCTGTTCCTGGGTGGTAGGACCTGAAAACCTGCATCTTGAAATGAGACAATGCATCAGCAGCGTGATTGAGTACTCCCGGGACATGCCTAGCCTTAAACATCAAATTTAATCTCATGCATTGGAGCACTATCTCTTTTAACAAGCGGTGTATCATCTTACAATTAGCGGACTGCTGATTAATGCATTCCACCACTGCCATATTATCAGACTAGAAAACCACTGATTGATTGCAAAACTGGTGAGGCCAAATGGTCAGTGCCATCAAAATGGGAAACAGTTCCAGGAATCCAATGTTACCTGTTATGCCGGTGTCAACCCACCAAGATGGCAAGCGTTGTGCTGCCCACTGTGGACCCAAAATGGCACCAAAACCCTCACTCCCAGCAGCGTCTGTCATGAGGCCGAGGTCTGAGCTGGACCTAGCGGGGCCGGGCCACACTACAGTGCCATTGAAATCACGCAGGAATGTTATCCAAATCCGCATGTCCTGCTTAAACTCGCTGGACAACCGAGTGTGGTGATGCCTTTCCTTCAGACCAAAGCGATACCAAAGGGGATGATGGACGGAGCGCTTGAGCAAATCAAACACTCACCCCCAGTCAACTGATCTGGGTTTAATCCATCATCATTCTTTAGCTCACTCCACCACCCCAGTTCAGACATGGCCACATGCAAATCAGTTTGACCCTGTGCCTCATGGGAACAGTCCAGCCCGAACTGCCAAGCCATGTCTTCCCTGGACCGGATAAAGCATCCTGGGACCGGTTTCTGGCTAATCAGCCGTCATCAGCCAGGCTAGCCTGAATCCAGTGGCAGAGTGAGCAAGGGACCCACGTCTGGGCATACCCTGCCAACCCAGGGCGAACAAAGCGATACCAAAGGGGATGATGAACGGAGCGCTTGAGCAAATCAAACACTCACCCCCAGTCAACTGATCTGGGTTTAATCCATCATCATTCTTTAGCTCACTCCACCACCCCAGTTCAGACATGGCCACATGCAAATCAGTCTGACCCTGTGCCTCATGGGAACAGTCCAGCAAGACCAGACATTGCTTGTGCAATAGAACGTGAAAAGGGGTGGGCCATTGGAATGATTCATAACGCAAAATTAAGCATTCCCACTGCCTTCTGCAGTTGATGTAAAGTGACCTTTTCTTCACTCAGGCAATCTTCCAAGTCTAGCGTGAAACCTTTCACCTTACTCAGTGGCAGGCGTGATACATCCTCAACTGAATCCAGCTCTATGCCCAAAAACTCAATTTGTGTAGCCGGCCCCACTGTCTTTCCTGGCGCCAAAGGGACCCCGAACTGGCGCATGAGCTCGCAGAATGCTTCTAAGGCCTTGCCACACTCCTGTGACCCTGGCGCCCATAACAACAGGAAGTCATCCAAATAGTGCAATACCCAGTGCTGCCCAGTAACCTGCCTGAAAACCCACTCTAGGAAAGAGCTGAATTTCTCAAAATATGAGCAAGAGACTGAGCACCCCATTGGCATGCACTTGTCCATGTAGAACTTCCCCTCTAGCTGAAACCCCAAAAGATGGAAATCTTGTGGGTGAACTGGCAGTAAATGGAAGGCGGATTCTATGTCAGATTTTGCCAGCAACGTGCCTGGGCCCAGCGACTGCAACATGGCAATCGCCTGATCCAATGACGCGTATCTCACAGTGCACAGGGTCCCATCAATAGCATTGTTCAATGATTGACCCCTTGGGGCGGATAAGTTATGGATCAAGCGGAATTCCCCAGGGTCTTTTTTGGGCACCACCCCCAGCGGTGAGCAGACAAAATCATCAACCGGTATTGCATCAAAAGGACCTGCCAGTCTCCCCAAATTCCTTCAAAACTTTAGCTATTGCCACAGACTTGTTGTCCCTCACTGTTTGCTGATTATGGCAGTAAGAGACCCCAGAGTAGCCGGGTGCAGGAATCCTAAAACCATGCCTGAAACCTTGTAACAAAGTCTGGGCTTTGTTTGGGCAACAGTATTTATTTAACCAGGGTATCAAAGCCATTATTTTTATGGGTGAGTGTGCTTTGCTAAGCAACAAACCCTTATTCCTGTTTTTTACCTCCCTTATCTTTTGATTTCTTGAAACATTTGGATTCTGGGTGGGAAGATAAGCCACAGAAAGAGCAGGCATGCCTGAACTTGCAGGAACCAGCGGGCCTAGTGCAGGTCTGTTTGTTAAAATCCCAACAAGCCCCTTTCTTGCCACTCCCTCCCTCGCTATGGGGTGCACCAGACCGAAAGGGCTGCCCTCTTGGTGTGTCCTGGCCCTGGCTCGGGGTTCTCATGTGCCGCAACCACAAGATGACATCCATCTGATCCCAGGTTAAGCCCGGGTCAGAGGCCTTTGCCCTCCGGAAATCCTTGTCATACTCTTTTCAACCCACCCCTGTGTACTCATCATGTGCGCATGTGATCCTATTCTGGTAGCGCGCCAACTGCGCGCCCAGCCCGGGGAACCTTTCTACCATTATCGCATGAAAGTTGGAAAATGCCTTTATCCAATTAATCAACGTTTCATCAATCTTTTTCCTGGTGGGCCAATTTCCTCAATCCCTTGGATGAGCCCATTCCCTCATCTTTTTAGCCTCCTCTTTCTCATCCTTATCAACTAATAAGGAAAACATGTTCACATATTCCCCCTTCCAGATTTGCTCCTTCACCTCCTGTGAAAGGTGTCTCCCTAGACGCTCTTGTGTTGAGCGCAGCTCCCCCAAACCCAAACTTCGTAACACTTGCACCGTACCTGCAGTCGTGCCAGCTTGCGTCTTGGCGTGCTCAGTCCCTATAGATGTGCCAGCTTTGGAAGGCTCAGGGCTGCTCTTGTCGCTCACTGCGCTGTTCTGCCCAGCCCCGCTCGTGACCCCAACAACTGCCGCCGGTGGGTCCACTTCAACTGATTGTGGTGATGGAGCAAGGTCTCGTAAGAAAGAGACTTGCTCGGGGGCAATCCTCTCGTCTAACTTATTAACGAATTACTAACCATGTCTCGTAAATAATAACATGCACCACAGAAACACGTGGGTTAGTGAAGCTTGCTTATGTGTGTGCTAATACAGATAACAATGAAAACTGACTAATACCGCCTTAAACGGGGAAACTGTTGTGCGCATGCGTCAACTGCATCTACGCAATATGACAAAATTAATGCTTGGAGGGAAATTCTAGCGCATGTGCAGAAGGCATTAAAATGGAGTCTTGAAGACTCACGTGCATGGCATCTGCTTAGCCGAAATGAAAACAAGCTAGTTTACTAATGCTAATGCGGGGAAAGTATTAATAAGTAAAGGGGATTAGAGTAGAGATGGGTGGTATACAGTGTGATCATTTATTTGTGAAATTAATATTTGTTCT
The DNA here is from genome assembly GCA_963921515.1 of Calotriton arnoldi. NCBI lineage: Eukaryota > Metazoa > Chordata > Amphibia > Caudata > Salamandridae > Calotriton > Calotriton arnoldi. The sequence continues at coordinate 57,675 of CAWUFW010015443.1, read as the reverse complement.
TTTGACTTTATTATTAGTGCGCATTTGGGCCTTTCACGTTTAGCCGAGTTGACCTGAGTGTTTCAAGTTTGCGCATGCCCACAAGAAAGTTAACCCGGAAAGATGACAGTGGTTTTGAATACAAGCCAAGGACGAGAATGATGTGCCCTGAGAACGGAGGGTGAAACGTTCAAAGAAGAAGATTCTTATTCATGCTTCTTTATAAATTGTTGCAAATAAAGTTTGGACATGTATGGGAACGAAAGAAATGAATAACGTTTTAGGGGATGGTTTTTCGAACAATAGATTAATAGAATAAAAGTAATATGTAAGCATGGTGTGATGATCATCCCCCTTGCCTGACCAATTAGATTTCGTATTTTTACGATATTGAAATTTTAGTGCGTGGTACATGAAGAACGAAAGGTATAATTGAGGTAGCTTTAGTTAGTTAGAGAATTGGAGAGAAGAGGAGTCAGAGTTCGTGTTGCTGAGATGCTGACGCAGGGAGGGATGCTGTGAACTGCCGACGAAGAAGCTGAATGCAGAACCTTCTATCCTAATTTAATTGGGTTAGATAAGAAGATCGCGGAAGAATCTCGAGGAGGAAGAGAGTGTCAGAGAGGGGTGCGACGCAATCGTCGGTATTTAGAGAGGTCAACTATCCTGTCCTGAATCCTGTCCTGAAGTCTTTGTCTCCTGATCTATCCCGGGGGACCCTTACCAGCCCTTTGGCCAGGGGCTTGGTCTTCACACCATCCTTGGTAATTATAATTTTATGACAGTTTGTAGATGTTCTTTTCTCTCTGTCCTCTCCTTTTCTGTGCATTGTCAATGTATGAGTCCGAAATATATGCTTGAAGTTTGATTAATTGAATTTTTCTCTTTCAAATGATGGTGAATGCACTGTAATTTTGAGACGGTTCACATGCATTTAATTTAGATAAAGAGTTTTAAACTTCCCGAGTCTGTGATTATTTACTTTTAAAAATTAAAGAATAGTTAAGAGTTATGTTAATTATCACCATCAATTAGTTCAATAATGGTCCATGGACCAGAGGAAAGAACTTTTTGATCAGTGAAGGGTTAATTAGGAAAAGTGAAATAACTAATCCTGAGAAATATGAAATTATAAACTAAACCCCAGCGGTCTACTTGAGTGTGTTTTATATGAGCCCAGGTGAGTATATGGTAGCGGAGTATCTGTTGTTAGTATACCGCTGGATCAGTTTTCTGGTAGCAGAGTTATGGTTATTATTGACTAGTTTGGTGATAAGTATTGATTATTGATTTATGTTTTAACAAAAAGTTAGCGTCTTGTTTTATGTTGTCCAGAATCCCGTAAAAATGAATAGCGGGTGGTGACAGAAGCCATACTGCAGTGAGGTTACTCGTCTGTTGGAATAACACTGAGAAGCTACACAGGGCTGGCAGTGTTAAACTAGGGAATATTTCGTATAAAAGTAGAAGTGCGAATGATAGCAAAAGGGGTTCGCTGGTGAAACTTTGGTCTCATTTCCCAATACGGGTGACACTGGAGAAGTAACGGGTTCTCCTGAGCTTGAATGAAGAGTAAACAGGGGTTTTACTCGTAGTAGCTGAAAACTCAAGAATAAGTTGAAATCTATCCTTTATTTAGTGGAACAGACAGAGTAGCGAATGTTTTTATGTTGTTATTAACAAATAATTTAATGAAAAGTATTAAGAAATAAGTTTTCGTATTACCTTGTGAAGGGAGGGTCAGTCGCTGGAGTTGTACTGACGTCACAGAGAGCCGCGCTGGGATTGGTTGAAACAGCAGGCGTGTGACAGAAGCAGATTGTAAAGGAGGGGTCAGGAGTAAGGAGTAATACTGATGTCATAAAAAGGCTGCGCGAGCATTGGTCAGACCACGAGCGTGAGCCTGAGTCTAATTGGTTGATAGATAGAAATTGCGTTAAGATTTGTCGAGAAAAGAGTTGTATGTTGAGTCCTGATTTGACTGCGGGTGTGAGTCGTGCTGACATAGGACGCGACGTAGGTAATAGAGCTAGAAGATATACGCAAGACTCTTTCATATATCGGAAATCTGAAATGTTCGGAAGACCAAAGAAAATGACATTAATGACGAAAATTAAAAATTTCTTTAAGAAAGACAAGCCTGTAATGACTAGAGAGGAAATTCCTATTCCGCCACCCAAAACACCAGCTTCCTTTATGATGATGGAAAAAGGATATCACAAGTGTGTATGGTTGGAAAATTGGATAGAGTACACTAAAGGTGATGGAGTTTTAGCTTTTCCGGAGCATGGTACTTTTAATTTGAAGATACTTCAGAATTTGAGAGATCGAATGAATATGTTGGAACCGAGTCCTAGAATGACACAGTATGAAGCTTTGGAAGAATGGGAAATTGAGGCATTTGATCGTGAAAAATTTAGGAGTGGTCGGAGATTTAGAGGATTTTTGCCTAGATATCCGTTTCAGTCAAGTGGAGATCAGATGAAGCGTTGGAGGAGAGCTTTAGTGACTGAGGGTTTATATCCAGTAATAATGGCTGAAGAACAGTTAGGAGGAAAGTGTAAAGAGAAAACGAAACACATGACTACAACAGGGTATGGTGAATCAGATGATGAGCTATTAGAAGATATTCTAATTAAAAACCCTCCACCGTATCAAGAAGCCCCTAGTAAGGTTACCCCAAGCGCACCAGTGATAGGAATGCCTTTGACCCCACAAATTTTACATGATACGCCATTTAATAGGGTGTTGCAGGATAAGGAGAGAGATGTTTTGAATAAAACAAGAGAAGAATTAGTTCACAAAGTAAGTCAGTTGAATTTAAATGCTGAAGCTTTGACAGTACCAGTGACCATTGGTCCGGTAATCCCATTGTATGGAGATAAAAAGACTTGCCAGAAACCACAAACTGTGACAATTCCATTAAACAGTCCCAGAAAAGAAGTAATAATTACGGATGATCAGGTCAGTGAAAGTGAATCAGTTATTTCATTAATGGATCTCCCGAATGTAGAACCTTTAACTGAAACTCCGAAAAGAGTTACGCCTACAAATTTGAGAGAGAAGAGATCTTTGGTTCCTATAGGAACTGGAGGTGCAACAGTAGTTACCCCTGAAGATATAGAGAGATGGGCACAGGAAATAGATAATCGAAACCCACAACCAAAGATTTTAGATATCAGCAGATTGAAAGTGGAATTGGAAGAAATGATAACTGGAAATGTGAGCATAGAAAGACTGAGTGTTTATAATGATGAGGAGTTGCTATTTTTGTGTAAGAGTATAACAAGAAGAGCAAGAGTATTTCATGAGAAATTAACAGAAGTCGCTTACAGAGATTGAAATAGATATAGGGAAATCGAAATTGTTGCAAAAACCATATCGAGTGGATTTTACTGACAAAGATTTAGAAAGTGTTAATGCTTCTGGAAAGAGACTACAGATAAAGGAGTTGATGAATATTTTGAGGAAATGGGGGGACATTGACAAATGGAGAATTAGATGGATAAGAAAGAAAGAAGAGGTGCAAGCAAGAGAAGCAGCAGCTGCATTCCCAGTGAGAGAATCAGATAAAGTTGAGAAAATTTGCCCAATGAGAGAAGTTCCTGGTGGTGGATATGTTCATGTTCCTTGGAGTAGACAGGATATTTTATCATTTACGAATGATTTCCACAGATTGAGAGAAAAACCAGTTGAATGGTATAAACAAGTGGAAAGATTTGTGAAGGTTTCAAAGGTTCTATTGAAAGACCTGGATGGTTTATTTGACATTGTGGTACCTGCTGATTTATGGACAGAGTGTAAGATCACAATTGATTGGCCAAGTGAGGAGTATGCTAGAGATTCGAAGACAGGAGCACCCTCAGAGGAGGTGATGAAGAAATATCATCAAGTAATTACTTTCCAGAAAGGGAAAATTCCTCCTAAAGAGACAGATTGGGTAAAGATAGATAGGACAACACAAGAGCCAAATGAATCTGTACATGCATATTATGAATGATTGCTACAGGTGTTTAAGCAGTATAGTGGATTTGAGAACATTGGTGAGAAGGACATGGAACATTTTGTGTATCGGTTTGTTTATGGTTTGAAACTGGAGATTAGTCAGATGATTCAACAGCACATGTTGTGCTGGCAAAGCAAGAAAGTTGATGAAATTTTGAAATATGCAAAATATTGCGGAGATGACATTGAGGCGAGGCGTAGAAAGTTAAAGGAGAAAATGATGTGGGCACAAGTAAAATTGGCAGAACAGCAGGAGAATAAATCAAATACCCAAACTGATAATCAAGTGAAAGAGCAGAGTCAGAATGATCAAGTGGTGAATGGTAGCAAATTAAGAGGACGAATGAATAGAGAAGAAGCGAAGAAGAAGTTTCCTTGTCATGCGTGCGGAAAGCTTGGACATTGGAAGAACGAGTGTAAGAGTATTCAGAATAATAATGGGCCAAATCAAAATTTAATCCCACAGATGCAGAATGAAGTACTTATGAATCAGCAGCAGCAGGTAGTTACTCCACAATATCAGGTGCCACCAGCTCCTATACCAAATTTTGTGAACGTTCAAAAGTACAGTGCGAACGCCGGATTTCACGGAGAAAGTGGTAAGAATAATAGAGTGGTTACACAATATTTTTTACAGAATGATGAAGAAAATTCGGACTGCGTGCAATGACGGTGCCTGAGGGGGAGGAAGAGGAGTGCGTGCTTGGCGCATCCTTGCCGGTAGATCAGTCAGGTCCATTTGTTGATGGGAAAGTGGAAGGTAAAGACATCACTTTTCTATTGGATACTGGTGCTACCCGGTCTACTGTGAGAACAGCAGACATCCCAAACCTACCCTCTCGGGAGAGACCATCCAAGTTGTAGGAGTGTCAAATCAACAGATTAGAACCCCAATCACAAAACCAATGGAGGTGCACATTGGAAACTTTAAAGAAATGCATCGGTTTGTAGTTTGTGACTCTAGTCCAGTAAATCTGTTGGGAAGAGATCTACTGTGCAAAATGAATTGCACGATCTACTGTACACCAGATGGTGTCGCTTTCCAAACCCCTGATGAAGATGTTATATACAAAATGATGTTAGCCAAGCAAGGTGTAGAAGTAGATGGGATGTTTTCATTGGTGACTGAAGGTGAACTGCCAGAAGAGTTGAGAAACACAGTTAATCCGGAAGTGTGGGATTTTACAGGAAAGGATATTGGACTAATGTCAAATGTAGATCCAGTTAAAGTGACGGTGAAGGAAGGTGCAGTTTATCCAAATACACGACAGTACAAAATGAGTCCAGAAGTAAAAGCAGGAATTGCTCCAGAAATTGATTGAATGATTAATCAAGGCATTTTAAAAGAAATAATGAGTAGTCCTTGTAATTCGCCAATAATGGGACTTAAAAGGCCTAGCGGAAAATACAGAATAGTACAGGATTTGAGAAAGATTAACAAAATTGTAGTACCTTGTTGCCCAATAGTGCCAAATCCAGCAGTGATCCTTTATCAGATACCCTGGAATGCTGGTTGGTTTACAGTAATTGATTTATGCCAAGCATTCTTTTCTATTCCATTGCACCCAGATAGCCAGTATCTTTTCGCCTTTAGGTTTGAGGACCGTATTTTGGCATGGTGCCGAGTTCCTCAAGGGTACACAGAAAGTCCCTCAATTTTCAATCAGATACTGAAAAAGTGTCTGGAGTCATTGGTCATGCCCAAGAAATCAGTTCTGGTTCAGTACATAGATGACCTATTGGTGGCATCAAAAACACGAGAAGATTGTGTCACTGATACAATTGCATTACTGAACCATCTGGCCGAAGGAGGACACAAAGTGTCTCCAGAAAAATTGCAATTCTGTCAACAAGAAGTTAAATATTTAGGGCATAAAATAGAAAGAGGAGTTAGAAAAGTGACATCGGAAAGAATCAAAATAATCAAAGAGATGCAGCTACCTCAGACACAAAGAGAGATGAGAATGTTTCTGGGAGTGGTTGGATATTGTAGGCAGTGGATTAATGGATTCTCCATGCTAGCGAAGCCATTAATACAATTGACCCGGAAAAGAGCGAAAGACCCAATTGATTGGAATGATGAATGTTTGGAAGCTTTTGTAAAATTACGAAATTGTCTGTGTGAGGCCCCTGCTTTAGGCATGCCTGATTATTCAAAAGAATTTGCATTGTTTTGCTGTGAGAGGGAAAATTGTGCACTTTCAGTATTAACACAGAGACATGGACTGAGCCAACGTCCAGTGGTGTATTTTTCTGCCACCTTGGATCCATTGGCTTCAGCTTTACCTGGCTGCTTAAAAGCAGTAGCTGCTACTTGTATGAGTCTGGAGCAAAGTGAGTCAAAAGTGATGGGACATTCTGTAAAGGTTTATGTTCCACACTCAGTTGAAATTCTTTTGACAAGAACAAGAACGCAACATCTCACTCCTAGTCGGCTGACTAAGTATGAAAGAGTGATCTTGGGAGCAGAAAATGTGACAGTGATAAGATGTACGATCATGAATCCTGCCACATTATTACCAGATCCATGTTGTGAAGAAGTGAAAGATGAAGTTGATCATGATTGTCTGGATGTGACTGAATTGTGCACTAAACCCCGCCCTGATATAAGAGAAACACCATTGAAAGAAGCTGATCATGAACTATTTGTGGATGGGTCTTGTCTAAGAACTGAAGGAGGAGGATTAAGTGCTGCTTATGCTGTATGTAAAATAACAGGGGTAGTTGAAGCATCCTGTTTACCGGGAGTCAAATCTGCACAAGTAGCCGAATTGGTGGCCTTAACAAAGGCATGCAAAAAGGGGAAAAATTGGAGAATAACCATATTTACGGACAGTCAATATGGTTTCGGGGTTGTGCATGATTTTGGCCAACTCTGGATGCAAAGGGGATTCATGACTTCTTCAGGATCTCCTATCAGAAACAGTAAAAATGTAAAGGATTTATTGGAAGCATTACAATTGCCAAAAGAAGTAGCAGTTGTTAAATGTGCTGCACATCAGTCAGGAAATGACTCTGTGGCGGCTGGTAACAGATATGCTGACCAAATTGCTAGATACTGTGCAAGAAATACAATGTCAATTAACAGAAAAATTGAAACGGGTGAAACCAGCTGCCAACTTATGTTTTTCTCAGTTCCAGAAACATGGGATGAGGTCAGACAGTTGCAGGAAGAAGTTGAGGAAAAAGGAAAAGAAATTTGGATAAAATCAGCTTGTACAAAAAGAGCAAAAGATGAAGTGTGGGTGTACTTAGATGGCAGACCAGTCATGCCAGATTGTCTGCTCTCTCAAATGGCAAGAGTATACCATGGGACAACTCACATAGGCAGGGATTCGATGATCAGATTATTTAGACAGAGTTGGTACAATCCGAAGTTTAGGGTAGTCGCAGAGAGCCTTTGCCAAAGATGCTTAATCTGTCAGCAGCAAAATCCAGGCAGGAAGACAGTGGTCAGTTGGGGAAAGATTGGAAAGGCAGAAGGACCTTTCACTAGATTGCAGTTGGATTTCATTGAGTTGCCTCCTTGCAATGGACTAAAATATGTACTTGTCATAGTGTGCCTGTTTTCGAGATGGGTAGAGGCATACCCCACTAGAAGAAATGACAGTCTTACTGTAGCTAAACTACTATTGAGGGAATTGATACCTCGCTTTGGTTTTCCAGTCACTTTGGAATCAGATAGAGGACCTCATTTTAATAATGAGATAATTCGATTAATCTGTGCTGCATTTAACATTGAACAAAAACTGCACTGTGCTTATCGTCCAGAGGCTTCTGGAATAGTTGAACAGCTAAATGGCACAATCAAGTCAAGATTAGGGAAAGTGTGTGCATCCACAATGCTGAAATGGCCAGATGCATTACCTCTTGTACTGATGGGTCTCAGAAGTATTCCTGACAGAAAGACAGGAATGAGTCCTCATGAGGTACTCATGGGAAGAGCAATGAGACAAGCATTTATTCCTGGAAATAAATTAATGAATATAACTGATGATCTGGTATTGGACTATTGCAAAGGATTGGCTGAAATGGTGCGTTCTGTCTCTCACCAGGTTGGAGAAGATGCAGTTGAAAGACAGCCAGACCAAGCACATGATTTGAATCCTGGAGATTGGGTGTTAGTGAAGAAACACGCAAGGAAATTGTGCCCTTACACCCAGGTGGTATAAACCACGTCAAGTCATACTAGTCACTACCACAGCAGTGAAGTGTGCAGGTTTACCCAATTGGATTCACGCTAGCCATACCAGAAGAGTTCCGAGCCCATCTGAACAACAAGAGCAGCCACTGACTGAGCAGGCTGAAGCGTCAGAAGTTGAAAAATGTGAAGTTGAAGAATCTAGAGTGATAAATTCTGAAAGACGACAATATGACGAACAGCCAAGTACAAGTCAGGAAGAGTGGATACCAGTAATTGAAATACCTGATGATACTGTCGAAACAAGAAGAATAACTAAATTGAAGAGACAGGAAGGTAGAGAGGAGAAGACAGGGGAAGAAGAACACACTCAGGTAGAAATAAACAAAGACACTCAGGAACCTGAGCAGGGAAAGACAGAGTCTAGAAGAACAAGTTCAGGCAGAAGAAGAACAAACTGAAATAAGACCTGAACAGGATCAGGTAGAACTAGAAGAACAAGTTCAGGCAGAAGAAGAAGAACAAATTATAATAAGACCTGAACAGGTGCAAGTAGAGGAAGGTCAAAACATAGAGAATAGAAAACAAGGACAGATTGTGCCTAGATTGAGTGAAAATAAAAGAACTTTAGGAAGAAATAGAGAAGGTCAAAGTGCAGTTCAGGTCAAAAGAGTTAGAAAAGGAGGCAATTGGCCAGAAGGAGTGAAGAAATTAAGGTATTACCTAAGAAAATCAGAAAAGAAACCAGAGCAAGTGAATGAGGTTACAAGTCAGACGAAATCTAAACCAACCTTAATAAAAATTACACGAAGAAGCCCAAGATTGAGAAATCTGAAAAGAAATTACAAGGCCCCTGAGTGGACCTATGTCATACTAGAAGAATTTGAAAATTTAGATTTAAGTGAAGAATCAGAAAGAGTTCATGTTGCACAGATTGATGAAAGCAAATTAAGACCTCCTTAAAACAAAAGAAAATTTAAACAGACAAAGAAAGAAAAAGAGAAAAGAGATTTTCTCAGATTAAAATGGCAGAAGTTGGAGATACTGGAAGACCAAAACGAAATTTGAAAAGAAAATGTTTAAGATTTTGCTTATGTAGTATTTCATTAGTAGTATTAGTATGGTTATTTTTAACAATAGGAGTACCTTTGTTGATGGAAATAAGTAACAAAAATAATACGATTACTAAGGGGAAAGTAGGTGGAATAAAAGAAACTAGAATAGAAATAGGGGTAGAAGATTAAACAAATTATCATAATGAATCAGTCAATGATTCATCTTTAAATGTGTTTACTAAATTGTTATTTCAGTACGTTAATACAATGGAGATTAGTAATTGTTATGTTTGTAAGAAGTTACCCTCATCAGTGTCAGAAGGGGTGACGTATCACCATATCCCTTTAACATATGGGGGCATAATCTCAAGGAACTATCGCCGAGTTAACGGCACTTTATCTCAGCCAAAGTCGCGATAAAATTATCGCCCCATTCACAAGCTGGTGCTAACAGCCGATAACACCAGTTTACCTGCAATAGCAGCCGCAAAAAACATCGCCAAAGATGACCCCGGCAACTATCGCTAATGAGATGCAGAGTAGGCGTTCCCGAGCAAAAATCCGCGACAACACCACACCTCAACATTCTCAACGACCAGCCGGATCGGTGATAAGATCTCAAAACATGCGATAAGGCGCGTTAGCAGCATGAATTTAACACCTGCTCTGACCTAGTGCAAAGTCGGACGACAATCTGCACCATCAAAGGGAGCCCAGCCCAGAGCCACACATGAAGAACAACAGATGCCATGGAGCCACTGACCATGCATCCCGGAGCCCCAAGAGGTCATCAACACCCACAGCCACCACCCCCAGGACCCCCCCCCCCACTCTGGGCACCCCCCAACCACCCCCGGACAAAGATATGTCACATCAACGTTACGAAATCATAAACAAAACAATGTGCCTGATGTCGCACAATTACAACACCTAACATACGTGTTGTCAGAAAAATGAGAATCATACATTCATCTGAGAATTTGCAAATAATTTGTTTCATTCAGAATAAACACAAAACAACAATTTTGAAGAGTCATGGCGGGTCCTCTCAGGACAATCTGTAAGTCACAGCCTGCAAAACAAAATTCCAGATAAGAAGGTGTGTCATGCGCTCATCAAAGGACAGAGAGAGCGAGCGAAAGAGAGAGAGAGATAGAGATAGAGAGAGTGAGAGAAAGAGAGGGAGAGGGAGAGAGAGAGAGAAAGAGAGAGAAAGAGAGAGATTGTACAAGGAGCGCAAGGCCAATCGGGCTCTTGGCTCATACATGCCAACTGTTGTGTGTGTATCGCTATTGGTGCACACTAAGTCAAAGGCCTGGAATCAATTGCAACGCGAAGGCCACATCACATTTCAAAAGTGCAAGCAGTAGTCAGACTAACATTAGGAATGAAAGCTCCTTTGTCTCAATACACAAGGCTGAAGGACATCTGAACCCCCGACCTTGGTCTTGAATGCGGCTGGCACTCCCTGCGAGAGATACCATACCAGATCTTGACGACTCCCACACCACGAACTGCGCGAATGAAAGACCAACGTATCCACTCCCCACATACACTTGTCCCTGCTTGAGGTACACCTGCATGTGATGCTCATGACACATAAGTAAAAAACAACCCATACGTACAAACGTTGCACACAAATACGACTCATTGCTCCGAGCAGTGGCATATCATCCACATAACTGCCGCCTGTCAGAAGAGTGCCGGTGCTACGAGACCAACAAAGGCAATGGCTGGCAATCCCGGGCACATGCACAACCCCTGCCACGTGGAACTGTACCGTGCACGAATGCTGCATCTGTTGGGATCACTGCCACTGGCAGTGTTGCGCATCAGTTACTGTCTGAGTTTCCGTCTTGTGTACGTCACCTGCGTCCAGCCCTGGTTCCACTGTCGATCATGCACATTCGAGTGGCCCATGGATGACTGCCTATCCAACACAACGGTAGCTGAACTGGATTATGACACGTGTGTGTGCCCCCTGTTGGCCCACGAACAGGAGTGTAACCGTGATACCCGTGCATGGGATGCCTTGATATTTGGCGTATGTGCAGGCAGTTGGGCATGGGAGATTGCACAACTCCTCGTGTGCAGTGACCACATCGAGGCGCACCCTTATAGGGCTGTGTTGCGGATTGGTGAACGGCGTGGACGGAGCACAGCTGCCCGGACCAGGTAATGGATTGGCTCGCCCTCGTGTTCCTTGACCTCGACAACGATGTACTCTTGGAACAGATTGCCCATGAAGCAGCGCTCGCATTCATGGACGAGTAACTACGTTCCTGCAGCCACAACTGATTGTCACCCACAGCACAGGTCCCCACACCTTGTAGCATCTTGGAGGAATGGTCACATATCCCACCACAACAGTGAACATGTCTGCCTTCGCCTGGACTCAGAATGCATGTGCGTGGACCTACGCATGTGTACACACACCTGTGCAAGGTGATGCAGTCCCATGGGCGGAGCTGCACAGCGTCGTTTGGCAACGTTCCAAAATCGGAGAAACTGCTGGGGGGGAGAGTACACACATGGCAATGTAGTACGACATGTGACCTTGTAGGATCCTTTCACCTGCTCACTGTCAGCAGAGCACACAGTCAGCGCAGTCCGGTGCTACGGCACTATGCAGATCCCATGGGCTGTGAGTCGTGTCCCCTGACACGGGCCAATGAGCAGACGCCAAACATCACATGACTCGTCCAGCAAGGCAAGGTGGGCTGAGACCGTTGACATCCGTAATGATTTGTGTTCACTTTTGCCACCCCATTACTTGCACCTCGACATGTTCCTAAGCTGCCTGTAAGTGTCTTAAACATTGGTCTGCATGTTGTGGCCCTTGCCCTGCCCGTACTGACACGCACATGCCAATAAAGTCTACGCAACTTCACTAGTGTACAACTGTGATGCGTGTTGATTATAATGACAAATCGTGTGCCTACATGTGCATTGTCCGTACACAGGGAGGGATTGACTGACGCTTGTGAATTGGGGGTGAGTCCCTATTGACAGCTCCACCTCTGTGAGCCAGACATTGTGGTTGGGATAGTTGCTGGCAGACCTGTGCTCTTACGTGTCTCCAGCAATGTGAGTATGGTGTCCAACTTCTTGCCATGTAGATCAAGGTTATCCATCAAAACAGACTGTGTCCACACAGATGTGTGTGAGTAGGTATGCGAAGAGACGTTCTGTTGTCACATGTGATGTGGGACACCACTTCAGGACTGCTACCGAATTTGACATTTCTACACACAGCCCTATTTAATACATGGACGTGGGGCTACGTTGGGGGTAACGAGATTGTTGTTCATGTGCAATGAGGCCACAGCTAGTTCACATCTTCACAGTCATCTAATTGGCCATGTGGGTCAGGGTCAAACATGCGCATTGATGACATTTACCAGGGTGTACCTTTTAATGCAATCAATGTCCCTACATCCATCCAAACTTTTATACGTGAGTGAACATAGACATGACACATCTGTGTGATTTGGAATGTTTTATTCACATTCTGGGAAGTGTCGGAGCTGGAGCAGTACACGGCCATTTCAAGCCCACATAACATGGTTGCCCAGGGGTGGGCCAACCAGAGTCCTTGGGGGAATGCAAAGTTAATCTGAAGAGGAAGAGTTCAGTCCACAGCCGGATTGCTTTGTCATTGGTACCAGAGCAGATATGGCAGTCCATGTCGGGGTCCAGGTGAATGTCGCAGAGTGTTTCGGGGGACAGTGGGAGGTATTGTTCCAGGGCATGATGCAGAGAGCAGAACCAGGCAGGGACAGGCCATATGGCGGGGACGGATGCTACTACCTCCTTCCTCACACAGTCATTACCCTCCACATCTTACTCTTCTGAAATGTCTTCTGTGTCCGGTGTGTCAGGTTTGTGTGGTGGGGTTATGGCTGCGTCACTGTGTGCCACTGACACATCAGGGTGCGAAGGTGATAGGGCTGAATCACTGTGTGCCACTGACACGTCAGGGGGCAGAGATGTGTCTGTCGAGGTTCCTGCAGCAGTCATCTGGTACAGGCTCAGTGGCAGCAATGGCAAGTTGAGGATCTGCAGGGCATGGAAGATCCCAGCTACATCTCGCTGGTGTTCAGCCGTGGCAGCCATACTTCCAGCCTGCATCAGCTCCATGGTCTCCATTGTCCTCCGCATCTGTGCCAACTCTGTGCTGTCATCGGTGGAGCCTGTCTGACTAGACAGTTCTTGTAGCCGAGTAATGGCCCCAGCGATGTCAGCCAAGGATTGTTGGTGAGCATGGTGCGGACAGTGGGTGTCCATTAGGGACTGTAGGTGCTCCCTGATGGGACTCAGGCACCCACGTATGGCATCGAGTTTGGCTGCCATAAGGTCGAACCCCACCCGCAGCTGATCAGCCATCTTCTCCTGGCACCCTAACACACGGCGTTGGAATTCCATGTGTTGGTCGTGGGGGTCCTGGGAGACAGCTGTGGTAGTGTGTGCTTCCTGCTGTGTGGTCTGTGCAGGGTATGGGGTCACTTTGATGCAGCTGGGCTGCCCTGCTCCTGGAGATGGGGTGCGGAGGCTCTCCACGAGCCGTTGGAGTGTGTCTGGGCAAATGTGCAGGGTGTCCTCTTCATCATCACTGAAGAGATGTGTGGTCTGCTCTGCAGGGGGTGTTGATTGTCCCTCTGCAATGAAAAGGGGAGATGCAGGTTAACAGTGTGTTCCATGTATGTTGACGCATTGTAGATGTTTACATTCAGACTGCATGACAATGTACATTGTGACTGTTTTGGTGAAGCTGGCTATTTGATGGGAGACAGTGGACATTTCGACTACATGACGGATGTGTGGTTGTACTCGTACATTGTCATCTCACAGTGTCATGCAGTGCCAGATGTGATTGGCCAGTTTCTACGCACGAGCGGCACCAGTTGTGTCCTCTGTCCTGTGGTGTAGGGGTTGCACTTTGTACCACTTTGTCGTCAATGTTGATGTACTGTGATTGCTATGTGTGTGTGCTGCATTGTTGGCGATTTGCCCCTTTGTTCGCTGCCCAAAACCCTTACCTCCCTTCTAGGACAAGAAACAGTCCAAAACCTGGTTGACTGCAAGCTCCCCCACAGCCAGATCCACTCCCACAAGTCCAATCAAGTGGGGCAGGTGAGTATACACTCTAACCCGCGTGGCTCCCAGCTGTGGTGCAGTGCAGGTCCACCAGGGAGGAGAGTGGGGAAGGAGGAGGGTGCCCAAAGCTGCTTGCTGCTCCTTGCGCTGAAAAATCCAGAAATATATCCTTGATGAAGAACCTGCAGAGGAAAGAAAAACAAAAGGTGCAGTTATAATGACCTCTGCCTCGTGGACGAAGGCGTGCAGGTCTTCCCCAGGGCGGAGCGGCTAGGAAAAGACCTTGCCGCCGCTCCGCGCTCCGTTTTTAAGGGGCTTTTTGCCTAAAATCCAGTTGGAACAGGTCCCAGCAGGATCCAAGACCTGTTCTTCCTACCGTGCCCCGGAAGTGCTTCTTGCACTTCCGGGGCATTTGATCGTTGGTCCAATCAATGCCCGCAGGGGGGGGCGGGCGCCAGCTGCGTCATCGCCTTGCCGACCCCGCCCCCCGCAGGAAACGCGTCCCGGGGACCGGCACAACTGCCATATGCGCGGCGTACTCGAGTTCCCGGCTGCGCCTGTGGAGGAAGTCCAGTCAATCTTGTTTTCTCAAAACCTTTATTTGCACTTTTTTCATTGATTATAATTCCTTATTTACACATACTGCTCAGCCAACGCGTTTCATTCCAAACAGTAGGAACTTCATCAGGGCTTAATCATTTAAGTCAGTAAGTTGAATCTCCACAGGTAACTCAATATTCTTATTCCAGCTCAGTGTGCCTGTAGATTAGGGATTTCCCAAGGCATCATCGTGCCCGTTTCCGAATACCCTGATAAGTATCCTGCTCCTTCCTTAGATGTTTCGATTTGAAGTGTCCAGTAAAGATTCAAACTTAAATTGAGAACAGATAGTGGACTTCAGTGCTCAAAGCTGTCCAGGGTTTTTCACAAAGATAAATATTTAGAGTCATCTAAAACAAAAAAGGACAGAAATCAAAAATAGTAAAAGATTGTAAGTTAATGAGAAACCTAGGAAACATTATACTGCAAACAAAGGGGCAGCTTTACTTACTTTTCATGCAACAGGTAGCGATGAGAACAACACCATATCTTCTAGAATATTGCTGTTTTGCTCTTTTCCTGCACTGGCGCACTTTAGATTGCCATGCAATGAAGCACAAACCCTTGCACCATAGGGAAAGGGTGGGCGCGTTTTGTCAAGCATAGATTTATAATGGAAAAGTACCCTTCCAGTCGAAAAAATATGCTTTAAATAGTTTTCCCACTTTGTAAGTGTGTGTATAGTGCAGCACAGATGCAAAGTTGGAAAAATGTAGAGGCTTTCAAATGTTGCTCTACCGTTATTACTGCCCCCAAGAGGTGGACGTGTTTGGTGCAAATTCCTGTCTATAAATGTTTGCAGGTTGGGATTTTCCTCAAAACCCATAGGTAGTTGCATGAGAATGCCCATGTTCCACCCATGGTACGTCCCTTTGATGCACAGTCGCTCAAAATAGCACTTTAGGCAAGTTCCTAATGTAAATCATGTCCCACCACAGCACTTTGCACTGGGTTTGCATCACTTTTGTGGTGGAACAAAGCTGAGAGTATCAGTAAATCTGTGACAAAGTTTTTTTTGCCACAGATAGTTTCGTCCTCATTTAGCAGTACAGTGTGCAATAAATGTATAGTCAAGTTTCTTTTTTAGCTTTTTTTCTGTGGCTGGGCATAATAAAAACCGCTTTTGTGAAATGCTAGGTGAAAAACACAGAAGCAGTTTCATAAGACCGGGCTGGCAACCTATGCACAGAACATGCAGGCCAGAGCGCAACATTCTCTGCATGCCTGCTTGGCTAATTCCTGGTAGATTGCCTCACTTTGATTAAAGGGTGCCTTTTCTGAGGTCCCCATGTAATCACAGATAATATGGTGCACAATGCACGTGTGGTGTTATTGATGTGGCCAGGGGCCTCTGGGTAGTGGACTGAGGCCAGCAGGCCCTTTCACGTAGGTCACGGAAGGTCAGGCTGGTAATGGCTTTCTGTCACGGCCGACCCTAGCTATTGGAAGCCAGCGACCCAGAGATGGGGAGCTTTGCAACACCCTACTGAATATTAGTCACCCAGATCCAGCGATCACGCCTCTGCAGGCGAGACATGTTGACCTAAGGGTTTACAATTCAGAGCAACCATCTATGGAAGGCCCTCTTGATATCAACATGTCAATAAGCAATGCACACATGAGGAGCATGTTTCTACTACAAGAAGCACTTGAATTGATTGTTCAACATAAAACAAACGTTTAGCATTGACGAAATTGGTATAATCGGTCATTATACTGTAAAAAAGCTGACAAGTCATTACTACAGGGTATACTGAAAGTTGAATTAATCGCTTTAATATGCATATATAGAGAATACATAACAGGGAACTGTGTTCTATGGTCCATTTATGCCATTAAAATGTTCTGATCAAAAAATGAACCACAGGTTGGAATTGAAGCGCGTTATAGATGTTGTTAGAACCCTCTATTTTATTTTTGGGACTAATACACATATATAACCCCTCATACATCTTTTGATATTGCATATTCATTTAGCATTGAAATATGGTTTTTTTTTCTCTCGGCAGCAAACTATTTTAATGTAATAAGTGAACTAAATGCAATATCCTGTTTGCTTGTTCATAGTGCCTGAAGCAAACAAATATAAATGATTGCACATCATGTTCACCAGCAGGCGGGGTTTTTGTGAATAATGTTTTCGCAGTTCTTAATAGCACATTTTGCCTGTAGGAACCAATGATTTTCCAGTTGTGCTTCTTAATGGTCAATTCAGTACATGGACGCTCAGGTCAATTTACCTTCGCTGGGGAGAATTCTGATTGAGCAAAGTGCCAAGATAAAAATGGAAAGTGGGTTTTAATTATTAAAAGGGCGTGATAAAGACTAAGAAGCTAAGAGAAGGAAATCTGGCACTTGTCGAACCACTTTCTTGGACTCTCATTGAATTATAAGAATAATTTGTGAGAATCTCATTGCAGCAAATTCTACAAAATAATTCGCAATAATAAAACCCCTGTGAAATATGGATTTAGAAACTATGCTTGTGAAATAGCAATAGCAATGGGAGCCTTGAGAAGCACTGCTTTCCATGTCATAACTATGTCCAAGCACACCAACACATCAATACTCACACTAGCTAGACAGACAGGCAGGCAGGCAGGCAGGCAGACAGACAGACAGACAGGCAGGCAGGCAGACAGGCAGGCAGGCAGGCCGGCCGGCCGGCAGGCAGGCAGGCAGGCAGACAGACAGACAGACAGACAGACAGACAGACAGACAGATAGATAGATAGATAGATAGATAGATAGATAGATAGATAGATAGATAGATAGATAGATAGATAGATTTTTGTTCTATAGAAGAACTAGATTTTTATTTAAAGAGTAAGCCACCACCACCAGCAACAAAGTCAACAACACCACCAGTAATAATAGTAATAATAATTATCATCATCATAATGGTGATGATGATGAGGATGATAATAATAATTATTATTATTATGATAATAATTAAAGTAATAATAATGGTGATGATGATAGTAATAACTAAAATAATAATAATAATAATAATAATAATAATAGTAACAACAAATATTATGATGAAGGTGATAATAATAATAATAATAATAATAATAATAACAACAATAATAATAATATAGCAATACTACTCCTCCTCCTAAAAATAATAATAATGATGATGATGATTATGACGATGATTAGTATTGTAAATATTACTGTTATTATTTTCTTATATTATTATTCATATTATAATTAGTAGTAGTAGTAGTAGTAGTAGCGTTATTATCACTGCTATTATTACTGTTATTGTTTTAATTTATTATTATTATTATTATTATTAGTGTTAGTGTTATCATTATTACTATCCTGTCAGAATTCAGATAGAAGCGGAATCTCGGTGAAACGTGACTCCTGTGGGAGGACAATGTTTCTGAAGCATGAGTCACCAAACCAGGCGACAGGGGATGCACTTATTCCAGCCAGTCCTGAAAAAAGATGGAAGTCTCTGGCCATCTGGCAGTTTTAAGCTTTGCCCCATGCTGTATGATTTTAGCTTAACATCTCTTCCGCTGCAGCCCCGCTTGTATTGAATTCATCAAAAGCGAACTTTGGCTTAGTTTTTTTTAAGCAGGCTAAAATAATAAGTCGACCACTGTGACATTCTCTGGGCTCGGGCCATTTTTCATAACGCAGCTGATACGCTTTTGTGCAGCTTAGGCGACGAAACGGATGAATAAGGAGAAAAGTCCGCTGAAATAAGCTGGCAGTCGTTGTCATGGCTAAAAAGTTATCTGGCGGGGAGGTGGACACGCAAGGGCTGTGCGGCTCGCGAGCCCTGGGTAACACGGCCGCGAGCGCCGGCCGGCCGGCCGGGCCTTGAACAAGAGGTGCGCGAGGCCCTGAGAGAGCCTGGGCCGCACAGCTCGCGCCTGCGGTCCCCGTGTCCAGAGCGCGCGGACACGCCGCAGTCCGGACACCGCACGTGCCCGGTGAGTCTGCAAAGCAAGGCTCCTTCGCTGTTCAAATCAGCCGCGGGAGGAGAGAGCGTTTCACCCTAAAAGTCTGTTCGTCTCAAACCAAGACAGCTGGGCCGGCTACACGCAAGACAGCAAACGGGGGTAAGTTTGCTCTGCTTTTAATACCGGCTTCAGTGCGGTAACATGCATGCTTCTCCACATACTGCGAGGCATGAAGCATGTTCCATGTGTACGTAGAACCATACCGCGTTCTGTGTAGAAACCTACATATCTGGAGGGTTGTGTGTGCATGTGAGCACACAAATCGTACTAAAGAAACCACACTCACATGGACATACACAGACGGACATGCGATCTGACAAACAACGAGACATACAGAAGACACACATGCGCAGACACGAACAAAGATGCCGAGGCACAGGTATGCACAGATATGTTCCCACATGGTTATGTGCACATACTCGGATACACCCACAGTCAAAAGTGCATATAAGCACACACCTTAACATATGCACCTCAAATAAACACACGTGCACACACGTAGACGTTGGCACACAAGCACACACACAAATATAAAGCATATATATGCACCAAGACCTATAAAGATTCACATACATGCACACAAACACAGACGCACACACACTCAAATACATGCACACACACACACAGACTCAGATAAATGCACACGCACAGACACAGATACATGCACACAGATACACACACAACACAAGCACACACACAGGCTCAGGTACATGAGCAAACACACACAGCACACATGCGCATACACACACGCACACACACTCAAATACATGGACACATGCACAGACAGATAAATGCACACAAACAGATTCAGAAACATGCACACAGATACACACAACACACACACGCATACACACACTCAAATACATGCACACACACACAGAATCAGATAAATGCACACACATAGACTCAGATACATGCACACAGACACACACTCAACACACACACACAGGCTCAGATACATGAATATACACACAATCACGCGCATACGCACACAACACACACACTTGACAGTCGTGCCCTGTAATTGGTCTGCGTCTCTCTTAGGTGGACCCCAGGTAAGACTGCAATGCACGTAAAACCACAAACTCAATTAACTGTGGGGTAGTTGTCCACAAGTCAACAGCTCACGTCCTCGAGCTCATGAAAGCAAGCCATTGGCTCGCAAAACGACTATTGATTCAGAGAAAAAGCCCTGAAGGCGGAATAAGGGACGTGCAAGAGTAAAGCAGACACGCATTATCCTAACCGCTGACTCCTTCCTCGAATCATATTTATTTTAATAGCTGTGACACTGTTGTGCTTCGAAATACCGTTGGGGAGTGTTGAAAATTGTGTTTGCACATTATTATCAAATATATCACGCTCATGCTGTTCTGCATGCATCTTCAGACATCTCCAATCGGTGCACATTCAAACAAATGCTCAACTTTAACAGCTCCTGGAAGCTTGCCCTGGCATCTGAAGCGCTATGAAAATTAATAAAGCAGTAACTATTGGTAGTTATAGATTTTTTTTATGAGGATGGTTTTATTTTAGTTGCTCCTGTGTCAGTGGTGTGGGGGGAGAATTGTGTATAATTTATCTTCAAATATGTGAAGCAGGGTGCATGGGGGAGGGGGCATATCTTATTGGAATGGGACATATGCCGCCACACTTCAGATGCAGTTTTCCCCAACAGTTATTCTATGAATAATTAGGTGAGGTTTGAAAACACACACACACACACACTGAGGTTTACACACACACACACACGCACGCACATACACACACACAATGAATAATGAGGATTGAAAGACACACACACAGTGAATAATGAGGTTTGAAACACATACACATACATCACACGCAAACACACGCGCACACGCACACACAAACACACACACGAACACACAATGAATAATGAGGTTTGAAACACACACACACAATGAATAATAAGGTTTGAAACACACACACATCACACAAAAACACACAGGCACACACACACAAACACACACGCAGACACAATGAATAATGAGGTTTGAAACACACAGACACACAAAGAATAATGAGGTTTGAAACACACACACACAATGAATAATGAAGTTTGAAACACACAGGCACACACACACACACAATGAATAATGAAGTTTGAAACACACAGGCACACACACACACAACCACACACACGCAGACACAATGAATAATGAGGTTTGAAACACACACAAAGAATAATGAGGTTTGAAACACACACAAAGAATAATGAGGTTTGAAACACACACACAATGAATAATGAAGTTTGAAACACACATGCACACACACACACACAATGAATAATGAAGTTTGAAACACACAGGCACACACACACACAACCACACACACGCAGACACAATGAACAATGAGGTTTGAAACACATGCACACACAATGAATAATGAGGTTTGAAACACACAAACACACGCACACACGCACACTATATCTATCTCTCCAATGGAATTGTCAGGTCTCTGAAGACGACCGAGGCTTCACGGTGTTTCACGCCCAGGCACGAGGGTCGTTGGTCCCTGGGTCGGACAGGCCATCGGCAGCCGTGGCGCCACCTCTCTGCCGCCTCGAGCATTGAACGTCCCTTTGCCCCGCCGGTCCGGTAGGTGAATCGGCGCAGAGTGGAACCGAGCTGTACTTGACCCCTGCCTTTATGAGCGCCTCAGTGTTTGCCTAAAACACAATCGGGCCTGACAAGAGAGCCTGCTACCGTGTGACACGGCCCATTCAACAGATAGATGTTCACCGCCGCACACCATCGCAGCCAGCTTAGGTATTTGTTCGAAAAACAGAAAAAAACGGCATAGATTAATGTCCGAAGGAGGGAGGAAGGGAGGGCTGCTTAAAAGAAAGGGTGGGAGTGTTTACATTTACTGCGTGTCTCGAGACATCTTTCCTGAAACATCATATGTCAGTGGCTCAAACAGAAGAACGAGGACAAAAAGTGTGAAATCAAAAGATTCCCACACGGTTCGCACTAATTATGTGGTGTGTGTGGCAAACATTTGGAACACAGCGATACTGTTCATAACTTGACAAACACAACGCACAGTTGCACAGAAACGCCCCATTAGGCAAGTGAAATTTCGAGTAAAGCAGAAATTTATTAGTTTTAGAAAATATTTACCATTATATTTTTAAAAAAACGCAATTTGCAGTGGACTATAATAATAAACACGCGCCACTGGTCTAAAATTCACAGGACGAACCCAAACAGAAGAAATGAGAAGGCGACAGGATTTTAGCCGAATATTCGTTTATAGCTTTTCGGATTGGGAAGCTAAATCTAGCTAGACTATCCGAAACATATCTTCTTTTTTCATGTTTCTTATTGCGGCTGAGATGTTAAAGAAAGCGAAAACAGGCGCCCTGAAAAATATTCTATCGTATTACGAGTGTTGCTTTGTTGAAACTTAAATATATATAATTTTAGAAAATAGAATATTCTTTACTTGTGATGCAGACATATAACATCAGAAACAAATGTAGATTACATGAAACTGATAAACGACTTTTTGTCCTTTTTAAAGTGATTCGCGAAACAAAACGAATATTCAGACACTGTAGGGAAAACGAATAGCGACGTGTGCCAACTATTCTGAAATTGTTTTAAATTCGTTGTCGAATCGGGCACTAACGTATTTTCTATTCCTGTTTCGTAAAATGTAAATTGTTACAACGGCGAGAGAAGGTGCTAATCGACGCGAGGTTTATTCATAAAAATACACCCAGGAGAGTTCGGTGCGGGTCCGGATCTGAAATTCTGCGAAAAAGAGGAAAGCCGTTCGGTTTAACGTTCGGATCGGTAATATTGTTACAGGAAAACAGAGTGCATATTAGGGCGAAGCAGTGTCCGTATTCCTAAAATCAGCCATTGAATAGTGGTGGTGGGGGATGGGGGGGGGGTAACTGTGGATGTTAGGGACACCACTAAATGCAATATTTGTGCCAGTTAATATTGTCCACAAATTGTAATCTGACATACACACACACAAACACACTTACGTGCACGCAGACGAATACACACACAAATACTAGCATGTACACACAAACACACAATTATACACGTGCAGGCGCGCACACACGCGTGCGCAGGACACCACACGAGCACACACACACTGGACGTGTTGCTGAAGTCGTTCAAGGTGCTTAATAATACACTCTCTAATACCATCAGTCCTTCTTGGGCTGGAGGATCAGACTTCAGCCATAGAAGGGATTTAATTCGATTTAATGCGTGTAATTGAGTGCTTCTGTTTGCACCGTGATGTAATCAAGTTATCGGATGGCATCCGATCCAGGCGCGATGCCCACGGGGATTCATAGCTCGCGTGAAGCCTTGGGGTGTATATATAAATACATACACGGCTGATGACATGGCCACCGCGCGTGTGATCTGGTGTATCTGTAACTCACATTCACTTCTGAGCATTGACATTTGAACTCTGCACCTTCGCCCTGCCTTCTGGTTCCTTCAGCCTTGACTGACCAGTTTCAGCTGGTACCGTGTTGTTCGTGTCCCTTAACTGAGCTCCTCTGACGTAGTAGGTGTGCACAGGTGCCGTCCGGTGTTTGTCGGGGGCGCGCCCTCACACATAGTATGCTAGTGCTCAGTGTTTAACTTGTTAAAAAAATAATGCAGGGGCCCAAATGTGTTTAGGAACCCGCTGCTGAGGGTGCTTAGCGCCTGAGCTGAGTAGCAGTAGCGCTGCTAAGTCTTGATTGCACCTCATGGCTCTTTCTCCCAACACCCCACAGTTCCTGTCTCTTTATCTCACAGTTTCAGGTTGTCATCGCAGCTTTCTACCTTTGTTGCTATTTCCCTACCTTTCACCAGACCCCTCTCTCTCTCTCTCTCTCTCTCTCTCGCTCTCTCTCTCACTAGCGCCCACCCTCTCTCTCTCTTTCCTAACTACCCCCTCTCTCCCCCTCTCTCCTTCTCTCTCTCTCCCTCTCTCTCTCTCCCTCTCTCACTAGCGCCCCCCTCTCTCTCCTAACCCCTCTCTCTCTCGCTCTCTCTCTCACTAGCGCCCACCCTCTCTCTCTCTTTCCTAACTACCCTCTCTCTCCCCCTCTCTCCTTCTCTCTCTCTCCCTCTCTCTCTCTCTCTCTCTCTCGCTAGCGCCCACCCTCTCTCTCTCTTTCCTAACTACCCCCTCTCTCCCCCTCTCTCCTTCTCTCTCTCTCTCTCTCTCTCTCTCTCTCTCGCTCTCTCTCTCACTCAGCGCCCACCCTCTCTCTCTCTTTCCTAACTACCCCTCTCTCCCCCTCTCTCTCTCCTCTCTCTCTCTCCCTCTCCCTCTCTCTCTCGCTCTCTCTCTCTCTAGCGCCCACCCTCTCTCTCTCTTTCCTAACTACCCCCTCTCCCCCCCTCTCTCCTTCTCTCTCTCTCTCCCTCTCTCTCTCTCTCGCTCTCTCTCTCACTAGCGCCCACCCTCTCTCTCTCTTTCCTAACTACCCCCTCTCCCCCCTCTCTCCTTCTCTCTCTCTCCCTCTCTCTCTCTCTCTCTCGCTCTCTCTCTCACTAGCGCCCACCCTCTCTCTCTCTTTCCTAACTACCCCCTCTCCCCCCTCTCCTCCTCTCTCTCTCTCTCTCCCTCTCTCTCTCCTCGCTCTCTCTCTCACTAGCGCCCACCCTCTCTCTCTTTCCTAACTACCCCTCTCCCCCTCTCTCTCTCTCTCTCTCTCTCCCTCTCCCTCTCTCTCTCTCTCCCTCTCTCACTAGCGCCCACCCTCTCTCTCCTTCCTAACTACCCCCTCTCCCCCCCTCTCTCCTTCTCTCTCTCTCTCCTCTCTCTCTCTCTCGCTCTCTCTCTCACTAGCGCCCCGCCCTCTCTCTCTCTTTCCTAACTACCCCTCTCCCCCTCTCTCTCCTTCTCTCTCTCTCTCTCTCTCTCTCTCTCTCTCGCTCTCTCTCTCTCACTAGCGCCCACCCTCTCTCTCTCTTTCCTAACTACCCCTCTCCCCCTCTCTCCTTCTCTCTCTCTCCCCTCTCTCTCTCTCCTCTCTCACTAGCGCCCACCCTCTCTCTCCTTCCTAACTACCCCCCTCTCTCCCCCTCTCTCCTTCTCTCTCTCTCTCCCTCTCTCTCTCTCTCTCTCCCTCTCTCACTAGCGCCCACCCTCTCTCTCCTTCCTAACTACCCCCTCTCTCTCCCCTCTCTCTCTCTCTCTCTCTCTCTCCCTCTCTCTCTCTCTCGCTCTCTCTCTCACTAGCGCCCACCCTCTCTCTCTCTCTTCCTAACTACCCCCCTCTCCCCCTCTCTCCTTCTCTCTCTCTCCCTCTCTCTCTCTCTCTCTCTCTCTCTCTCACTAGCGCCCACCCTCTCTCTCTCTTTCCTAACTACCCCCTCTCCCCCCTCTCTCCTTCTCTCTCTCTCCCTCTCTCTCTCTCCCTCTCTCACTAGCGCCCACCCTCTCTCTCCTTCCTAACTACCCCCCTCTCCCCCTCTCTCCTTCTCTCTCTCTCTCCCTCTCCCTCTCTCTCTCTCCCTCTCTCACTAGCGCCCACCCTCTCTCTCCTTCCTAACTACCCCCCTCTCTCCCCCTCTCTCCTTCTCTCTCTCTCTCCCTCTCTCTCTCTCTCGCTCTCTCTCTCACTAGCGCCCACCCTCTCTCTCTCTTTCCTAACTACCCCCTCTCCCCCTCTCCTTCTCTCTCTCTCCTCTCCCTCCTCTCTCTCTCCCTCTCTCACTAGCGCCCACCCTCTCTCTCTCCTTCCTAACTACCCCCTCTCTCTTCTCTCTCTCTCTCTCTCCTCTCTCTCTCTCCCTCTCTCACTAGCGCCCACCCTCTCTCTCCTTCCTAACTACCCCCTCTCTCCCCTCTCTCTCCTTCTCTCTCTCTCTCTCTCTCTCTCTCTCTCTCTCCTCTCTCACTAGCGCCCACCCTCTCTCTCTTTCCTAACTACCCCTCTCTCCTCCTCTCTCCTTCTTCTCTTTCCCTCTCCCTCTCTCTCTCTCCCTCTCTCACTAGCCCCCCCCCTCTCTCTCTCCTAACCCCTCTCTCCCTAACTCCCTCTGTCTCTCCCTCCTGCAACCAGCGGCAGACATTAAGCACAGCCCTGGTGAGTGCACATTGCGCCGAGCACACATCGTTTTTTGTGATACTATCCCAAAAAAGAAAAAAAAAAAACTCCTTGCAAACATCTGGCTACAGCAAGAACCTGCCCCCCAGCAGGTACATCTCAAATGTACAAACACAGGGTCAAACGTTCACTCCCACAGCAACAGGCACACTTGTGCACTTCTCAAGGAGTCTGCGTTTGGCTGTTTGTTTTCATGCATCATTATAATGAATACGTTGCTTTCTTTGCATTATATACCACCCACCTACATAGTCATTTCGAGGCACCTATATAGACTTTTGAGGCATTTTTAGAAAAGGCACTGCATGGTACAGGAAGTAAATTACCATTGGACAATACACAAAGCATTTAAATATGTATTTGTCCATAGTCTGCTGCCCTATTTGTTAAAGGGGGATTGTTAGGGGACTGCTGCCCTGTGATTGTAGAAAGGTCTTGTCTAGTGCCTGCCTAGGGTTTCGCTGACTTTAAATACAGCATGAACTATTCTTTTTAGGACAGCAGATAAAATGTACCTGGGTTGCTGCTGCTGCTGCTGCACTTACTTCCCTAATTCTCGTGAATGATGCTGTGCCCATTTCTTGTTCATGAGTATGATCAGCGCCTCCAAAAGGATGAGTGAGTGAGTGTCCTGGGCTCCCCCTTGCTGCCCCTCCTTACTCTTTCACACAAAGATGCAGCCCCTTCTCCAAAGCCAGTGCTTGATTTGTACTTTAACAAGTGCCTAGCGCTTTTTAGAAGCTTACGGCTGACTCTGTCAATGGCCAGGGTTCCGAATAACAATGCGGAGTAGTCTTGGCTCCAAACCATGTCTCTTTAATCCACCACCATAAACTCCCTCCCTCTTTAGCTTAGTCTTTCGGGTTCCTGTTTTTCCAACTTTCTTGTCCTCCTTGTTCCCCCCTAGTGTGTTTTTCTCTCTCTTGCTATGGGTGGAAGTGTGATGAGGCAAAATAAGTGTCAGTGGGCCCCACCTGGCAACCACCGGCTCAAATTAAGCACTATCCCTTGTTCCATCCCACTTCGGACTCTACCTCAGGTGCATCTTGGTCTCTAAACAGGAGAACCTGACAGGGGAGCCTTCTGACTAACAGCACCTAACCTGCTATCCCTCTACCAGTGTTAACCCCTCTATACTTACTGGGGTCTGTGTGCACACTGAATCGCACCCACCGTCACAATGCTAGTTCCCTTGGGAACCTAACAGTTCAAAACACAAGCACAGGTGCACCACACATCCACTTTGAAGAGCAATTATATAGTCCATATCCAATAAAGGTGTTCTTCAAACTTTCTCTTTGTATTCCATTTCCAGTAGATTAAAAACGAAGTCAAAATTTATAACTCGTTCTGCTTCACATTGTTGCTGCCACGACTCTTGGTACTTCTATTATGACAGCCTTATTTCGGCTGCTGGTTGTTTGCTCACTCAATATAATATTTACTTGACGTGACAGAATTTGGGACGTTTTTCTCCTCCTTGTCGTGGCCTTGGGTAAGATGCCTCATGTAATCCTGTAGGCTGATATCATTTAGGCTCTTATTAGCCTGGTGTAGCTGTTCCTCCAGCTTGTGGGCTTTTTTGCATACTCTTGATGCACTCGTTCTAGTACTATGAACTAGCACTCTTGGATGCTATCTAACTATAAATTGGAAAGTTTGGATGTGAGCCCATGTGCCCACTGATCCTCCTACTAGCCATCAGTGGCATATCCTTTCATCTCTATATGGTCTTGATATAGACGGTGTATATATTATCGATATTGTATAAGACTTGACGAGGAACGATTTACAAGCAACGAAGACGGCTACTTACTAGCCTCTGGAGGGGATTGATCCACTTTGCATCTTGGTCTCTATTTATGTTAATCTATTGCCCTACCTCAGTCTCCCTTCTCTTTCACTACCTCTCTTTCACCCACAGCCCTCTCTCTCACACATACACTCCTTTCACTGTTTCTCTCTCAACGCCACTCTCCCTCACACACACACAATCACCTTCTGTCATCTTCTCTTTGCCTAACTACTAGCTCACTCTTCACTCTTTCCTTCTCTCTCTCATGAGCTCCCGCTGATGCCCTTTCTCTCTCACACTGTTCCTTTCGTATTCTCCCTTCCTTAGATCTGCCTGTCGCTCTCTTTCTCTAGCTCTGTGTCTTTTCCTCTATCTCGTTCAGTCTCCGCCCCTGCTCCTTTTCTTTCTTGTGCTACTCCTCATATTCGTTTCTCGCCAGCCCTACAATTCCTCTCCATAGTTTAGTTTCCTCTCAGTGCATCCATCTCAACCGTCTCTCGTTCTGTAACTATGTCTCTCTTTCACTTTACCTTCTTACCTCACTTTCTTCTTCCTTGGCTCCTCACTTGGCACACTCTCCGTAAACCTTTGATTCATACCTGTTTTCCCTTCATCTTTCATCTCCTATAACTCCCTTTACTCTCACCTCTTCCAGTTTTCTTCCTGTCTTTCTTGTCCCCCATTCATATCTATCTATCTATCTATCTATCTATCTATCTATCTATCTATCTATCTATCTATCTATCGATCATCGATCGATCGATCTATCTATCGATCATCGATCGATCCATCTATTTATCTATCTAGCTGTCTGTCTGTCTATTTATCTATCTGTCTATTTATCTATCTAGCTGTCTGTCTGTCTGTCTGTCGATCTATCCATCTGTCTGCCCCTTTGTTTGTCCGTGGATCAACCATCCATCCACCTGTCTATATACCTAACACAGCCACCGTTATGGGTCTGTCATTAAAAAAAGGATTTATGATATTAGACCAAATGGACATTCAGGACATGCTTCAGTTTTTGTTACATCCTGGGTTCGAATCGAAAGTTTGGAAGCCACCGGATCAGAACGACACTTTGGTGTGAGCATTTGCTTTCCTATTAAATATTACACTTGGGGTCATTCTTCCGGGGCAGCGCCAGATTTGTTCACAGGGACGAGCAGATTGGGAACTCGTGCAAGTAAAGAAAGTGGCCCTGATATCAAAGAGCTTCTGCCTTTAGAGAGATCAAAGGGGCGTCTGGGTGGCCTGGGAGGTGCACTCCAGAAGGATGGGCCCACAGCTGAGTAAGCGCCCCCGCCACATCCCAAATGGGAAAAACATGGCCAGGAAGAGCGCAGATTCCTGTCACAGATGGAAAGCACGCGTGTATCTCGGGTGTCACCGTGCATGCTACATATCAGACGCTTTCTTCGAAGTCAGCCTTGTATCTTCCATGTCACATGTGTGCCCTGGATGTCAGACGTGCATGTTACATGCACAGATAAAAACCACATATAAATCTCGCATGTCACCGTGTATCTTACATATCAGACGCTTTCTTCGAAGTCAGCCTTGTATCTTCCATGTCACATGTGTGCCCTGGATGTCAGACGTGCATGTTACATGGCACATATAAAAACCACATATAAATCTCGCATGTCACCGTGTATCTTACATAGCATACGCTTTCTTCTAAGTCAGCCTTGTATCTTCCATGTCACATATGTGCCCTGGATGTCCGATGTGTACATTAGGTGACAACGCATATATCAAAGATGCAAAGCATGTATATACCTCTGACGTCACAGTGTATCTTGCATATCAGACCTCTCTTGGAAGTCGGCCATGTATCTTAGATGTCACATATGTGCCCTAGATGTCAGATGTGCATATTACATGGCGCAGATAAAATGCACATATATATCTTATGTCATCGTGTATCTTACATATCAGACGCCTCTTGGAAGTCAGCCATGTGTCTTAGATGTCACATATGTGCCCTAGATGTCAGATGTGTATATTACATGGCACACATGGATCAAAGAAGAAAAGCATGCAAATATTTCAGATGTCGTCGCGTATCTTACATATCAGACGCTTCTTGGAAGTCAGGCATGTGTCTTAGATGTCAGATATGTTCCCTGGATGTCAGATGTGCATATTACATGGCTAAGATGAAAAGCATATTTATATCTCGTATGTCACTGTGTATCTTACATTTCAGATGTTTCTTGGGGGTCAGGCATGTGTCTTAGATGTCACATATGTGTCCTAGATGTCATATGTGCATATTACATGGCTCAGTTGAAAAGCATGTATATATATCGGATGTTATCATGTATCTTACATATCAGACGCTTCTTGGAAGTCAGCCATGTGTCTTAGATGTCACATATGTGCCCTAGATGTTAGATGTGTATATTACATGGCAGAGATGAAAAGCAGGTATGTATTTCGGATGTCACCGTCTATCTTACATATCAGACGTGTGTCTAAAATTTCACGTATGTGCCCTAGATGTCAAATATGTATAATTGGATGGCACAGATGAAAAACATGTATATATCTCAGTTGCCACCATGTATTTTGTATACCAGACGCCTCTTGGAAGTCAGCCATGTGTCTTAGATGTCACCTATGTGCCATAGATGTCAGATGTGTATATTACATGGCACACATGTATCAAGGATGAAAAGCATGCAAATATCTCAGATGTAATAGTGTATTTACATATCAGTCTGTTCTTGGAAGTCAGCCATGTGTCTTAGATGTTACATACGTGCCCTGGATGTCAGATGTGTATATTAAATGGCAGAGATGAAAAGCACGTATTTATCTCGGATGTCACCGTGTATCTTACATATCAAATGCCTCTTGGAGGTCAAGAATGTATGTCAGATGCGAGGCTTGTATCTTGGGTGTCATGTCATTAGTGCATCTGAGCTTAGAAACCAGTTATGTGAACTTACATGTCGGACAATCATATTGAATGTCAGACGTGCATATTGAATGTCAGATAAACATATTAACTCAGATAGCAAACACCGATCTTGGATGTGATACGGGTATCTCAGGTGTCCGGCATGTATTTTAGACAACATGCACCGTAGATGTCAGATTTGTATGTTAGATGTCACACATGTCAGGCACGCGTGCATGTAAGGGCTAAGCATGTATTGTCTATGTCAGACATGACTCTTGGATGTTAACCATGTATTTAGATATCGGCCGAGTGTGGTTGAAGTCAGATGTGTACCTTGGATGTCAGGAATGTGTTTTAGTTGTTAGATGTGTATCCGATCATTAAAAATGTGTATTTTATAAGGTGTTCATGTAGGTTGCATGACAGCCAGATATCTAAGAAGCCAAGCATGTATTTTAAATGGCGGGCATGCATCTTGTGTGTCAGGCTTTTATCTATGATGTCGCTCAATCATAGGAGAATAAAGACGTACATTGTAGAAGGCGATCGTGCACCTTACATGTCAGGCATGTACTATAGATGTCAGGCATGTATTATGGATGCCGGGTGTCTAGTTCCCTCGGGTACCAAACATCTATCTTGGGAGTAATAGGTATATCTCTGAAGCCAGTGGCGTATTATAGAGGCCAGGCATATACTATGGGATCTTACTTTACCTTAGATATCAGACACATTTCACAGATGCCACGCAGGTGTACCTCTTAAGTGTAAGCATATGCCAGACATGTCTCTTGCATGTCACCCATGTATGTTAGCCATCACGCATATTTCTTAGAAGTCAGACTTGTATCTTGGTCGCTAGGCGTGTATCTGTCTGAGCTTTAAAGACGTGACTTTGAAGTCAGTTTTTACTCTGTATGTCAGGCATGTTTCCATGTTTCCATGCATGTATTTTAGATGTTTTTCGTGTTTCTGAGATTGCAGCTCAGTATTGTAGAAGCAAGGCGCTTATACTTGAAATCAGACATACAATATCCTTGTTCCAGGCGTAATACATGTATCTCAGATGTCCTGCATGTTTGTTAGATATCACACATGAACCGTATATGTCAGATTTGTATATTAGATTTCAGACAAGTACTACAGTCTTCAGGCATAGTTAAATTTTAGAGGCAAGCATAAATGTATAGGTCAGTATGTTTATTGGATATTAAGCATGTATCTTTGATATATCTGATATATATCTGATATTTGATATATCTGATATATGTACCTTAGATGTCAGGTGCGAAGCTTAGATATCAGGTATGTATTTTAAATATAAATTTCACGGGTTTTCGGGTACCAAATATCTCCCTTAAATGTCAGACGAGGATCTCAGCTTTCAGCCATGTATTTTCGATGTCAGGCGTGCATTAAAGATTAAAGAGGTGTGCAATACATTCCAATCATGTACCATAGCTGGCAGACGTGTATCATGCATGTGAGATTCGATTTCAGGCGTATGTTTAGCTCGGGTGCCAGATATCTCTCTTAGATCCAACCCTTGTATCTCAGATCTCTGGCATAACGTGTAGACGTTGCGCATGTAACACAGATGTCAGGTTTGTGTATCTTAGTTTTAACATGCTTTATATATGTCGGACATTTCCCTTGGATGTCAAGCCTGTGGCTTGTATGTCCGCCTCCCATCTTCAGTGTGAATCGGAGTTTAAACTCGTATATTTTTGGGAGGCCCGGTTTAGATGTCAGACATATGCTTATCGCTAAGATTACAGAAATGTGTATCAGGTGCCAGGCGTGTAGGTTATATGTCAAATGTGCATTTTGATGGCAGCTCTCTTCGTTAGGCGTTAGAAGTATATGTACCTTAGTTAAATAAATGTACCTTGAGTGTCAGGCATGTAACTCAGATGATGGGCTTATATCTTAGAGATAAGATTCGTATCATAGACACCAGGCATGTACAGCGGATATCAGATGTGTGTCTTAGACATCAGACATAAAGAGTGCTTATCAGATACGTATCAGAGATATACACCAGACATGTACAGTAGATATCGGATGTGTATCTTAGACATCAGACATATAAACACTGGTTATCAGATTCGTATCTTAGATATTAGACAAGTACTAAAGATAATCAGAATTGTATTTCAGATATCAAACATATGCAGTTTACATTAAATGTGTATCTTAGCTATCAGACATGTACAGCGGATATCAGATGTGTATCTTAGCTATCAGACATGTACAGCGGATATCAGATGTGTATCTTAGATTTCAGACATGTACAGCGGATATCAGATGTGTATCTTAGCTATCAGACATGTACAGCGGATATCAGATGTGTATCTTAGCTATCAGACATGTACAGCGGATATCAGATGTGTATCTTAGATATCAGATATATAAACGGTGGTTATGAGATTCAGTATCTTACATATTAAACAACTAATATCGATAATCACGTGTAATTTAGATAACAGACTTGTGTAGTTTATATTAAATATGTATCTTAGCTGTGAGACATGTACAGTAGATATCAGATGTGTATCTGAGATATCAGACATATAAACAGTAGTTATCAGATTTGCATCTTAGATATTAGACACGTACTATCGATAATCCCGTGTGTATTTTAGATATCAGATTTGTGCAGTTTATATTAAATATGTATCTTATCTGTCAGACATAAACAGCAGATATCAGATGTGTATCTTGGAAATCAGCGAAATAAACATCAGTTATCAGATTTATATCTTAGATAATAGACAATTACTATCGATAATCACGTCTGTATTTTAGATATCAGATTTGTGCAGTTTATATTAAATGTGTATCTTATCCGTCAGACATGTACAGTAGTTATCAGATTTGTGTTTTATGTATCAGACATCTACTTAGATATTAGATTAGTATCTCACATATCACCCATGCACCACAGATATCAGGTTTCTATCTTAGATACCATAGATGTACCTTGGATATCAGATTAGTATTTGAGATATCAGATATGTACTTTACAGATCAGATGTATATCTTGGATGCCCGACATATACCCAAAATATTATATCTTCATCTTAGATATCAGGCATGCCTGGTTGACTCTAGGTTAGTATCTCAGATTTTAGACAGGTACTGTAGACACCTTGTTAGTATCTCAGATATTAGACATGTACTGTAGACACTAGGTTAGTATCTCAGATATTAGACATGTACTGTAGATACCTTGTTAGTATCTCAGATATTAGACATGTACAGTAGACGCCAGGTTAGAGTCTCAGATATTAGACATGTACTGTAGACACTAGGTTAGAGACTCAGATATTAGACATGTACTGTAGACACTAGGTTAGTATCTCAGATATTAGACATGTACAGTAGACGCCAGGTTAGAGTCTCAGATATTAGACTTGTACTGTAGACGCCAGGTTAGAGACTCAGATATTAGACATGTACTGTAGACACTAGGTTAGTATCTCAGATATTAGACATGTACTGTAGACGCCAGGTTAGAGTCTCAGATATTAGACATGTACTGTAGACACTAGGTTAGTATCTCAGATATTAGACATTTACAATATACACCCTGTTAGTATCTCAGATATTAGACATGTACTGTAGACACCCCGTTAGTATCTCAGATATTAGACATGTACTGTAGACACCCCGTTAGTATCTCAGATATTAGACATTTACAATAGACACCCCGTTAGTATCTCAGATATTAGACATGTACTGTAGACACCCTGTTAGTATCTCAGATATTAGACATGTACTGTAGACACCCCGTTAGTATCTCAGATATTAGACATGTACTGTAGACACCCCGTTAGTATCTCAGATATTAGACATGTACTGTAGACACCTTGTTAGTATCTCAGATATTAGACATTTACAATAGACACCCCGTTAGTATCTCAGATATTAGACATGTACTGTAGACACCCCGTTAGTATCTCAGATATTAGACATGTACTGTAGACACCCTGCTAGTATCTCAGATATTAGACATGTACTGTAGACACCTTGTTAGTATCTCAGATATTAGACATTTACAATAGACACCCCGTTAGTATCTCAGATATTAGACATGTACTGTAGACACCCTGTTAGTATCTCAGATATTAGACATGTACTGTAGACACCTTGTTAGTATCTCAGATATTAGACATGTACTGTAGACGCCAGGTTAGAGTCTCAGATATTAGACATTTACAATAGACACCCCGTTAGTATTTCAGATATTAGACATGTACTGTAGACACCCCGTTAGTATCTCAGATATTAGACATGTACTGTAGACACCCAGTTAGTATCTCAGATATTAGACTTCTAGTTTAGATATCACGTTTGTATCTCAGAGATCAGACATGTTTCAAAGACGCCAAGCGTGTGTCTTAGATGCCATGTCTATTTCATGAATGTAATATGTGTGTCCCTTTATCACTGCTTAAATCATAAATAAGAATCCCCATCAAAATAATATCGTGCATTCATATAATAGGATTTAGGACAACAGTATACATGTTAAACTCCCCAAGTCAGTATGGCTCGTTCGTGTTTGTTTTAGTTTAGACACCAAATAGTCATGTGAATGACCCATCGAGTCATTTACGTCCCCTCGGATGTAGCGGATGGAAGGATGAATGTTTCACATCCTCGGCTGTCCAGGCACATGGTTCTCGCAGGCAGATTAGATGCACGTGTCTTCTTTTACTCTACGCACCCTTTTCTGTAAGGCGCCTTGAAACTGGCTGCTGTATGAAGGGTCTCATAGCGGCTCCATTTATTATTATAGCGCTCAGTGACCACATCGGCGGTGCAATGGGCCTTGAAGCCCGAGCTTCACACGTTCTTGGTGCTTAATGAGGGCAGGCCAGTGTGGGATTTCTTAGAAGTGGAGATGGACTGAAGTTTGCATTTGATTCAAAACGGGTTATAAACAAGGCGGTGCGTTTACAAACATAGAACGGAAAATTTAAGCGCTACTTTTAAACCTCTCAAATGCAGACAGGCCCGAAAGCTGTAAAATGTTGCAGCTCACCTAGGTATGAAACGTCTTATGACAGCAAACGCGCTTCGAGGGTTTGACACGGAGCATGGGCGCTATACCACACATGCCGCCGCTTCTACCTGAGACGCCTATTGTCTACCTAGCTGCACAATGGCAACTTCTTCAAATAGGAACCTAGGGTGTGGCAGGATGATGCATTAGTCACCCCAGTTTAGGTTATATGGGAACAACTTAGTAGTGAGAAGACTAACCAGGTCATGGATTACTAACAGCTGATGCAAAGGTGAGCCCCAAGTTCTATGGGGCTGGTAGGCTTTTCTCAAAAGAGTAGGCCTGCACAGAGCCATCCCATATCGAAAATCTAGTATAGGGGTTGGGGTTTATTTATATAAGTGAGTATGTGTATTATCCTAATTTTAAACTGACTGATGTCAGATAGGTAATATACCTGCAGTGGGAGTATGTCAAAACCTTTAGCAGTGGTAAATGATTATTTTTAAGGTGGCTCTATTTAATGCCCCCTTCCTTTGAACGCTCATTTTGGATCTTTTCAGAGATTGTAGGGACAACTACTTCGCCTCATGTTCTGTTGTGAAAAGTTAAGGCAGTGACTCCTTGCACCTTCCCCTACTGCTTGAAAACTGTTGTAGTGTTCTTCATTTCCCAGCAGCTGGTGGTAACTAGTCACCATATGTAGCAATATGAATGCCTGATTAATGCTTGACAATTAGTTTTATCCGGCCTCTTGGACCAAGGGAGAAAGGCTGATTGCAATTGGGGGAAAAACAAAAGTTAATGTCAGCTTTTTTTGCATAATAGATACAGGTAGGCGTATGCATTTGTTAAAACTCCATCCGTCATGAATGTTTAAAAGATGTCACGCTTTTCCAAATATGCTTGTCACGGGTTGACACCTCCATAAAACTGTTTTCTTAATACAGTGGTAAACTTTTAACTTTAAATTTACTTTATTCAGATTGAACAATAATCCATAAAAGCATACAAACCAATCAAGCATTACTTCCATATAATACAATAAATAAGAACAAATACAATGAATCAATTACCCACAAAAAACGCCGTAGCTACAATAAAATCATAAAAACCATATCAACATCGATCTTAAAAACATTCTAAAAAACAGATACAATTATCCTAAACATGATGCCAATATCCCCGGGCACTCCTCCAAGTCAGCATTATGGTACCTTTTATTGAACTAAATTATTATTGCCCTAAAAGAAACCCATCACTATGGTTCACAAAGTGAATAAACTCATATTTTCCCTAACTTTATCGCCAATTATCGATTAACCAGCCAGGGTGTAACAGCCTCAAAGGGGAGAGCGGTTGTTTTTTCCCAATCTCAACGCACCTGACAAAAAACAGGCCACACTACAATGAACTGCAGGAGACTGCAGCATCTGTAAGTGAATCAGAGTGGGTTTGACCTGGAAAAACCCTTTTCCACTGAGTAATGGTAGGATGTAATAGTGCCTTAGGGCCCTGTAGTAAAATGTGTTTTAAACAAGCACTGCCTTGCATCCCACCAAGAACATAGAAGAGCACCAGACAAAAATGTTTGGTCATCCAGCCATCGTGCTTCAAAATAAAGAAAGTGACACTCGAGGTCACCACATACAGAAACAAAAGTCAACGAAAGAGCTAACTCGAAATGAAACTTTAATTACAGTGGGTACTTTAGAACACACATTCAAGCGCACTTATTTCAGAGTAAGATTCAGAAGAAGCAATGAGAGATGTGGAGGGAAGAAAGACAGCAACAGAGAGGATGAGAAAAAAGTGGGACAAGTAAGGCAAAGGTTGAAATAGAAGAAGTCAGAGAAAGAGGTGTGTAGCTAGATAGATACACAGATAGATAGATAGATAGATAGATAGATAGATTGATCGATAGATAGATAGATAGATAGATCGACTGACCTATTGATCGATCAATCGATAGATAGATAGATAGATAGATAGATAGATAGATCGCTCGATAGATAGATAGATACTGTGAGTGCGATACAGTAAGAACGAGGGAGAACAAAGACACAAAATGCATGATGAAGAAAAGCCAGAATGAAAGAGAAAGATGGATAAATGGGAAGAGGACAGAGAGTATATTTATGGAGTGTATGATAAAAAGAAGAAATATGAAGTACCTTTGAGAGAGATGGGTGTTAAATATGCCCACTGAGACGAATATTAAGAAAGAGAAAGCAATGCGCTGAAGAGAAGGATGGACTTATACTGACAGTGAGAGAGATGAAACGGAGGGAAATTGGGAGGCCTAATGATGGTGAAGGGAGAGGTACAAACTGGGTAGCAAGGGTGAGAGAAAAAACCACAGAGAAAAACAGACAGAGTTAGAGAGAGAGGTGATAAATGGGAAAGAGCAAAAAGATTGAAAAAATAAAAGGGAATGAGTGGGATACAGGGAGATATAAGAAGGATGAGAAGCAGAGAGAAATGGAAGAAATTAGGGCAGGAGTTAAAAAGATACTGAGAGGGATGGTGGGGGCAAGTGAGACAGTTCGAGGACTGGAGAGAGAGTACAATAGAAGGATTGAGAAAGGATGACTAAAGTCAAAGAACGAAAGAATAGTGTGTGAGAAACGCAAGCAAGGCAAAAACGAGAGAAAGGAATACAGTGAGCAAAAGCTAGAGAGAGAGAACGAGAGATAGAGAGATATAGAGAGAGAGGGAAAGAGAAAGAGAAAGGTTTAGGACAGAGCATGATAGAAGCCAGAGGACACCACACACAACTACAGACTCTCGGATGGACTGCCTCTTGTTGCAAAACTCACCACACTGAGCAGTGGAAGCCGCCTCATCAAAACCCTAGAGAACCACAGAGACCTTGATGAGCCAAGCTTCAAGAGATAACTACAAGGCACACTAAAAGATGTACAGCATGGCCAAGATACAATGCTGATCTACAAGGCGCAAGAAAAGTACACATGTAAATCGGAGAATACCTTTGAAATGGAGAAATGAGTACATACACGGGAGGAGGGTAAATAATGTAAACATCACAGAATGGGATATTTACAAAGGCATTGCTCAAACTCCCAGGAAGTCAGGAAAATATCACAACTTGTTTTCGACCAGATCCACACCGCTGACAAGCTGCACAAACTGCAAAGTGTAATACAAAGTTTTTAAAATCACCCACAAATCCCAGGAAAAGTAACAGATATACACCAACGAGTAAAAGTTTCAAATGAGGCAAAGACCCTTGCTTAGGTACAATGATTTATACTAGGTGCTTACAATATCATCAGCGTACATTAAGGAATGTTGAAAATATTCAACCTGGAAATCAGCTGCAGATATTTCTCCAAACACAAAATGCATGGCTTGTAAATCCTCTGCAGAGAGGTCTGTTACTGTTTGGGAGGGGTGAGATCTGGAGAACATCATTTCAGGCATAATATTTCAAAGTAAGTTTACTATTTAGAAAGTCAAAATACATGTTGGCTAAAATGTTCTAAGCGATTTTCGTAACTAAATAAAAAATACAATAGTAGGTGAGGGGGGTGGCAGAATCCTCATGAAATATATTCTCGAATTATTAAATTACAGAGAGCAAAATAAAAGCCCCACGAAAACAAAGTCACATCAGTCACTAGTGGGTCTGAACCAGAGCTCTAATCTCCTCTTTTTGTCTCAAATTTGTTGCTCTCAGGCAGTGACTCAAATTAGAGTGAAAACTCCTAATCAATTTCCTGTATCTCTTCACTGCATCTCTGTCTTCAATATCTTTCAAAGCAATTTAACAACAATCTGTTATGCTCTTCTGACTGCAATTTTATGCATAATATTGCTTTAAAGTATATCTGTTTTTGGTTGTGTTATTTTCTGCAATGGGCAATGCTTCATTTGTGCAGGTGTTTGCAGCGGTTAGATGTGGGCACTCATTTGTGGGAACCAGGACTTTTTTTCATCATCAGAATTTCACCCAGAGCAAAAGAGAAAGACAGAAAAAGGACAGGAAAATAGTGGCACAGCATGAAAAAGACCCTGCAAGTGTGAGATGAAGAGACTGGAATTGTAGGGTGGTGGAAGAAAGAAGAATGAGGTGCAATAAAGACTCGGAAGCCTATATAGTCACCCAACCCGGCTCTAGGCAGCATCAGCGGTGGGCTCCTGAGAAACAATTAAGGCCCCTGCACATATTTATTTATTTAACAAATGAAACGGTGGTTGCAGGTACTTAGAAACCTTACTTTACCTTCTGTGCCTACACATTATGAACAAACAAGTAAACAGATAATGTGATTTCTAGAGGCCTAAACTAAACAGTGAAATCTGCTAGGGGTAATCGTGGAGATGTTGAAGGAGGGAAAGAGATATGAATGAATGAATAACAGCCTGATATTCAAGCTAGCAAGCCACATTGTCAAGGTCAAGCCAAGAAGAGAAGTCTTTGGGGCATATTCACAAGTAGTTGCCGTTTAGCGGCACCTTTCTGCCGCTAATGGGCCTATCGCTAGGTATCGCCCGCTAACGCCGGATTTCCTATCGCCATTGCGCTGATGTTAGCGGCAGTTTTCACCGCCGTTCCCTGATACTGTCGCCATGTAGCGACGGCTTGTTAATACGCCGCTAACATGGCGATAGTTTTCAGGGTTAGGCGGCGATAAAAAAACTGCCGCTAACTGGCATTTGCGATAGGTATCGCCGGTCCTTGTGAATATGCCCCTTTGACTGTCTGAATCATTTTCTGGAAGTGGTTTTCTGGAGTTATAAGTACGCAAAAATTGACTAATTGACCTCACTTCCCCTAAGAACAACGACAACCGTCTGAGTCACAATAGCTACACAGAAATCTGTATACACAACACACACCCTGATTAAATAGTTCTGTGCCTAAACAAAAGAATCCAGCCTTATGTTGAATGCCAAGAAATCCTTCCATGTGGCCTGTTAGGTTTTTGGCATTCACTAGCCAAATGAACATATGAACCATACACACATTACTAAACAGATATTGCCATAGTATCAACAAAGTGAAACACTTTGGAGACTTCCAAAAGACAGGTGTCTTTTTGGGGTTGATAGATTATCTTCTTAAACCTCATCAAAGGTGGCTTTGGGAAAGATATTCAGTGTAATGAACAGAATGTGATTCTGGACAGAATGCAGTTAAATTGTGATTATTTCAAACTGGAGTGGGCGTTGAAAGGCTGCTTGAGTGTACATCAGGTGTTTACAGTTCCTGGTTAGTCATCTTAAAGAATCACCAAGCTCTGAGTTAGTACTAGAAGATGCATTGATTAGTTACCTATGCTATCCTTAGGTCTGCATTCCTTGTCTCAGCATTGCGAGGTCTGCAATAGAGACTTACTACGCTGCACATCACTCCAATATGTTGGGCCACAAGCCATGGATGCGTTGGCAATGAAAAAGTCATCGATTACACCTCATTACATGAAGACGTGAGAGATCTAAAGGCACGCGTCAACCTTTGCGAATCCATGTTGGATGTGTAGAGCATTTTACGCAGTAGTTATCTCTGTAATTCATGCTAATAAGATTATGCTAGTAAAGTTATACTCCAATTAAATGAGGCAGGGAGGAGGGGGTAAAGGTGGGAGTGAGAGAGCAGAGTTTGGAAAAGAGCAATACAAAATGAACTAGGCAGAGTGTTAAGGAGGAGGGTGAAGAGTCCAAAGTGGTAAAAGAGAACAAGAGAGATTAATTTGCACTTTGACTTCAACCATGAAAGCTTAACATTTTCTCTTGTGGGACACCTATTTGAACATTGTTGAGAAGGAAATATCATGCTTTATTTGATAAACATATAAACGTGGATGTCTGATATAAAACAAATATAGGAACAGCTGCACTCACACTCTCATGTATGATGTCTACAATACTATGATCTATGCAATATCACTATAGCTGATTTGTC
This sequence comes from Calotriton arnoldi, assembly GCA_963921515.1. Taxonomy (NCBI): domain Eukaryota; kingdom Metazoa; phylum Chordata; class Amphibia; order Caudata; family Salamandridae; genus Calotriton; species Calotriton arnoldi. Next base: position 16,068 of record CAWUFW010015443.1, on the reverse strand, counting down.
CATTGATTATATTAGTTGATGTCGCGTTCCAAAACAACATTTACAAGAGCGAAACAGTTTCTGACAATGTTATATTTGTCCAAATTCTTCTTTATAATTAACAGCTGACACTGTATGAGACACATTGTGGCAAATGTGGATTTTTCAAGCATACACATGTTCATATCTCCCAGACAGCAGTTCCACTTTTATTATAGTGAAAAATATGCATCGTTTTAATGAAATGAAAAGTTAATTAGTACATTTTATCAAACCGACAGGCAGCGCATCGATACAGTCTGCTGCTTCTATTACACAACAATGACATATGATATAAAAATGATAACTTGATTTTATATAGAACTTAATACAACATATCTGGCATTTCTAAGCACTATTAATAACAGCTTAATGGAACTTTTTTCACAACGTCATAAAAATGGAAGGATGAGTTGGTCTTGCCAAGAATCAAGCTAGTGAAAAAGAACATTTAACTCCCTATTATAGAATACATATTAAAATAGTTTAATATAATAGTTTTTGAGGCTTGTATAGAAATAATCTCCTTTACAAACAAAATTGTGTTCACATTCTTCGATTCCATGTAGGGGTGAGTGGATGTGTCATAACACCACTGAAATAATTGTGAATTGTATAAGTTAATTCGGTTGGAAGTGAGGAATTTCAGAGGTAAATAGGAGGGTAATGCATGCTCCGAATTTTTGGAATATTTGTACTTCGTCCATAAGTAGCAGGGCTGGCTTTGCCGTACTTGGACACAGCATTATGTCATACTTCAAGGTCCTCTTTACATCATCATTACTCCACAAATGTTGTTAGTCCAACAGAAAGATAAGAAAAATAGACACACAACTTTAAACTTGAATCAAAGTAAACTAGAATAGAACTACAGTACTATGCCTGTATCTACGTCACATACAACATAACTTTCTTTTGGGATTTTTGAAGAAGAGTCACTCAGAACATGTTAGAATGCTGACACATGTAGCGGCAGATTTAGCGACACTCTGAAGCGCTGAGAGGTTATGCACAGTGACTCAAAGTAGCACAAGGGGTTGATACAGTATTTACCTTCCAGTGCAAAACATTTTACGCTGGAAAGTAGTCCTTAAAACAGTACAAATAACACTTTATGCCTGATTGCGCTACCTTATCAAGGGTGCTTCCTGGGTGGTACATGGGTGTTCCCACGCTATCACCCACGTTTTTTGATGCAAAGCTGTACCTACTAAATTTGGGAGTGCTTAGCGCCAACAAATAACGCCTCATTAAGCTGGCACTAAAAAGAATTTATTTCATTTCTCCTTATTTTTCCCACTTTGCATGTGTGCTGCACTGTACATCGCACAGCCGTTTTGAAGTCAACCTAAGTGCAGTATTTTTTACAGGTAGGTTACCCTTCCAGTACAAAATCTATGCTAGGCATCACACACCTTGCAGTGTGATGCAGAGGTGGGTGCGTGGCGTTAAGCAACCTGTCTTTGCACCAATGCTGGTGAAGAATGCACCAGCTCCATATCGTAATAGACACGCCACCCAATGCTCTCTTCCTCTTGCACAACATATCGCATCCCTGTGTTGCACTAAGTTTCAGTAAATGTGCCCCATAGTGGTCACTTTTTGTGCATATTCAGCTTTGTTCTCACCACATTGTTGTTTGCCATGTATTGTCAGTCCAAATGTCAGTGCAAAATTTCACCTGTACCAGTTTTAAAATCACACCAGTTCAATCTAAAAAACAAAAACAAATTGCATTGACAGTATCTATGGATTGCGACTCCATGCTGTTCTAAGTGACCCAAAATTACAGCAGAGTTGCTTCTATTTTAGAAAACCATGGCTAGACCCAGGTCCCGGCAGTGGTGGCACAAATGGTCTGTCTACATCGTTTTCTTTATTTGTGTGGACGTTTTGCTCTGTTTTAAAGTGTTTTATTTCGACTGCGAGCCATACACTGACATCATCGGTATAGTTTTTCAATTGAAACTTTACATCTTTGCAGGATTATTTTTTAGGGTACTTAAATCAACCACAAATGATAATGCTCTGCGACGTTTTTGTGTATGGCTGCTCTTTTCTTTACCTTACTTGATTCCGTGCTCTACAGTCGCAATAGTAAATTATTTTATACAAAATCAGTCTTTTGGACAAAACATTTCATCAGCGTTATGTCCTTCACCATTTTCTTTATCTTTTGGGCCATAGGATGATGGGAATACCATCTTGTGCATAGTATTTGTATCTTGTCTACAGTGCTTTAGACATAGCAGAAGGACCAATTTCAAAATACAAACGTTTTTCGCGAATCTGCAGTATCCATTGTTCAGTTTGGTTTGAGGTTATTGACATCAAAACGTACTTGATCCGGGTTTAATTGAAGTAGTGGGCTATGTGCCAAGCCCTGCAGATGTACCAAGACTTCTGTGTATAACCCATTGGACCTGTGGGTTTTATATAAATGGATTAACACATGATTATAAAGCCATTTCTGTCAATGTCCAGACTAGCCAATATTTTACAGGAATCATTTATTTATATTTCTACTCCTCCATCATGGTGTTCTCGGCGTGCTAACGCCATGTTTGTTCTCCACAATCACGAAGTTTTAATTGTCCAGATCAATCAGGCTTTTATTGTGCCCCTCAATCATGACATCTGTCTATCTTTCTGAGCCCCCTCAATCAAGCCTTTTTAGTTTGCCCATCAATCATGCTTTTCTCAGTGCTAATAACCTCAATAATGCTTATTTCTCCTTGCACCTCGTTCACGCCCCTTTCACTCAAACGGGCGTCCTTTCAGCAGACTCCATAATCATACTGCTCTCTCTGCCTCCAGCAGTCTCTTGGTAGGAACCTGGTCTGAAACTCTAAGGCCGTGAAACACAGAGCTGGTGTTAGTCTCCTATGCTCAGAACATGGACTTTCTCTTGCAGTTAAAGGCCCAGTGGCGTAGGGAAGGTACCCTGAATCTTAATGGAAGCAGGAAATGTGGGCAACATCCCTGTGTTTGGTAGCAAAAAAGCAATCTTCGAGGTGCAATGAGCCACTCACATCCCTGGGTCCCGGTGCCACTGTACCTCCTGCACTATTGTTGATAACAACAGTCAGAGGTTTCCTGGAGAAAACATGATAAATGGTGTTTTCACAAAGAAGGCTTAGATGGTTTCTGACCTCTGGAGAGTGTAAAAACCAACAACTGGGTAAAAGGATAGTGGTGCACTGTGTCACAGTGATAGGTTCTTGAAGAAGTAACACATTCACTAATGTTCAAAAGCCACGAATTGTGTCAACATTGAAATGGCTCTGAATTGACTTAACATTCAATTATGGCCAATATCACTATAGGCGAATTGATCTTACATTTTGAATGATCAATGTCACCCTATAAGCCCGCCCTTTTAAAAATGGATTGTGAACTGCATATTTATAAACGGTGGATATGGAGAATAAACTTCTCTAAAGGTTCCAGTCGTTTTATCCAGAACCTGAAAGAATGAGAATGTTGACTTCAAGGACGAAGTTGAGCATATTCAGAATCCAGCCAGCTTGCTAAATTGGCGCCTAATGCTACTTTGAAAGCCGATACTTTCATTTCAAAAGTCTTCAGAGTTACAGACCTGCCCAGGCGGGGGGTCACGCGCGGGCGTTAATTTAAAATATATATATATTTTTTAAAGTAGCTTACCTTCCCCAGCCCGGTCCCATGTCATCTCTGCTCCTCTCCTGGTCAGGACCAGGAAGCAAGCAGCCTCCCTCCCCTCCCCTAAGCCAATCACAATGCTGCAATGGCAGCGATGTGATTGGTCGGGACGCCGACCAGCTAGGTGCCTATGGGGAGGCCATTTTCTCCATGTAGGCTGCATGGAGCCTACATGGAGAAAAGGCTTAGTGCGCATGACTGGTTTGGTCGGCCCCAGAGGGCCGACCAAACAATCAGCGCCCTCAGCAGTGGGCAAGCCACTCCTCCCCTGCCCTAGAGCAGCCCCGCTCATCCGCCCGCCCCCAACCAAACAATTCTGCTTTCTCGCAGAGCGAGAAGCAGAAACATAAAATGGTAGTTTTACCATTTTATGTTTCTGCTTCTCGCACTACGAGAAAGCAGTGGGGCGATGCTCCTCTGCCCTAGTGGAGGAGCCGCCCCTGGACCTGCCACCACACCGAGAGGAGCCAACACACACGGTTAGGAGCCAGTACCACAGAGTGAGGATCCAACACACACGGTGAGGAGCCAACACACAAAGTGATGAGCCAGTACCACAGAGTGAGGAGCCAACACACACGGTGAGGAGCCAACACACAAAGTGATGAGCCAGTACCACAGAGTGAGGAGCCAACACACACGGTGAGGAGCCAGCACCACAGAGTGAGGAGCCAACACACACAGTGAGGAGCCAACACACACGGTAAGGAGCCAATACCACACAGCGAGGAGCCAGTAACACAGAGTGAGGAGACAACACCTCACAGTGAGGAGCCAACACACACAGTGAGGAGCCAGTACCACACGGTGGGAGATAACGTGAGCTAAAAAGCACAGCGTAGAATGGGTTTCCAACTCATGTTTAGAGGCTAGGCACAGCTGATGTCCATCGGGGTGGTGGGGAAGTTTGCAACCTCCCCAGGACTTCAACATCAGAAGCAGCCTAGGAAGCTTTGTTTGCATTTTTAAGGGAGGGGGCAGCGCTCAGCACAAAGCACCCCCTCTCCATGGTTCCACCCCCCATGCCTATTGAGCGTGATAGCTGAAAGCCATGTCTCTTCCTCACATTCCTTCCCTCTAAGCCCTCTCCTCTCACACAGTGATTTAGTTCACATTTGGCAGCTCTGTATGTAGTTACTAAGAGTGTCACTAATCACAAGGCATGTACATATCAAGGCAATCTAATTTATCTTTAAAAAAAAGTCTAAGCAATCAGCTAAAGTAAAGAAGAATGGCTCCCTAAGAAAATAATTCATTTACCATAACGTAATAATTGGTGAGCAAAATGTGACCGAAAAGTGAACGTTAGCAGTATAGAAGCAGTAATTCATTAGGGAAAATTCTTTTAATCCAAAGTATTGTTACAGAGATATGCCCGTGATGATCACACAATAGTGCAAAATGTGACAGATGTAAATAGATAGAAAGTGTAAATGACCTGGTGACTGACAGCATGCGCTGTAGAAACCCAAGTAGGTAATCACAATAAAAGAACATGATTACAATTAAATCCCTAATCTAGTTGCACAATTTGACGACGTCGATGATGTCTCAAATCAATGGCAAATGAAAGGGTCATCATTAGAACATGGTTATGTGACAAAGGGTCAATCGGTAGAAAACCTATGGTCTAACAGTAGATGGGTGAGGGAAAAAAGTATGCAGAAGGTCCCAGAGAGCACTTACTGAATGTAAGGGGCAAGCAGACGTTTGCCCCTTCCCCGCCCTTGACCTGTGAACTTCAAGCCATGTTTTTCTAACAATTTCCCACAGATTAGTGGCCTCGTGTGCAGTGGCAGCTCGCAGAGGGAGTGCTGCGGGCGGGGGAAGGGCTGGGTGGGGGGGTAGTGGAGTCGGACATACGACGGGCAGCAGTAAAGTAAGTAAATAAATAAATACAACTATTTACCTTGCGCTTGCTGCATCGCAGAGTTGGCCCCTCCCCAGCCCCGCGCACTGCCTCGCAGCACTCCCTCTGCGAGCCGCCACTGCTCTTGTGGTTCACAAAAAGCCCTATTTGGGATTTCAATCTACGTATTCAGATGCCCGTAGACCCAGGATCAACACTATTGCGTTGTATGGACTACCGTATGATACTGGATTTTTTAAAATTTATACATACCAACACTGAATACTTTGTCTGAGGACTCATTTTTCTCACAAATATTGTGAGTATTGTTTATGAAGTGACATATATCTTGGAATTATGCAATTACGTATATGTGAGTCTCTTGATTCCTCTCAATAATGATTGCATTGAGCATTGGACAGTAGAAATTGCTTATTTTCCTGCACCCGAACATTTTTGGTCATGAGTCTTTATTTCTTTATTTCAAACCAATTTTATTAAGAAAGAGTTTTCACTAATATGATACATTATCTATGCCCCTCTAGATTGGAACAATATGTTTAAAAAAAAAGTTTCAGTGTTACCTTGAGTAAATGTCAAAATGTCACTTATTCGGCATTTTCTTGAGTATGCTTTTTATCCACGCCTCTTTTTAATATTGAGGTCATATTATTTTTAGCACAGATTTCACTATTTTATGGGGAGTAGGTTGTGCCCGTGACACCCCTATTGTATGTTTTCAGAAAAAAGACAACCAGCTCATATTTTGTCAGACTTATAGCAGTACATATATTGTTGATTGGTTGGAAATAATACGTTTCACCTTGATGGATGATAGTGGATGCCACGTGCACATTCTATTATGTAGCAAGCTATTATGGATTTGCCAGACAGAACTAGAAAATGTAATATATTGTGGACACTTCTGGAAACATACTATTCAAAAATTAATTTGAGTAATTAATTGGAATCTGTATATGGAACGTACTGTGATTGTATTTATATTTATTGGCAACTCTGTTTACCAATACTTCTCTTTATGTTGATTATCTACATACTTTAAATCTTAAAACATATTTTTTTAATAAACTATGTTACACAGCCAGTTAGTTTCCAAAAGCTTACCATTTGGGCTGCTGATAGCACAGAGCCACATGAAGACAACTTCATTCGCCTCTGATCACACTATGCAGTCACGTTGGAAAGTCTGAATTAAAATTCAAGTCTAGTAAATGAGAAAAAAGCTACCTAAAGAACCATTTCTCATAAAAACAATTAATAGTTTTAGACTGCTTCAAGTACTGATATCTGCCAGAAACGTTTATTAAAATCGATCTTTAATATCAACATTATTCAACTGGTTATTAAAAGTTGACTACCGCACTTGAAAAGATTTGTCCAGTGCACATTTTTTTTTTTACAAATAATACTAGAAGTGTACATTGCGCACATCCGAATTTGTTTGTGTTATATAGCAGCAAACGCATTAAGAGCCACGTCAAAGCACTTGCAAGATGGCCATCTTTGAAAAGAGAGAAGAGGTGAAGGTAAAGAAAGAGCACTACAGAAGTGGGCGAAGCTTGGCAACTGAGAATTTCTTATATTTTAAACTATCAAACCATTATTTAAAGTTGAGTTTCTTTTACAGAGGCTTATGTTTAAAAATACCTGTCCTAAAAAGATTCTCATTTCAAAAAAACACACATTACTAAATTTCTAGATTTTAACTGGAACAAGAGTCACTAAATATTGAAACAAACATTGGCAACTCAGATCTGTCTGAGGTTAGCCTCCCCCATTTTAGCTTGGTTAATCTTATCTTACATTGTTTTGTCATGGTTTTTAGAAATCTTTATCATTGAGGAGGCTTCTGGGCTCTTACAGATCTAAAACAATATAAAAAATATTTTGGGGTTTCAAAAAGGGGACATTGACAAAGTAGTCAGTTTCATTTAAGGGAACTGTTTTGAGTGTTGATGTGCTCCTTGAGAAAGGACAGAATGCCATCACTTTCAGAGAAGTTAACCTAGGCTGAATTGAGCATACCAACTGCACCATGCTGTATGAATCAAATAATAACAGACGAATGGATGAACACGGATGGCGGAAATTCCCTATTTGTAAGTGTTTTATGCATTTAATTTTAGTAAAATCGAAAGGTCTTGGCTAATGCCAGACCTAAAATTGACTCTTCTCATCATTCCGCCTATTAACAGGAGTGTAAATGATCCAATGAGTTTCCTGTCTCTGTTGTTTTGCACTGGTACGATAATCATCATCAGAGGACTTTATTTTGATCACTTTAGATCATAAAAGTTTAAGAAATAACAAAACATCACACGTTTACATAAAAACAAATAAATAACAATAAATATAGTTCAAAATACCCATTTACCAAAATCCATGCTATAAGTGTTAGGAAATATTTGTATCCACGTTTTTGGTGGATAAGTTTAATTGCTAATATAGTGACCAATATCGTGGAATTTTGTAATTACCTTCCTACAAAATCCACAGCACTATAGCTTTAAAAAAGTTAGCCTGAGCATTAAGGTGATTAACACCTGTTGCACTTTAGTCAACAAGTTGCATAGCCCATTTGCACCTCAGCTTTATTGCTGCTTCTTGATGAAGGAGTCCCAAAAGAAGGTCCTTTTCTACCTTCTTCTTATTGTGGAGAAAAAAAGTGTATTTTAAAGTCTAAGCATAACACAAATGCCACACAAAATACGGAGGAATGCATTATTACTCAGGAACAGCTTTTATTTGAATGTATTTACTTAAGTGAGAACATTTATCCACATATAATAGATAATGTGAGTTGTATTTATGTGTTCCTAGTGATTGAAACAAGGTTCAGGTCTTGATGTGTGTCAGTAAAAAATCTTCTCTTAGCACTTCACCAAATGAGAAATCTTAATCTAGATTGCACGCAAGGAGAAATTCTCCTATTAAATGGCTTTGCAAAGGATTATCTACAAATGGCACAAAGGAATGGAATAATATTGGAAATCAAAGGTGAGAAAACCCCTCTTCTTGCATGGTCAACCCCATTGTTTTGCTGACTTTTACTGCAGATCTTTAGATTCTGCACACTGGGGAACTTTTTTCCAGTGCCCAGTGCATGTGGTGTGAATCCAAAAACATGGAGAGACCGGCCAATCTATGATTGCTCTATTTAACTCTCCTATAAGGAAATTGTATATGGTGTAAAAACTGCACCCATGCCATGGAAAGCTAAATGTCACTTGTGGGCCACAGCGCTTATTGTGCCATGAAAACATGGCTTCTGGCCTACTATACTAGCCTGACTGCTGCAGTTTAGACCTGCAGTGTGACCTTCCAAAATATACCTGTTTGACAGGCAACACCCGCTTTTAAATATTAGTAAGTCACCCCTATGTAGGCCTTGTAGCCCACAAGGTTGGGCCATGGTATTTAAAACTGGGGCATGTAGAAAAGTAATGTTACCATGCCCCTACAGTGACAAGGATCTAAAAGCTATTTTCACTGTGGCAGGTCAAGTTGTGCTTTGTAGAATATAAGTTTACAGATTAAAATACTAGTACTCTATCTCCGAATTGGGATCACCTGGAAAAATAATTAAACCACTACTTTTAATCGTTATTCAAATTCAATTCAATGGTGAAGTTGGATTTGTAATAAATATTAAGGAAAATTAACTTCTAGAAAAATAACTTTTCTCTCCCTGAAATTCCAGGGGGCTTATTTGCATTATCTGTGCAGCTTCGACTAGCCTGTGCTCAACCTGGGAATAGGTGTGAAAGAGATGTGAAATGTCTCAGAGGAGCAAATAATGCGCTGTTCTTAATGGGCAGAAATTACTCTTCTGAACTACATACAATATTCAGAGTGAGGGCTGTCGGCATCCAGTGACTTGAACATTGTCAAATCCTGCTTGACACATCTGTTGAGCCACATGTAATACTTAGGGTGAGCTTGTAAAGGAGAGAACAGGATGCTAAGACATTTCTTGTGTATTCTCTGTGTGGTTACTGGAGGACCCTGATTTTGTCCTACCAGATTTTTGTCTCTGAGATTGTCCAGCGTTTCCTTCAAACTGGATTTTGGTGTTTGTTTTTAGTGGACAACAGGGATTACCATAGTCCACTCCCCTATACACCCCCAGCCCTCAGAGCCCAAGTTTTGTGTGACCAAAGACATTTGCCATATTGCAAAATTCCCGGCTAATGTTTGTGGCAAAGCAAACAGGAATTACTGCAAAACTAGATAGATCAGACTATGGGAGCCTTTACTCCATTGGTCAGAGAGGAACCAGGAGTGTCTTAAGGTGTCACAGACCCACAGGCTGGTGAACGCTTCAAATCTGGACCATCACCAACCCATCCCCAGAACACTGCTGGGCGTGCAAAACAATCCTAGGTGGTCTGAACCTACAGCATTTGGCATCTGTGACCTGTGAGAAGGGCATGAGGAGATTGGTCCATTTACACTGAAATCCAAGGACAGAAAGATCTGCAAGGATCATAAGATTGAACCCTTGTGTGGCCCCAGGAACATAAAAAAGATGAAGAGGACATTCCTTTGAAGAATCACAGCTGACCAGTTCAAACTGAACATGGACTGAACTATTTTTATGTCCTCTGCTTGACACCTGAGAGTCTTTGAGTGCTCCCCCTGAAGTCTTGGATGCCTTATAAGTATACACCTGTGGTTGTTTGGACACCTTTTCTAAACTTTTGCTCTTCACCTTCAGAGCTTGGCCATGAAAAACATCCGACTAGCAGTTCCACAGGATCGGACTGAACTTCTGAATCGTCCCACACAGAGAAGAGTTTTTCTGCAGAAAAACAACACTGTCCCCTTTTTCAGAGTAGGACTTAGAAACATTTTGGAACTTCCCTACTTATAGGCTGGGGGCATTAACTTGAAGTACTAAAATGCCTCTTTTTGCATGGTCACCTCTATTTTTGGAGACTGGTGCTGTTGTTCTTTGGCTCTGTTTACTGGGACTCTGCTAACCATGCCTCAATGCATGTGTTCTGACCCCTAAATATCTTCAAATTGGTTACAATCCTGATTGGAACGTTTAATTTACCTATAAGTCCCCAGTATATGGTACAAAGTGTCCTCAGGTCCTATAGTGACAGTGTAAAAATGGCTTCAGGCCTACCATTGTAACCTGAATGTGGCAGTTTAAAAAATTTAATTTGACTTCCAAAAATAAACCCTTTTGACAGGTAACCTTCCTTATAAAGTATGCATTAGAATAACCACGGGCGGAGACCTCCGCTCCGCCCGCGGAGTGTGTGGAGATTTACCTTCTCCGCGTTCCGCGGAGAAGGCAAATCTCCACAGCGGAGCGGAGTTGGCCAGACCCCGCCTCCACCCCTCTATTAAGAAGTAAGTTAACATTAATTAAAAATAAACTTAAAACCACTTACCTCTGTACTGCGGCGTCCCCGGGCTGCCCTCCTTCTCTTCCTCGCAGTACCGGTAATGCTTGAGAAAACTGTGCATGTGCGCACACCCGCGCATGCGCAGTTTTCTCAAGCATTACCGGTATGGCGAGGAAGAGGAGGAGGGCAGCCCGGGGACGCCGCAGTACAGAGGTAAGTGGTTTTAAGTTTTTTTAAAATTAATGTTAACTTACTTCTTAATAGAGGGGTGGAGGCAGGCGGCGTAGCGTAGCGGAGTGGAGTTCCACGGAGTTTGTTTGCAACTCCGTGGACCTCTGCGTAGCCCTGCTACGCCCACTACGCCCAGGGTTACATTAGAACCCACAAGGCTCGGTGCATGGTATTTAAAAGTAGGACATGGAGAACTATTACACATGTCCTTACAGTGAAAAAGCCCCAAACACCATTTTCACTGTAGCAAGGATGGCTGTGCCATAGGAAAACACTGTGATGCAGTATTGCATTCATAATGCTAACTCTGGGTAGGAAACAGCTAGAGATTCCATTCATGGACACTTTATAATATTTATTAAAAACCCAATTTAATTGTGAAGTCAGATGTTTTATAAATATAAAGGAAAGGGTACTTTTAAAAATGTACCTTTTCCCTGCATTTGTATTAGCCTCCAGCTGCAGCCCTCTGAGTGCTTAGCCCTGAATGAGGTTTGAAATCTGGCCTCAGAGCAAGAAACAAAGGCATGGGTATGGGGAGGTGTTGTTGTTTCTCTGCGAGGATGACTATTTTGGCAGGGCCCAGGAACTGATTACCTTCAAAGAGGTCTCCCCTGTCACAGGCAAATGTTAGCTGAATCTTGGGCAGGTCTCTTTCTTCGTCCCCCCAGACAGACAGGCTCCATTCCCAATAGGGAGGGAGTTTCCCTCAGAACAATTCTGATGTGATCACAGAAGGGGGTTGCTTATTTCCCTAGCACACATCTGGTGTGGGCACAAAGACTCTGCACACGGAGAGAATTGTTTCATCATATTGGATTTAGGTGCAGAGGGGCACTGTGGGATTGTTTACAGTAGGGAACACAGGAGCTGCTACAAAAGTGGGGAGGGGTGCCCTTAGAAACCTTTCCCTTTTGGCTGAGGAGGGGCCAGTAGTCACTCCCACCCATAAGCTAGTGCCAGGTATAAATGTGACACCCATTTGCACACTCTTCAAAACACTTTGGACGAGTGGACAGAAGAAGGATTGCACACGCTGCTTGAGGTTTTTGAAGAGACCAGAAAGGCTGGTCCTGCTACCACTTACACCCAGGACAAAGAAATAGACTTCAAATTTCAGTTGGCTGTCCTCCTCTTAAGGCACGGGGGTACAACAATCTGCAAGAAGCCTCTTTTTCCTGTCAAGCCTAGCTGACCCGCTCCAATTGGACCTACGTTGAACACTGTTGGTGGCTTCTGCTAGAGTGAGTCTTGACCCTCCAAGTACTGTTTCTGAGGTTTAGGGACACTGGGCTGAGTGAAAGCATACTTTTCCTAATAAACTGGAAAACAGTGGACTTAGTAATTTTTGGGCTTAAAAAAACTCTGGAGGACAGGGGTAAGCCTACCAAGGTTGCCTGGAGCTTTTCATCATCATCAAATCAATTTCAGTAGGAGCTCACGGAGAATGTATCCAGTGTCCTGGAGTCCACTTCAGCTGCAGCCTGCAGCCTTACCCCACTGGAAGAATTTGAGCTCCAAAAAAGTGACAATGCCCAAATAGAGGAAACCTGACCCGGCAAGGTGGCAAAAGTACTTGGCTGGTGAGAAGACATCCCTGGGCTCCAATTTAGAATTTTCACACTCTGAGCTTTTCTTGCCTACAGCAACAGCTTCACTAGGACCCCTGCCAACAAACCTTTGACATCATGGAACCCTTCTCAGATACAGCTTGCTGCTTTGACCTGCTGAAGGACTTTGACTTCAATATAAAAAAATACTAATGTCCCAAGGTAAACCCCCTCTGACTGAGTCAAACCTGGTTGATGTACCCGATTCACGATCAAGCGAGCTCGGACTCAAACCACGTCTAGGTCTACTGCGGTTGGCGCTTAAGACTTTTTGGTGCCATTTTCATTTAAAGCTTTGAAAATTTATGTCTCAAGTTCCCCTTATTTGATATTTGTCATTTGGTGTCATTTGGGGCCTGATGTACAAATCATATTTGCTTTTGGAAATGGCCTGATTCACAGAATCATGCAGTTTGTGATCACAAAAATGTTTTTTAAAATGTACAAAAGCACTAATTGTGATTTGGTAACATGTTACTGATTGCAATTTGTGTTAGCAATTTGGTACTTGGAAGGGACGTATTTTTGGGTTATCCCCCTCAAATACCGCATCGGTATGGTGTGGATTACTGTTTTGTGACCGACTTCCAGTCGCAAAACAACAATCCTTTACCACCAATTTAAAACTGGTAGTAACCCATTTGAAAAGGAGAAGGGGTCCCCTGGGGACCACTTCCCTTTTGAGAAGGCTAAAAATATTTTTTCTAAGAGCAAGCAGTGGTCCCATGGACCACTGTCTATTCTTAGAAAATAAAACTTCAAAGTTCAATTTTTTTCTTTTTCTCCTTTAAGGAAAACGGACTGCATTTAAAGAAAGTTTGCTTTATTAAAAAGTAGTCACCGACATGGTGGTCTGCTGACCTCAGCAGGCCACAATCGCTGTGATGGCTGAGATTCCTACTGGATAGCAAATTGCGACCTACATTGTTAATATGCATGACGTAGGTCGATTTGCAATTCATTAGGATTTGCTATGTCAAAGATGTAAGTTTTCTTACATCTAGAATTGTGATTTGCTAATTGCGATTCGATAAGAATTGAAATTAAAAAATCACAATTCTAGTTTTTGTATATCTGGCAATTTGTCTATTAAATTATTCTCTATTTTAATAAATTGGAGTGAGATTTTTTATTTTGCTGTGCTTTTGACTTTTTACGTGTTTTGGTCCTACTAAATGCTTTACACATTTTCTTAAGTTAAGCCGGTCTGCCCTGTGCTATAGCTACCAGGGGTTGAGCTCAGGTTTAAATTACTGAAAACTTTACTGGACCTAACAGGATAGTAGCATTATTACTTGTGGTGGACTCCCATCAAACCCAATTAATAATCCACTTTTTCACACTTGTGTCCAACCCACGCTACACTGTGTTCAGCCTCAAATGAGCCTAGGTCCTGATCTACCGGGACCATTGACCACAATTGGCACCTTGTGCTTTTAGGCCCTTTCTTCCCTTACATCTTTAAAAACACTGATATTTATAGTTCACCTTCTTGATTTTTTGCTGTGTAGGTACAATTTTGGTCCTTATATTTTACTCTGTTTTTATAAAATGAAGGTGGATTTTTATTGCATTGTGTTTATGACCTTTTAAACTGTTTGGGTACGTCTACATTCTATACATGTTTTCTCTAAGTTATGCGGTTCTGCTTTGTGCCATAGTTTTCAGGGGTTCTCTATTTTAATAACATCCAATGCAAATTTTATTATGCAGTGTTTTTTGACTTTTTAAGCATTTTGGTACTTCTAGATGCTTTACACATTTTCTGAAGTTAAGCCTGTTTGCTCTGTGCCATACCTAGCAGGGGCTGAGCTCAGGTTTAAATTACTGAAACCTTTGACTGGAGCTAACACGATAGTGACTTTCTGTTTCACTTTCTTTTTCTCTAATCAATTTTTCACATGCAACTATAATGGGATTTTCACAACAAGGGCCTTATCAAAAGTGCAAGGCCAAATAACGAAGGGAATTACAAGTGTGCAAAAAGTTTACACCCTCACAGTTTTCTGCTGATAGATTCCAGCAGGTCAAACTTGCAGAGATGGATCTGGGCGGAAAAGCCTGTAGAAAATGCAAAACACACAGAATGCGGTGTGTTAAATAACAATTCCACATGGTATGCCTTAAAAATTAAAAATTTGGAATAGGAAGTAATTTTTCTTGATAACCAGTTTTTATTGGAATATTAAGAATTTACCACACATAGTAAATACCTCACCCCAGGGTAACAGTATTTACCACATGTAGTAAATATCTCAATCTATTCTGCTTAACTTGTAATGACAGCCTTGTGCTCAGATTTTGAAGAGAACCAGTAAATGTGGCAGAAAGTGCTAGGTTAGTACTTCCATTAGAAGTAGTTACTTTTGACAGACTTATTTATGAAAACAAACAATAAGAGGAGTACAACCTGGAGACACAGTGAAGTCTCCAAAGTATTGGGATAAAGGGCACAAGAGAGGAAATATCCTTTCTTAAGAAGACCCCTCACTCACCAACCTAGTTGGTGACATGCTTCATCATCGGGGTCCCACCCGAATGGCCGAATGCCATCCGGGTGTGCTTCGACACCTGATTACAGTGGAGCAGGTTTATTTTCTGTGTAGGTGAATGAAATAGTGATTTAAAAATTGGCCAAATATTACTCAAAATTAGTATTTTTAATAATAGAGCACCTGGACAATATTAAAAAGAATTATAAGACACCCTTTTTGGTTAAATTGACCAACTGGTATCTTTAGGTAAAAAAGTGCAAAAGTGCGAAAAAGAAGGTCTACATGTTTCAACCTAATGTCGATATTACTAGGTTTTCGTCAGGACCAAGAGTACGTGACCCGGGTGGTCTACACAGCTAAGGTGTATCCTGCCCTTGATCACTGCTACCTAACTCTGTACTCACAGTTAGGAGACCTTTCATCCTAGTAGTTGAAAGGAAAGAATCTGAAAGAACAAAAATGTACAATCACAGACAAACAACACATAAAAATATAGCGAAGATTCTCCAAAGTTAAGTGCTCAAAAATATCCCAAATGCGAGTAATGAAAAAAGCGTTAAAAGTACACATTTAGTGAACATCTGTCGCCAAAATTCAGAGACAGTATATGGCAATGTGCACATGCATTTCAGTGAAAAATTAAAGAAAAAGTATCAGCCATTCACGACATTCGATCCAGTTGTTTCTATTTACACTCTGGCTGGCAGTACTTATCACGAAATGCAAACAAAAATAAAAATAATAATAATGATAATAAAACAAACTTGAATAAACGCGGACAACAACTAGAAAGAATGGGACTA